>OY282451.1:30040921-30614681 GCA_958295655.1 Palloptera scutellata
AGGCAATGGCAAACCTACAAGAGTAAAAATTGCTATGTAAAGCTTTTCACTTCGCCGTTCGGATTCGGCATTAAACTGTAGGTCCTTCCATTCATGTACAAATCTAACACGCACAACATGAGTGGATGCGAAAGGCTCGGCCTAGGCCCTCCATGGGCTGTAGTGCCATTAAAAGTAAGTAAAGTAAGGAATGGATAAAGCACCCATATGGTAATAACAGTGATCAATTTTTGTCTAAATGTGTCCCTGATGGAAAGAGAATCACGTAACTTAATCTAATATCTTTTTGGACCAGTTTTCTTATGACTTCAGATTAAATTTTTTTCTGCTCTGCATTGGAAAGTACATAACTTTCCATTTCCATCTCTTCTCTCTCTCTTGCGCGCTCTCTCTCTCTCTCGTTCTCTCTCTTTCTCTCTCTCTTTCTCTATCCCTCTCTATTCGTCTTTATGTGCTTGGTAGGCAGGCTACTGATAATTATGTGATGATAAGTTTTATCGTTAACAAAATTAATACCGATGATGCAATGTTGCATTATACACATTATATCTAAGTATTTATTATTATTTATTATTATTTGCAAGGATCATATCTTCAAAAAAAATAATTACTAGACTCAGTTGAAAATACTTTCATTCTTCTGGAAACGCCCCATTTGCAGTCGTTGGTATTAATCCAAATCTTGGATTTCGCGATTATAAAGAAAATTTGTAATTTTAAAAACAATTTAAAGCACGATCTTCACGATTTTACGAACTGGGTATTTATTAAGTTCCTTAACTCTTTGAACACTTAAAAATCTCCCATGCATACCGTTGAACTACTTCACAAAACAATAAAATCACTCAACCTCCCGAATATAGGGTACTCATAAACGAAAACAAATAAACGCATTAGAAGAAAAACGCATTATTAAAAATAATAAAACAATAGTGACGCTTCCGATTTAATTTCATTGTACTGCATACACACATACAGAAGAAGCCGTAAGAAAACAATAGTTAATAACAACAACAAAAACCAGCCCACGACGCTGGAAATAATGAATCATTACAACGCTATATAGTACCTTCTTTTATGCATGCATGTATACTTATATACATCCATACATATGTCTGTGTGTTTGTAAATATTCTAAGAAACACAACACAAATGTCTGGGTTGAATTTTGTTTTTTATGTTTTGTTTTTTATTGAATACAAAAACAATAACAACGAAAATAAATGAAAAAACAAAATTAAACAAGAAAACAAGAAAATTACTGATAAATACTTCAATGTAGCCTTTGATAAAAATTAAGTGTTGCAGGGTCGAAAATACACCTGTTGAAGTTGCAGTCCCCGCCCCCCCCCCCCCCCCACTACCCCTGGCCCCTTGCCCTATCACTCATCCCTCTAACCACATACATACACATACCACATACAGTTACTGTACTTCGTTTTAAGGAAAACCGTTACAGTTTCAGTATGAGTGTATGAGTGTATGTGTCGCATAGCCAAAAAAAGTTACAATATGTACCCAACTGTGATTATTTTTAGAAATAACAATTAAACTCAAGGTAAATTACCAGTAAACAAATATTTTGTATTACATATTTTGTTGCTTCTGGGTTTTGCAGTTTTTGCTTTTGTGGCGGCTTTGTTTTTGAAGTTTATACAGGGTGTTTTTTTAGAAGTGTGGTTTTCAAGAAGAAATAAAACGCATATAATTTAATGTTATGGCCAAGAATTTAGCTTTATTATAAAGATAAGGATTTGCCATTATGATTTAAAAACGATTTCGGGCAAGTGGCCGACGCGGCTGGTTGGAATAAATTCCAGCCGAGAGGCCCAATTTTCGACAACTTTTTGCAGCGATTGGGGCCGTATGTCAGTAATAAGGCGCCGAATATTCTCTTCTAAGGCGTCAATCGTCTCGGGCTTATCTTCACATAGAACAAGCGACTTCACATAACCCCACAAAAAACAGTCCAGCGGTGCTAAATCGCACGATCTTGGAGGCCACGCCACAGGC
This sequence comes from Palloptera scutellata, assembly GCA_958295655.1. Taxonomy (NCBI): domain Eukaryota; kingdom Metazoa; phylum Arthropoda; class Insecta; order Diptera; family Pallopteridae; genus Palloptera; species Palloptera scutellata. Next base: position 30,042,935 of record OY282451.1, read on the forward strand.
CCACGACGCGAGATAATGCGCTCACCAAAAGTTTCCATCAATAAATTGATTGTTTCGTTGGCTGTATGGCAGTAGCGCCGTCTTGTTGGAACCAAAGGTCGTCCCCATCAACATCTTCCAATTCAGGCACGAAAAAGTCATTAATCTGGCTCTATAGCTTTCCCCATCCCTTCATCTTTGAAGAAATATGGACCAATGATTCCCTCTGATCACACCAAACAGTGACTTTTTGAGAATGTAACGGAGTCTCAACAAGGGCTTGTGGATTATGATCACTCCAAATGCGACAATTTTGCTTATTAACGTACCCATTCAACCAAAAGTGAGCTTCATCGCTGGACAAAATTTTCTTGTGAAAATCGGGTTCGGTGGCCATCTCGTTTTGCACCCATTCACCGAACGTGTGACGCGCTGGATGGTCGTTCGGCTTCAATTCTTGCACAAAATGTGAAATGGCAAACCAAACTGAGAATAAATCAAGTAATAGCTGTCAAAAAGACCGACTCCGAAAAAATTGTAGATTTTTGCTTCTTGTAATATTGTATAAATTTTTCATTGTTTCAGAGTTGTTTCAGAGTTGTTTCAGAGTATTTAAAAACAGACAATGCTACTTATAATTAATTTTACTGTTTAGTCTAAGCAAAAATTCATTTACGTCAGTACTTACTTACTATACTTACTTTTAATGGCACAACAGCCCATGGAGAGCCTAGGTCGAGCTTTTCGCATCCACTCATGTTGTGCCTGTTATATTTGTACATAAATGGAAGGGACCTACAGTTTAATGCCGAATCCGAACGGCGAAGTGAAAAGCTTTTAATAGCAATTTTTACTCTTGTAGGTTTGCCATTGCCTGCCAAGAGGTGGTGCCGTGTAGAAAAATTATTTTTTCTACTTTGTGATTTTGCCTGTGCCGAGATTCGAACCCGGGCCATTCTGCGTAGCAGCCCAACACACTACCACTACGCCACAGCGACCACGTCAGTGCTTTGAAAGGTAATTCTTAGCAGAATTACATAGACTCTATATACAAAAGTGGTTTTATGAAATTTTTTTACGACTTGTGTTTCTCTGGACTAGCTCCAGTATGATTTCTTAACCCAATATAACCGTTAAGCCACGCAACGTCATAGTAGTAGCATTATGGGAAAACCTCATTGTTATTGGGAAAATTTAGTTTTAATCAGGATGTCGTTATTTAAATAAAAACATATATGAAAAAAACAGTGTAAATAAAGACTTAACCTTGGAGCTGAAGGTGGGCATTATAGTTTGGGACTACATCAATTCTGACGATTTATCAATATCGCGACTAAGGGCCTTTATAGATTGAAATAAAGTCAATATTATATAATTTTTAAGAATTTATTACGAATGAAAAAAAAAGTGTTTACATTAATTCTGTAGTTGGCCTCGCAAGTTGGCACACGCGTATCTCCATGAATTCATCGGGACACTTTGTAAGCCCTGGAACAATTATACTTTCAGGAGCTCCTATCACTCCTGGAACTCTTCATAACTCATAGAATCCTTCGTAGCTCAATAAGTTCATCGTAAATCCAGAAGCTGTTCGTCACTCCAAAGACTCTTTGTAAATCCAGAATTTTTTTTTTAATGCTTCTAGAAACTCTTCTTTACATATATTTTTTTTATATATAACTCCTGAAACCCTTCGAAACTTTAGGAATTTCTCTTAACTTCAGGAACTTCTTCTAATTACAGCAAATTTTCATAGCTTCAGGACTCCAAATATCTCCAAGAATACTTCTTTCTAGTTTACGGAATTTTTTGTAACCTCAGAAATTCTTCGCAACTGCAGGAGCTCCTCGTAACTCGATGGATGTTTTGTAATTCCAGGAACTTTTTATAACCCCAAGAACTACTAGTATCTCCAAGAACGCTCACTTGTAGCTCTGGGACTTTTTATCAGTTCACAAACTCTTTGTAACTGTAGGATCCATGCATAAATTCAATAAATAAAACTCCATGAACTTTTTGTAATTCTTCGTATCTCCAAAAACACATCCTTATAGCTCTAGGAAGTACTTGAAACTTCAAGGTCTCCTCGTAAGTCCAGAAAGGCTTTTAGCTCCAGTATCTTTTCGTATCTCCAAAAACAAAAACTTCGTAACTGCAGGAAGTCCTTCATATCTCTAAGGGCCTTTCGTGTTAGTGAGGAATCTTCGTTGAGTTATCTAGGAACTCATCACAAGTTTAGGAAATTCTGTCAAGTTTTTATAGCACGTTAAGAACTTTTGGAAACTGTAGGAATTATTAAGAACTCCAAACTTCATGGAAATGTGAAAATTGCCCGAACCCCACACCTGTTTTGAGGTAGAAAAATTAGCTGAGTTAAATACAATTTTATTTAGAGAAATTTCTGATACTCTAAATACTTTTGTAGAAAAAATCACAAAACTTAATGAAATGCGTGAACTCCCTTTATCAACTCCTGGAACTTGTACTATGTTCATAAATGTCAACTACTTATACAGTCGTACTTGAGCAACTTCACACAAACATACAACAAACACACGCATACATACATACTTTCATGTCTCAATATGTCTGTATCATCATCAATCATCAATAATATCAATAAATAGGGTATTGTACTTTGTATTATTACAAACGTTTATTTTTAAATTTTCTATGGAAATGAGGGTGTGGCTGCTATTGTTAAAAATAAGCACCGAAACGAAAATACATAAAGATAACTGATACTAGTTAGTAAACACCCAAGTGTGCTATAAATTTTAGTATGTTTCCACTGCCAGTGATATCTGAATGGATCTGTCTACACAAGAAATTAGTTTATATTTCTTTCAAGTGTTTCCATCTTAATTGCTAGCAAGAAAATAAGCAATTGTGTTTGTTACACGTGTCTCAAATATCCAATAATTCATTCCAGAAATTATTTATAGTATTGGATAACGCCTTTAATTATGCAATCATTCGTTTCATATTTCTCAATATAGTATACACACATATAATATTAATTTGATTTGTTTGATTAGCTTAATCAAAGCAAAAAAGCAGTTAGTTAAACAGGGCAAGGACAAGAAATGCAGTGCAAAGAACAACAATAATATCATACAATAAGAATAATAAGTAATAATAAGGCTAATTAAATTTATGTTCAAACATAGAAATATACTTTTACATTTTGTAAGCATGAATTTCTATTTATATACATAAGTCATTCAAGTGTAATTACAGGCATAGTTTATATATAAAAGCTCATTCTTGTGGTCTACTTGAGCCGAGCCGCTGTAATGCTGAACAATGTACTTTGAGGCTACAATTATTCCACTTGTATTTCAATGGAAGTTGATAAAGTGCTTTTCCCTGCCTAAATGTATGCTAAAAACAGAGCTTTCTACATTTGTTTCCTAATACCAAACTAACATTAATAACTTGATTGCATTAAATTTTTCGCACCAAAAGTATGCTAAAAGTGGAATTCTTTTGTTGCTTGAATTTATTCAGTTTTTGCATTGATATTTTTTGCTCGACAAGATCAAATGTTTGTACTTTCTTAACTCGAGAAAACTCTCTCAACTCCAAGCAGCAATACAATTGTTTAGATAAAGGTAAAACTGATTTCCGTAAATGTGTTACTGTTTCAAATCTTGGTTTCGAGATGCTTTCAATTTCTTAACACTAGAACCCCTTTAAACTTTAGAAACTTTTTGAAACTCTAACTTTGAACTTGAATCTGATGTTGGCTATGACTACGTTATAGGTTTTAAGGTCTGATTCTAGGTTTAGTTTGAAGGGAATCGCTAAGAAAGAGCAGAGCTTCCATGGAGGTCCAAATTGGTTCATTATGACTTGGTTGGGTTGAATGGCTGTCCACTTAGACCAGAACGGCCAGAATGTGATACAGCATTACCAAATGGTTGGACCTACAGTTTACCACCGGTTTCGAACGGCGTGGTGGCAATTTGTTGTCACTTGGAGGTTTTGCCATTGGCTGCCAAGTGGTGTACTTTTACTCATTCTTAATTCTTATTCATATCTATGCATAGAAATATAAGACGTTAGAAATATAAGAATTAACCACCAGACCAAGAAACAAAGTTGCGACTTTCTTTGAACTTTTCAAATAAATTTGTAAGCAAATATTAGCTAAGGTTAATATGTTCAATAGCATCCAGAGACCTTACCTTGTCATTAACCTGCAGATGTCTGTCTGAAGGTAGTTTTTTTAAAATTCATTTCATTTGTTCTCTCTTTGCGTTTTTTCCCACAAAAGCTTTTATTGATAATTTTACTCTAATGTATACCTACATTTTCATGAATAAATACTTATTACTTGTTTCTATGTTGGAGGCATGTATTTTTTTTACCTTATGATAAGTAAAAATACAGAAACAAAGCAAAAATGCTTATGTCTGTGGTAGACACTTATATATATAAAGACATACTTGTGAAGATATATAGAATAATGTACTTATATTTACTATATTATTTAAGTAAGTAAGTAAAAAAAGAGAAACTGTCAAAACTACATCGACTAAAGTAATACATATTTATATTATACCATATGGTATGTGTATATGTTTCTTTCTGAGTGCTCCTAAGGTATAATATTTTATTTGCAATATACATATGAGCACATTCTAATGTATATGTTTCTGTGCAAGCATATTTATTAGGGTGGTCCAAAAAAAAACGAAAGGCACTTTTATTGAAGATTTCTTTTGTTATAATGCGCAAGGGCTTCAACAATGAATAAATCCAAAAAATAAAAATAAAATGTAACTTTTCCGAGTCTTTCGCCTTTATAGATAAATATAGCATACTTGTGATATAACGGAATGCTGTTATGACACTTAGTTCCATTTGGGTATCTCATTATTTTACTCTTGATCGTTGCGAAATTTCAGTTGCATGCCGATTGAATGCCGCTTCAACTGGTGTAAGATGAAAAATTGTGCTGCTTCTTCTGTGGTATTATGTAAATTCATACATATTTTTCTACGAATGAGTGGTATCTTCCTCAGTAATCCACAGAGTTAACTGTGAGTTAACAAGTTTTATTGACATTTATGACCTGTAGAGAGCAGAGCATTTCTGAACTATAAAGTGTTTTTTATCAAATGAATTTTTGTTTGGCTTGTGGAAGAAGTTCTCAAAAGTTTCACGGCGAGTGTAAATTTGTGTTTCAAAAAAGGAATACTACACCTGAAAATGGCTAATTTCCCGAGTTTTCTAATTTTTTTTCTAGAAGGGAGGCTTTTTTTTGCAATCAAAAAACCAGGATCATATTTCCCGAGTAAAAATATTCTGAAAATATATATTCCATTAGTTATTCTCAGTGGGCATTTTGCAAGGTACCAGCACCAGTGTTTGGTACAAAAATTATGCGCATTTAGGCAAATTTGGTGTAAGTGCGCGCATAGCAGAGGCGACTGGCGCAGCTTTGTAGAAGCGGCCAAGACCGATCATCGGTTGTAGTGCCAGTTAAGTAAGTAAGTACTTGTAGAGTATACATTGAATACCAATTTTAGTACATTTTGTGATCTGCAAGGAGTTTTAATTATACCAAAAGAATATTTCTTATACCACATCTACCAACAACAAAAGACAATTGTTTACGAGAAGTGGAGAAAAACTAAAACGACAAAAAATGAACTCAAAATAAAATATTTACCATTCGTACAAAGACATACATATAACTAAGTAAGTATACATATAACTACTATGTATTTGAATAGGAGTTTGATGTCGAAAATTACTATATTATCGCAATTCTTTTCCTAATTGTTGGGAAATCGCGTGTAGGAAGCGAAAATATCTTTGACCCTTGTAAAATGGTACGGCCTTAAATAATTTTGGAAATTAATAAGAATGTACTCCTATAATTTTTGTATTAAGTTTTAACACTTTTTTGTTGTCTTTTGTAATAATATTTTGTAAGGAAAATGTTCGCTATTCTTAAAATGAGGGGTGGTACCGGTTTTCTTTGTTCTATCATAATATAATCTTTTTTATGTCGATGCTTGGGCGACTTCTAAATCGACATAAAAATTGCTAAAAATTTTGAAAATAGTATCCTTTGGTCGGCTTAAAGCTATTGACGAAATAAGAAGACGATTACAACAAGTTATATTTTTTGGACCACCCTAATAAGTAAGTATTTTATAGAAAATAAAGATTTATACTGCTAGTGTAAAGAACAGAAATAATATATTTGCATTTATTCCCGTTGATGATAATAAATTATAATAAAGTCGATTCGCACTCTTGCGTATGTATCCAGGAGTATTACTAGTATTTTTCCTTTTCTTTTTAATAGCATAACAGCCCATGGAGGTGCTAGGCCAAGTTTTTCGCATCCATTCGTGTTGTGCGTGTTATATTTGTACATGAATGGAAGGGAATTACAGTCGGTTTTATGCCGAATCCAAAAGGCGATGTGGGAAGCTTTTCATGGGTAATTTTTAGTCTTTCTACTCTTTCATTTTGTCTTTGCCCAAATTATACCATAACTCCGGACACTCTGCATAGCAAACCAACGCAATACCAACTACACCACAGCGACCACTACTTTTTTATGTACTAGTATTGCTAGATTATCCTTATGTATTTACATATGTACATAAATTTGCCTGTGTGTATGTTCATGTTCTATGTAAATACATATAAATATGTATGTTATTAGACACTTTGACAACTTTATGGTAACTTATAACAACAGTGAACACTAAATTAAAATTAATGTTGTTTTAGTTTCACTTAATTATAATTACAATAATAATGTAATAAATAACTTTACCTATTGTGCATATATACATAGTAGCATGTTTCTTCTTTTAATAGCACAACGGCCTAGGCCGATCTTTTCGCGTCCATTCATACCATATTGTATTTACATTGTGCTACATTTTGATTTTGAGACTGAGCGGCGCAGGTAAAACTTTTTTAAACAATTTCCATGCCAAGGATAAATTTGGATGCCTTTAATCAAAAAACTACACATCAGTATCTTGTGAATATAAAACTGAAGAGCCTTTCTGAATACATACATTTTAATACAGGTGGAATGCTTTGCATTGGAAATTTGTGCTACTCAGTCTAGTCTAATGAGAATAATGGCGAACACAACTTTTCTAGTGTTCCACATTTATTAAGTGTGAAGCAAGGACAGATTAATAGTAATGTACAAAGTTAGATTCCCAGTGAAATTCTAGGTCAAATTCAAGATTCAGTGTAAGACACATAGTCAGTTTCGAAGACAGATTCAAAATCAGGTTCATAGTCAGATTAGCTCGTATTCAAAGTTAGATTCATAGTCAGATTCATAGTCAGATTCATTATTATCAGACTCATTGACAGACTCATAGTCTGATTCATTCTCATAATCAAAGTCATGGTCAAAATTAAAGACAGAGAAGATTCAATTTACTTATGTATTGTCAGATAAGCACAAATATTCAAAGGTACTATTCTGACTATTCGATAGTAGTGATTTTAAGTACGGTCTTAAATAAAACACTGGGTTACAAATCAAGCTTTTACGGTCAGAGTACGTGACCAAGTCAGAAGCAGACCCAGCTTTAGGTTCAGGCCTATAATCAGGTTCAGATTTGTATTGCTCCATAAATTTAGATTCGGTTTCAGGTACTTAAATTCAGCACCAGGCGAGAAAGAAAAACATTTACAGTCAAAATCAGATCCAGTTCCAGAGCTAAATTGAGAGTCAGGATTACTTCTTCGTTATCATTCACTATCAGAGTCTGATTTAGATTTTGGAGGGAAGTATAGAAGGTAACGGAAAAGGAAGTATTTGAATATTTTGATGCTTGTTCATTGACTTATGTACATCGATTTAGCCAATGATTCAGACTAATAATGTTTTTTAACTATCAGCCATGCCTTCTTCTGCTCAAAAATCATACAAGTATCACCTACTTATTATAGCAATTTTAAATAAAAGTATATAACTATAATATTTTCTGTGAAATATCATCAAATTCCTTGTATTTTTATTAACATTTCTCTGACTGCACTTACCTGGGGCTTAAACTTGATCATAAATAGATACATGTATAAATGAAGATGTTTTTAGCCCTTTTTCCAAGTAAATGTCATTACACATGATGTAGATAGAGTTGCGCTGAAATGAAACGGAAAAAAAGACAGAAATTCATTCACTCATTCATTCATTTGAAAGCACTTATTACATTTTGAAGTTTTTGATGCGTACTTGAGTATAAATGCTACAAATTACACTTAGACACGCCTGACTTAGCGTGCTACAACAGCAACAAGGGTAATAAAATGGAGTTCATTTTATTTGTCTGATTACTTTGATGCTAGGGAAGTTCAAAATCACAAGGGAGCACAAAATAAAAAAAAATTGCTTTGAATTGATACTTGCGTTTGTGTGTGTGTGCGTGCGTGTGTGCCTGTGTGCCTGTGTGCGTGTGTGCAATTTGTTAATTAATCAAAGAAATACTGAAAATAGAATAATATAGGAATATTTTTAGATCTCACCATGTTACGAATCAAACAACCTAATTCGGTTTAATTCTATTATTTCAAACCGAAAAGAATTCGCCCTCATCAATGACTGATTGGTGCTGTATAATCTGAGGACTTTTGAGTGTTGACACAATTATTGGCTCTAATGAACTCATTTGCCCTTCATGCTGTCTCTCCGCATTACTCTTTGCGAGTTGTTGTTCAATGAAATTCAAATTACGTTGTGCGATTTCTCGGTGCTGGTTTTGGATTTATTCACGATAGCAGAATCTATATTTGGTTGAGACTCAATTTTTCGACGAAGTCTACATTATCGCTGTCTCCCAACCGCAGTTTTAGGTGCTGGAGACTTTATCGTAACCAATTGCCATTTTTTACGCCTCGCGTTTTTTTTATTTCAGTATACTACTCTCTCATTCTTTCAGCTCTAGAAATTTTTAAATGTACAATCTATCGATTGATAGAGGGAGCATAATGGATGCTACATATGTGCAACCCATCGCTTATGTGTATATAAGTACATACATATGCATCCTCATTTTTTTCATACCTGATTGATAGAGGGCACGTTTCTTCATGATAATCTTTTCCCCCCTCGTTAATATAAAAGCGATTCTATATAAGTAAACTTCAGAAGACATTGGGTTCTCAATGTTGCCAATCAAACCAAAACACTATTCCATTCTGGATTAAAAATATTAATACCTTTTTCTACATAATTCCAAACCTAAGCAAAACTACATGATTTGAGTTATGCTTAACAGTTCTTAATTATTTTGATATACATGAACCCATCGAATTTCCAATGAATATAACAATTTCTAAGCCATTCTGATTACTGTTATCCCTAGAAGTATAAAATTATTTAGAAAAATTTGGGTTCGAACTGGTACCAACTCAAATCAACCAGCGAAAACTCATTCACATCGCATTCATATCAAACCAATCAAACAACATTTAAAAAATAATTACTTTTTATGCCTCTAAGTATGCAAATATACACTTTTTTAGCCGAAGAGTAGCATCACTGAAATAAGGCATTTCGTCATTACAATTTTGAGGCTTTAAGTAAAGTCACCATTCTCATCATCAGCATTTCATCTCCCTCTCGTCTCTTTTAATGCTTCCGCTCTGCGCCACAGATAATTTACATGTACAGATTTCTATTCAAATTATCACTTTTTTTGGCTTAGATTATTGTCAGTTGTTGGTAAGAGTCTTAGCGGACAATTTTAATGAATTTTAATGGGTTTTTGATTAAATTTTGGTTACTTTTTATTAAAAACAAAATGCAATACATTAGCTCGAGCTAAGTACACAGCAATATCTGCAATTTGGGGTTTTTAACTATAACCTCTTATTTATAACCTTTTGTTATAACCTCTTCCCGTGAGAAGAGTATTTATCGTTATCAATTGTATGGAGTGATGATAAATTGAAAAGTTTAAATGCGTTTTTTTCAAAACTTTTTTGGGTTATGCCATTCTCGCAGCAAACGGGCGATATGTATTTTTCCTTGATTGATTTAATTTTTTTCCTCTTTTCTTTCCTTCAGCACCTCTTGTCCTTTCCCTCTCATCCAATTTCATTTCACTCATTCTAAATACATATGTATGCTCAAATCTATGTGTGTATACATGTAATTTTAATATTTTTATATTCACTTGCTTGCAAATTTACTGTCGCCTTTGGCTTTGTGTCTGCCACAAATACAAGCACAGGCAAAATGAAAAGAAAAATAAAGAAAGCTAGAATTCTAAGCTTGTTGTCTTTTTAATGCTAGAGGAAACAGCTAAGCAAGCAAACATGAGAAACATGAAGCACAATGGATGTACTAAAGCATGAAGTATAAGTTTGAGCATGCAAAATTATTTTTTCAATAAGCACGTAACAATTTTCTATTTAAATACAAATACAACATTAAATTTGCGTTTTTGGTCTGGCAATGTCAACATGTCATTAAGGGTTTGCAAGGTTTACATTTATGGTGAAGCTCACGAACAAGCCACGTTTGGAAATTCTTAAAAATGACTGCCGAAATTCTGAGTCGCTGGTCGCATCTTTAAGAGCTCTTACTCCAATTTTGGTCGAAATAATCGTCCCACCACACAGGCTGAGCGTGCTTTAGTGGATAAATGCCAGTAAGATAACGCACTGGTCGAAGTGCTGAAAATAACACAGCCGTATGTGCTCTCAGTCCACATTGTGGCGAATTTTGCGTAAAGATCTTGGCCCACACCGTCACAAAAGATGAAATGACCACAAGAAGTGAAGCCTTGTGATCATTTGAAGGGACGAAACATCTCCAATTGGGCTCATCAAAAGATAAAAGAAAATCTCGAATTTCATCGAAAAATCATATTTAGTGATGGAGCTCATGGATTTCTTTTTATGGGGTTACGTTAAGTCGTTGGTTTATGTCAACAAGCCAACAACGTAAGAGAAGCTCAGGAGCAATATTGAAAGCGAAATTGCCAACGATCCGGTCGATATGTGGAATGTATAAATTTCAGCCCGATATCTCAAATATTCTGTGTTTTATTTACATACCAAATTGCTAGATGTTTAATGCGTAGTGGATATCTATAGGTACAGCGACGAACTTATTACAATTCACTACTTATGTAATGAATGGATTTATTAATGACAAACAAACTGATGTTATATATACTGATTTCAGCAAAGCATTTGATAAAATCAGTTGTGGCCTCCTGATTAAAAAGCTAAATTTTATTGGATTTCCGCCCTTGCTTTTTAATCATGTATCACTAACAGAAAGCAAAAGGTGATCAAGGGAGGCATCTGGGACCTTTATTATTTCTTATGTTTATTAATGATTTGCCGTCTGCTATTCGATATTGCAGAATTATAAAGATGCAAAGTTGTTCTAATCTTACAACTCTATAATCCAGCAAAAACTTCTGCAAGAAGAACTTGATAATTTTTCCAAATGGTGCCGATTAAACTTAATGGTGCTTAATCTTGATAAAAGTAAGTTTATGCTGTATACGAGGAGGCAACCTATCTCTGCCAAACACCCTTTACAGGGTCATACTCTGAATTATTTGTTAATTTGGGTGCGACCATGGACTCCATATTAAGTTTTAACTTTGAACGAAGTTGAAAGTTCACTTACGCAATAAAAACGCTATTCACTTCACTAGTTAGACCCATCCTTGAGTAGTGTCTCCTGTCTGGAATCTCCATATAAATGTAAGTGAAATTGACTCGGTTCAAAACGAATTTCTTATTTTTGCACTGGGGAGTTTTTGTTGGAATCCTCTTTTGAGTCTTCCGCCGTATGCACTTATTAATCTACCGACGTTAATAAGCAGAAGAAAAATGCTGAATATAACTTGTTTTATAAAGCTTTTGAATGGTATTTTATCATCTTCGTAGCTGATAAACGAAATAAACTTTAATATACCCTGTAGAAGCTCACGTTAATCTATTCCTATTAAACTGAGCATAAGCAGAAAAAACTTAGCTCAAAATTACCCTTTTCGTGGAACATTTAGAGATTTTAATGAACATTATCTGGAACGCACCAAAACAAACTTACATATATACTAAATCGATAAACAGATTCGGATATATGCAACTCATTACATACTCGTGTAGAGCGGTTGTGTCGGTCACCGATCCGTGCGTTATGGGTGAGAGTAGGGTCCGTTGGGTTTCGTTCGTTCATTTGTTAAAAAAAAACTATTTTAGTATTGCATGTATCAGAAGTTTTCATACAATCACGATGATTTCCAATTAACGAATCAGGAATATCGGTTTTGTGCTACATAAAAGAGCTTAGATTCTTAACAAATCAAAATCTTACTCATATATCCTTTTTTACTATCAATTGAATTTGAGTAGGTGTATTCTATGTCGAAGAATGAATGAAGTAAAGTTTATATTTTAAAATTAAAAAAAAATTATTTTCGCTAATCTATTCGGTCCATTTTTCTGTATTGTGTTTGTAATCAGTTTTTATATAAGAAAAAATGAAGCGATTTGCCTATTGGATATGAAAGTAAACATTTCTGAATTATTGTGTACAATATTCTTTAACTCTTATCTATTTTGGTAACTTTTATATCAGAAATAATACAAAGCCTATTGTAAAATCAAATAAAGATGTCAGTATTATATTTTATGATATAAAAGTGTTTCACATATCCTTTTTTCGGCATTGGTTCCTTTTAGTTCTTTTTATATCAGGAAGAATCCATAATAAAGCCCATTATTGTAGGATTCTCTATTGCAAAAACAAATAAAATTTTTCAATTTTTCTACACGATTATTAGTACATATTATACTTTCCCCTTCTTTAAAACTTTTTTTCCCTAGTTTCTGGATAATAAGAACGCAAGGAAGTAGCAAAGTAATTTTGGAATTATTGTTAAGGATGTAGAACATATTCATCCATCCTCTTTTTAATATTCCGATGCTTTCGATTAATATTTATGTCGAAATAAAATATTATAGTCGCTTAATTATTTGCCATTACTCAATTCAATATAGAATGCTACTTTTTATATCAGAATGAATTCAGAATAGAAAAAGAGTTTTGTCTTTTATAAAAGCAAGTGTGAATTTATGAATTTTTTTAAAGGCATTTGTGTATATGCTTTTCGCATTTATCTTTTTTTCACAACTAACTTAATTTGCATAGATTTTGATACTTATTACAATTAAAAATCAATATATTTTCGGTCTAGAGTAAAAAAGAGCACGCTTTGAGAGCGAAATCGCCTCCTGGCTAATTGCTTAGAAACATTTCTTCTGCTTGTTTTGCTTCGTATTGTTCTTCTGCTTTTGTCTCCGTAACTTTTTATTTAATTTTTATTTGCTATTCCAGTTTCGTTAATTTAATTTTTATAGTTGCCAATTGATATTTCCTCCTATCTATTAAGGTATGTATGTTTGTATGTGTGCAATGATGTGAGAAGAAGACATGAAATTAAAGAAAATGAACGGCAACAGCTGCGGGAATATCAAATCGTAACCACAAAAATAAAACGCGTCGTTCAAGAAAATTAATTTTCTGGAAGCAATTGTTGTATATTTTTTTTTATGCTTTTGTTTAAAACTGTAACATATCTAAAGATTCTATCTGCCAACACGTGCTCATCGCACCCATTTAATGTATTAAAACTAATTAGACTAGATATTAAATATTTTGATATAGTTTTTGGGTTTCAGTTTTATATTACTCAAAGATTGAAGATTGAAAGCATGACCAGTTTGGGAGTTTTGTAACGTAACTGTTTCTTTTCCCTTTATATGTCGCAAAATAACTACAACTAAATAGTATTCATTGCAATTGTCGAAATAAAGCACTTCCCCAGGATCTTTTCTTGAAGTTTTCCTCATCGCTTCACTCAACCCTAACCCATCAACAACGCCTTCAAAAGGAATTCGAATTACACATACCAAGCATAAACCAACATAAGTATAAAAGGTTTCCATGAAAAATTCTGAACATATAAAAAATCATATAATTTCTTATACTCACATAATAAATACCGCCTGTAGCTCGAGGAAAATCTATTCACCTCATCGCATATAGCAAATTTAAATCTACAAAAAAAAAACATCCAAAAAAAATTGTTTATATCTTCCTTATGCATGTATGCTTGAGTATCTACATGTGAGTATCTGTGTGTGTCTAGCAAGAGCATACAAAAACTATCAATTTATTGCTTAAATCGCTGCTTGCAACTTCCTTTTTCGTGAGTTTTTACTAAACTGAAATTTCTATTTTTGTTGCAACAAACACTCACATAAATTCATTACTGCATACACATATGCACACTTACGTAAATACTTATGTATATGTGTGTGCATGAGCGCCTTACATCTTTCAACTTTTCTCTAACGAAAAATTTTCAAACCGTACGCGAGAATCTGCTGAACGCCAGAAAAAAAGAAGAGCAACTGCTTTGAGTAATTTGTGGCAAATACAACAATAGCAAAACAAGAGGAAGCAAACAACAACAACAACAACAACAACAACAAAAGCTAAAAAGTATGCAACTTGCATTTGGTGTTTTTGGCAGCATTTTAGGCGCCACACTGACGAGACAACAAGCAGTGGGTGTTTTGGGTTGACTTTTGGTGTTGACAATAATGAGAACGATGATGATAATGATGTTGTTCTCTCTTGTTGAGAAGATATTGAATTGAAAGAAATGCTGCTGCTGCTGCTGCTGTTATTTCAGCTGTTGTTGGTACTGCTGCTAGTGATTTTCATATGTTATTCCATTACTCCTAGAAAGTAGTCGCTTAGGTCGAGGTTTGTTTTTGTTACAATATTTTCAGAGCAACTATCTTCAGCTTATAGCTTTTCCAATATTTTGATGTCATCGTCATCATTATTGTAGTTATTGTTGTTGTTTTCATTTTGTAGCACACAACTTTTCTTTCACTTATGCAGCTTTCTTATATGTATTTTATTTGCTTAGCAGCAGAAAAAGTGAGAGAGGGACTAAAGAGAGTTCGTAGTAGCAACAGCAGCAGCTTAAAAATATGTTTTATTTGGTTACTTGGCAACAAATTTGTTTTGTGGCACATTTCATGCTGTCACTATGTCACCACTTATGTTTGTATGCACACCAACGGCAGCATCAGCAACAACAACATTCGACGCTCGTAGCAGCACTCACATAGAATACATTTGCTGCTACAGTAGCTGACTCGTTGCTAAGTATTAGGTACTAGTATTTACTCTACAGCTTCTTGATTTCTATTTTCTTCATTTTCATTTTTCGTTTGGTGTGTTGCTGCTGCACCTCTCAGGCAACCAGTTTCTTGCTGGGGTACACGCACTTTCACATTCTTATACCACTTTGAGTTCTTATTTTTGCGGTTTTATTTTCGAAGTGGATTTTGCACTTTCTGCTACTCTCTTTTATATAAAACGACAGCCCCTGAAGCCGAGCTGGCAGCGAAAAAACGCTAAATCTCACAAGTGCAACTGTAAAGCTGATATTACAGAGTGTTGGTGTGCAAATGAATGCGACTTGAAATTGCAATCGAAGCAAAACCAGCGTAGAGAAGCTCGAAAAAATTATTTCAGTCAGGAAGTCCGAAAAGTTTTCATTAGGAGTTCTGAACACTAAGCGAGTATTAAAGAAGTTTTAGAGTAATTCAAAAGTATTCTAAACTAGAAAACTGAAAAATAATTTTCAGAGAGCTCTAAAGTAGTTTAAAGTATCCTGAAAGAGTATTAAGAAAATTATAAGGAAATTCTAAAGAAACTCTAAAGGATTTTCAATAGCATTCTAAAGAATAAAATTTCTAAATAAATTCCAAAAGTTTCTAAAGGCGTTTTAGGGGGAAGAGAGAGAGAGATCGAAAAGAGTTTTACAGTTATTCTAAAATACCGCTGAAAAAGTTCAAAGGTGAAATTAAAAAGCTCTAACGGAAGCTCTAAAAGTTTACTAGAGAGTTCAAAAGAATTCTAAAGTAATTCTAAAGAAGTTTCTAAAGAAAGTTTAAAAAAATTCTGAAGCAATTCTTAAGAATAATTCTTCTGCAATAATGTTAAGCTATTTCCCAAACGTTTCTAAAAGATTTATAAAGTAAGTCTATAGAATTTCTAGAAAACTCTATAAAAGTTCTGTAAGGATAAAGAGTTAAAAAGAAATTCTATACAAATTCTAAGATAAGATTCTAAGAAGTTCTAGACTAAAGTAATGAGTACTGACGAAATTCCAGAGGTGTACTAAAGAAATTCCACAAGAGTCCCAAAGGACTCGTAGGTAATTTCTAAAGTAATTCCAAAAGAGATCTAATGATCCAGAGCTTAAAAATGGCTTAAAGGATTTTTTAAATTGGTTCTAAAGTAATCTCAAAGAACGTCTGAAACCAGGTCTAAATTTCAAGTGAGTTTCAAAATTTAGAAATGGTCAGCCCAATTAATAAACGATAAAGGAAAAAAACAGCTCGGAAATAAAAATAAAGCCAACTTACATCCCTCAAAAAATCGTTAATACGAAAGAAGGCTGAACCATTACCGAAGTTGTGGAAGTACCGGAGCTCTTTACTGTACCAATTAAATCCGATTAAAATATGAAAATACTTTGAAATACTACACCAATTTGATGCAGAGTTTTAGAAAATCATCTCTTTTTTGTTTCAACAAAATTCTTAAGAATTTGTAAGGGTGTGAACTGAAGGCAGAGAGAGGCGTCTTTTTTGGAAAACCAGAAAACCTCAAGCAATTCTAAGAAAGCCAATTTCCAAAGAAGTCACAATACAAATTGTCAACAAGTAAACAAGATGGGTATCATTGACTATCCAATGATGTGGATCCAGTCTTAAGGAGGAAAGGAACACTACAGAGTATTGACTTTATTCTTGTCTATCCTTCGCCAAGAGAGGAAACCTCTGGGTAGCGATGTTTTGAGAATGAAACATTCTGCTCATTCTATTCCACCTGAAAATCAAAGGAACTAATAAGTTTGAAGAGGAGGGAGAATGCAAAACTGTTCATTCCTTTTCCTAGTTTTATAAATCATTTCCGTTTCCTCTATCTGGACATAATACAATTGTCCAACGGACCGAATACTTTGAAAGGCAGTGCTGTCCCTCGATAATGATAGACATAGCAGCGTAGAATAAGTAAATGTTCTGAAGTATTTTGGAAATAATTGTAAGGTAGTCAATTGTAGATAGAAACTTAATTTTTAGGAATAATTAAACTTTATCAAGAAGATCTGATAAGTTCATTTGGAAATAATAGTAGATAGAGGCGACTACAAAGAGACCTCGTTTGTATTAGCCAAAAACTATCTGAAGACCTTGAAGAACATGCAATAGAATCTACATTAATATTATTTACTCAAAAGTTTCAAGAAGTTTATTACTAGTATTGAAATTTTTCGCTCAATTTTCTCAATAATGAGGTTCTTTGGAGGTACTGGGTTTTTCTTACAAGATTCTTTAAATTCATTCCAAATTTGTGAATTTGTGTTATAAATCTATATATATTTTAGTTCATAAAAAGATGAAACTCTGCAATAAATAAAGTAGAAGAATTGTATAAACCATAATAAATAATATGTATCAATAAATTTTTAAATAAATCTGCATTGAATTTTATACGTTTATTATTTCTTTTTATGTTATTGAAGCACCCACGCTAGTGTCACTAACTGCTAACTTAAATACTTCTACTTAGTTCTTCTCCTAGTATCAAAACTACTTTTGATATTTTTGCAATTTTAACTACAGACACATCAACATTTTTACATTACAAAAATAGCAAAAATAACTTCAACATACGTATACTTGTATGCATGAATTTATACTTATGTATATATGTATGTATCTCTATCTTTCATATTCCCCAAACTGATGAAAATGGTTTTCGAATTTCAGGCGTGATTCCTAAAATTAGCATTTGTTTCTATATATAAAAGCAGCCAAATGAAAGGTCTATCATAAAAAACTGGATCTTGGAGATTCTTAAAAAAAACTATCCAGCTAACGAACGGTTATCACTGGAATCATCATAAATAATCCCTGGGATATGAGGAGGGTCTAGAATGTATAGGACTGGAGGTTTTTGTTTTGTTTTTTCTTTGATAGGGAAATCTTCATAGATACAGGCAGCCCCGTACTGTCCAACACGCGCGGTTCACACTCCAGTGTGCCTAAGCAGTTAACCCACCTCCTGAGCCGGCACCACCAATTGAGGCATTCCATCGTTAGGGGTGCGGGAGGTGCTTCAACGTATGTATTATATTATTCGTGTTTGCGTAATTTATTTGGCAAAACTAAACAAATAACGAATAAAATGGAGGACAACAGTTTCGGAAGTACGGAACTACTCCTAAGTTTTACTGGTCATACATTTTTATATATGGTATAGAAGTGGCAATTTGGATTACATACTAAATGTATAGTAAAAGTTAACACAATCGTTTCATCAGTACTTATTTGAAAAAAGAAATGATTTTACGTTCCCCACTAAATTGGTCTCATTGACCAATGCGCCACAACTAACTAAAAGTTAAGCCGAATAGCCACAATTTTCGGAATTCCCCACAAGTTGGCATCCCTGGTATGTATGTACTGTAGATACATATACAAAAATATCCCGAAATATTCATAACCCTTACGCACCCAAAGCTGACCAAAAGTGAAGCATAAAAAGAATAGTAGAAGAAAAACAGTAATAAAAAACTTATGATAAATGCGAAGCAGAAACATCTTTTGCTTTTATTATCTTTGAGATCAAAAAAGGAAGAAAAACAGTGGATAGGGTTAAGTTCCTCTTATTTTTGTAATGTTATGTTTTTTTGTTTTTATGTTTTTGGCAACACAAAGTCTCAAGTGGCAGCTTTCGCGTGGGAAGCGCTACAAGCACCAGCATGTATGGAAGTAGTTAGAAGTTGTAGTCTGGATGCAGTATGTTGTTTCTGCTCTTGTTGTTGGTTGGTTTTTTTGCAGTTATTATTGTTGTAACTCACTCACTGCACTTTATGCTTGGCTTTGTTTGTTGTTGTTGCTGTTGCTGTTGCTATTGCTGCTATCACTCGGTTGGTAGCAGTGCTCTACTACTTAACTACAGCACAGCAACCCACATAATGTCCTTTGAACTTAGTTTAATAACAACCAAGCTTACTACAGAAAGATACAGCAAAGGCAACAACAACAAGAAGAATAACAACAGAATGCCATAACTAAGTTATGTAGATGTAAAATATGCAGAAATCCAAACACAGTCACACACAATGAGAACTGACTTATATAATCAGTAACCAAAGACACATACATGCGCAGTTGCTGTGCTAAATTGCAATAATGCTGCATGACAAAAGCTTTTCATGTATGTACATGCATGAGTGTGTGTGTGTCGCATAAACAAATTTGTAGGTGGTTAGTCTCTTAAGTATATTGAACTTTCAATTTACGGTTGAAATTTTGAAAAAGAAAAAAAACCATATATATAAGTGTATTATCATCTAAATTGACTTGCATGATTGCAACAGAGAAACTTTATATATATTTAAACATATTCAATTATTTAATTTATCTATAAAAATCGTGAATGACTTCAATGCCAAATTCCTATTGCCACGCACACTTTAACCTAAAGAAGCTTTTGTTCATTGCATTTAGTGTTGCATAGTTTCAGGCTTAGGTTTCATTTAGCTTTAAAATTCCTTCGAAATGATTTAGATAAATTTTATTTCACAATTTAATACTGCATTTAAATATAATTTATTTTCTACTTTTTATTAAATATATTTACTTTTCATTCAATGCATTTTCGTAAAGCTTCCCTAAATCACATTTACTTCAAATGGCATTTGATTGCATTTAAAAGCAAAAATCATATAAAATCGAGTTGAAAAGAAACATATACATAAAATAAAATGCTTAAATAAATGTAAATAAAATCCTTGCATGTATGTGTTGCAAAAATGAATCAGTAAATGCAATGAAACTTCATTAATAACATTTGATACTTTTTCTTCGCATTGTATTTATTTTTTGTATAACTTATTTTTGTTCGCTACATGTGTAACTACACGTGATATTAAATTTTATACAAATGTTAGGTTGCACTTGGGAGAAGTTTCTATGTCATCGCATTCAGATGGTACAAATCAGCTAACAATTATACCTACTAGCTCAGACATACTTAATAGACTAACTTCAGTGCAATGGAATTTGAAAAATTCAATTCCAAACACTGTATCTCGAGAAAAATCTTTTAAAATTTGAACCAATCATTTAAATCGTAGCCATAACACAATGTCCTAATACTCTTTTTTACAGCTTCGACACAATACAACAAGCAATTTGTCGTTACTTTTTAATTTTAACAATTCTTGAGACAGTGTCGTTCATCTAGAAGCATAGATGCTTTCTTTTAATGTTAATGGTACAACAGCCCATGGAGGGCCTAGGCTAAGCTTTTCGCATCCATTCATGTTCTGCGTGTTATATTTGTATCGTTTTACGCCGAATTCGAACGACGAAGTGAAAAGCTTTTCTTAAGCCATTTTTACTCTAGTAGTTTTGCCATTACGTGACCAGAGGTGGGGCCTATTAGAAAAATTGTTTTACTACTTTTAGATTTTACATGTGCCGAGATTTCACAGGGCACTACCAACTACGCCGCGGTTGCTTAATGGTATACAAATCGAAAATATGAAAGGCGGCAAGATTTGGAGCTTTAGTACTGGGTATAATTTTAATGGAAGATTAGAAATTGCTATGGTATGAGAAAAATCAATCAATCTTCAGACTTTGTTTTTAAGAGAGAAGAATTTTTGAATTCACCTATAGTAGAATTTAATTTACAGAAAAATCTTTCAAATAAATCAAGAACAGCTTTATTTAGACTGAGTATAGTATTTCGTTTATGTAGATGAAACCATCTAGGGGTGTGATTTGAAACTTCAGTATAGGGTGAGAATAATAATAAGTATTAAAGTAAGTATTAAAAACAACTATGGTGTATACATCGGAAAATAAATTCAGTAAGAAATTTAAAACAATTCTTGAGGCCTTTTTGTATCGGAGGTGTCCTCTGACGGAGAATTGTAGAATTTACTTGGCGTTTAAGTTATGTGTTGTAAAGAAAAAAAAAACAACCTAGTCATGATAATCTTTCCACTCAATCAAGCAAATTATTATGTAAGCTGATTTCAGTAAACAGTTCATATGAAGCGGAAGGTCATGCAACTCATGTAGAGAAAAATCTTCGATTATTGGATTTCTTTCTGCAAAACTTTGAAAACACTGTACTAGCATCAAAAATGATTCTAGGTCTTATTTATGCAGGGTGTTTTTTTTAGAAGTGTTGGTTTCAAGAAGGAATAAAATGCATATAATTTAATGATATGGCCAATAATTTAGCATTATTATAAAGATAAGGAATTGCCATTATGTTTTGAAAACGATTTCGTCAAGTGGCCGCCACGGCTGGTTCGAATAAATTCCAGCCGAGAGGCCCAATTTTCAACCACTTTTTGCAGCAATTGGGGCCGTCTGTCAGTAATAACGCGCCGAATATTATCTTTCAAGGCGTCAATCGTCTCGGGCTTATCTGCGTAGACAAGCGACTTCACATAATCTCCCAAAAAATAGTCCAGCGGTGTTAAATTGCACGATCTTGGAGGCCACGCCACAGGCCCACGACGCGAGATAATGAGCTCACCAAAAGTTTCCTTCAATATATTGATTGTTTCGTTGGCTGTATGTCATGTAGCGCCGTCTTGTTGGAACGAAAGGTCGTCCATATCAACATCCTCCAATTCAGGCACGAAAAAGTCATTAATCATGGCTATACAGCGTTCCCCATTGACTGTAACATTATGACCGGTTTCATGTTTGAAGAAATATGGACCAATGATTCCCTCTGCCCATAGAGCACACCAAACAGTGACTTATTGAGGATGTAACGGCGTCTCAATAATGGCTTGTGGATTATGATCACTCCAAATGCGAAAATTTTGCTTATTAACGTACCACTTCAACCAAAAGTGAGCTTCATCACTGAACGAAATTTTCTTGTGTAAATCGGGATCGGGGCGGTGGTTATCTCGTTTTGGTAAAAAATTTGCACGATTTGCAAACGTTGTTCAGGAATAAGTCTATTTCTTATGAAATGGCAAACCAAACTGAGTATAAATCAAGTGACAGCTGTCAAAAAGACCAACTCCGAAAAAAGTATCGCAAAATAGAAAACCACACTTCTAAAAAAAACACCCTTTATAAATGAGCCGCCTACCAATAAGTAGCTAGGGAAATCTATCAAAACTTAGGTTCAAGTCTTTGGAATTTAAGTTAAGTAGAATCTAATTTCAAGTGATTTTCGTATTTAATTCGACGACAGGTGCTCCTATCGGAACGTTTTTTGGCAAATCTTTGAAGTCACTTACATAAGTAAAACCATAGCCAAAATTGTTATAAGTTCTATTTGTATTGTTGGTGCCATCTAGTGGTTGGTTTTGTAACTCAGGTTCAAGTCCATGGTATTTATGAAGAAGAGACACTTTAAATAGCGTTGAAATCTAAGAAATTTGTTTGTTCAAGTGATTCTAATATTTTATTGTATAAAGGTGTCCTGGCGGTTCGTTTTTATCTCATAAAAATCTATAATATTAATAAATGAAAAATATTTTCAGAGGTGTTCATATTCTCTATAAGTTGAAGTGATTTTAGACCATTATTATGGTATTAAAAGCGTCCTCAAGTGATAATTAATTTTGGAGAGCTTATTCCGGTGGTTTATTTCTGTGCTTGTACACAGTCCATACATTTTTCTTTACAGAGAAATATCTTTAACTTAGAAAGCTTTAAAAACTAGTATAACTAATTTCTATTTTCAGTTTTGTGGTATCTAGTACGTAATACTAATTATTACACTTCTCTAATCACTAATAGTTAAATACTGACATACTCTGGCACCGCGTCACCACAGTTCACATTCCTTAGAGGCTGGGATGCGTAGATACCGTAAAATACTGTAGAGTATCTCTAAATTCGGCTAAGACTGCAAAATAGATAAAACTTTTTTTTGAATTAAAAAAAAAAGTCTATATGTTTTTTCTTATTTATTTTATTGTATTTTTTGCAATGTTACACACAACGTAATTTAGCCTACACTCACACACACACTTACTTATGCATAAGCTAAAGCTACACACACGCACATCAATTTAAACACAGGTTAACTTTCAAATAACATGAACAAAACTAGATCGAATCTGAAAAAAATAAAAATATAAGTAGTTTGAAGTTAGTAGTTGTAGTAAACAAAAGAATGCAGTAAAAATCGTGCCAAAGCGCATAAATCGCACGATTGCTGTGTCGCAAAAACCAGTGAAACATAAAATCCAAAATGTCTGCATTTCTACATACAAACATGTATTTATATATTTTTGTATGTAGGTATACCATGTATGTATGTATATGGAGTATATGAGGTGTATGTTTGCACTATAAATCACAGCTCATTAAAGTATGCTTGAAAACTTGCTATTGTTCCTGCTCGTGCTTTTGCAGCTACTGTTTTGTATTTCAACTTAACCCATACTCAAAATCTGCTTATTTCAACTCGACGTGTGTGCGTTTTTGCTAACTTCCTTACACTATTTGTTTTTGAGACTTTTACTTTGAGGTATTAATGTATACCTAATTATTTTTATACATATAACTGTGAGTATTAGCGAGGGTGTCAGTGAATTGAATTACAGTGAGGGTGATTAGTTAGAAAGTGTTTGAGGGTGTCTGTGAGAGAATTAGTCCGCGAGAGTGTCAGTAAAATAGTCAATGGTGTCTGTGAGTAAGTCAACGGGAGAGCTAATGAAGACGTTAGTAAGGGTTTCAATGAAAAAGGTAATGACACTGTATGTGATTGAGTCTGCGAGAAATTCAGTCAATGGCATTGTCACTGAGGGAGTCAGTCACGGAGTCAATAAATGAGTAAATGAGAGAATTAGTGAGGGAATAAGTAATGGAGTCAGTGAGAGCGTCAGTGAAGGAGACAGAGCGGGTGTCAGAGAGAGTGTCAACGAGGATATCAATGAAAGTGTTAATAAAGGTGCCAGTGAAGATATTCATCGAGGTGTCAGTGAAGATGTCATTGCGAATATCACATAAGAATGTCAGATGAAATTGTCAGTTGAGAGTGTCATATAAGATTGTCAGGTGAGACTGTGCGACAAAATTGCAAGGCGAAACTTGACAGATGAGAATGTCAGATCAGATAGTGAATGAGTTAGTGAGCAGGTCAGTGAGGATGTCATATATGGTGGTTTGGTGAGGCTGTAGTGCTAACAACAGTGAGGATGTCAGTGAGAGAGTCAGTAAGCGAGTCAGAGAAAAAGGAACAAGGACAAGGAACAAGAATACCACTGAAACAGTCATTGGGCACGATAGTGAAGTTGTTTGTGTCAGGGTTGGTCATCAGGCTCAATCACTTATTAAGTTTTCCAATATGCAAACATATAAAAATCAAGTTCTTTTGTATGGTACGGCTGATGTCGTTCTCATGCTGCTATAAATAGTTGGTAGTTTTGCTTTACATTTACCAAAAACTTTACATTATTTTCTATTTTTATAAATTCCAATACTATGAATATAAGTTTTACTGCTACGTCACTACCAAATGCCATCCACTAACTTCTAACAGCACGATTTCTACTACTACATACAACGTCGTCGTTGTCGTCGTGGCATATGTAGAAGTTTGCTGGACTGTTACCGTGTCGTCATAGCAAAAATCATAAAAAAATAAAAAAAAACAATTTTCAAGTGCAAAAATTGCCTCACAAATGAAAGCTTTTCATTTCGCCGTTCGGATTCGGCATAAAACTGTATGTACCTTCTATACATGTACAAATATAACTCCTACAACATGAATTAGAGAAGACATACAACGCCATCGCGTTCATCATCATCATCATCGCTATTGCTGCCGATATTGCCGACATTACACTAAAAACTTTTTCGTACAAAAATACATAAAAATAAATCACTTGTAGGACATGTTGGCGCCTCCGGTTTAGTTTGGTTTTTTCATCGTCGTTGTTGTTGTGTTTGTTGTTGCTTTTGTTCGTGTCTTTCATATTCATGTCTTTGTTTTCATCATTTTTTGTTCACTTTCTGTTATCATGTTCTCTATGAATTCGCCTTCTTTTTTTTTGCTTTTCGTTGGTAGTCATTGCGATTTCGTATTATTTTAAATAGTGGTTGGGAGATTTGTTGCCTTGCTTTCTCTGAAGATTTCTGAAGAAGATTTTCATGTTTACCAAATTCAAGCTATCGTCTCACGAGCAAATTAAGACAATTCCGGAAAGTTCACTTTCAACTCAATATGAGTGAAAGATGGAATTGCACAAGAAGGAAGAGGGAAATGAAAGAGGAAGGGAATAGGTAGAAAGAGGGAATATAAGAGGATAGTGGATGCGGATAACAGGTCCAAGCTGTTAGGGTTCTCATATCGCTAACAAGTTTACAGTTTTTTACAAGTTCTATTTTTTATACAAGAGTGTAAAGGAAAGAGGAGAAGATAGAATTTTTCGGGTCTCTTAATAGTAAATTTCCTAATTATATGGTGTAAATATGGTGTTAATATACAAGTAAGTGTTAATGTATTAAAACATTTTATAATAATAAATAAAATATAATTTAAGGAACAATAGTTACGAAAAACTTTATAAAATCACGATACCGAAGAAAAATATTGATTCTGAACAAAATTCCTGTCTTACTTTTTTTAATTATTAAAATGTCGCGTAGCGACCAGTTCTTTCATACAGAAAATTAGTCAAACGGCATCGCGTATCTGTAAATTCGGTAAGAAATTAATTTGTAAAGTATGGTGAACATTGTACTATTAACGATTCACGATTCATTCAAAGTGGTCGTAGAAAGGGTCCAAATGACACAAATTTAGAACAAAAATTAATAATAAAAACAAAATCAGAGATTTGGCTAAACGATAAGGTACAAGTGTGACGATGGTACAAAGAGTAAAGAATAGAAATAATTTAAAGACATATATAAAAAAACAAACCGAAAAAGCGAAAAACAGAAAGTGGTTGGCAAACGTTTTGAAGTAAATTATGTTCTCGTCTCTGCAAAGAAAAAGTTTCGTGTATCATTATGGATGACGAAACTTATGTAAAATTTAACTCAAAATCACTACCAGTACCAGCCACAATTTTATACTAAAGGCAGAGGTTACGTTGTTGATGACGCAGTAGGAGCAATTGAAATTTAAAAGTTTGAACAGAGAATGCTAGGATGGCAGGCTACTTGCTCTTGCAGTTTAAAGTTAACAAATTTTAACGTTTTTACAAAAAGCACTATAAATGCAGAAATTAAGTGCCTACAAAAATTTCTCATTTAATTTTAAGAGAAGCACAGAGCGCATTATGTCTATAATATTTTGGATTTAGCCACCACGCATTTAGCCAGTCCACCATAGAAATTCTGAGAAAAAATAGCATCATTCGATGCGACATGGAAAAAACGAGAACCGCCAAATGCACCAGAACTACGTCCAATAGAACGGTACTGGGCAACAAACAAAAGAAATTTAATAAAAGATGGGACAGAAGGGACAGAAGGATTGACCTTAAAGAATCCCAAAATAAATTTAAAGAAAAGCAACAAAAACCAACTGTACAAAACGTAATTAAGAGTGTCAGATAAAAAATTTTAATATAACAAATATAATAACTAGAATACAAAAATTTTAATTAAAACTATGTACCATATATGTATTCTTTAAAGTATATGCCACAAATATTACAACAAATTTGTAAATCAATTAATCTTTCAAATAAAGTGAGCAGGTTCTTTTCGATACAGGGACTGTATTCCTATTTTATTTCTAATTTATTCATTGATTTACAGTGTGCCCACAGTTTCGCGCTTAATCTCTTCACTCCATACTTTGCCATCCATGGCGCTATTCTATTTGATCCTATTAGTATCTATATTGAACAATTATTTCCAATTTACACACTTTAGCTCTAGCTTTTAAAGTCTTCTATATAATATTTAATATTTTTGAAACATGTGCGTAGGCGCAATGAAATAAATACATACATCATCAATTCACCATGTCGTATGAGTAATATATGTTGGGACCCAAAACGAATTTTTATTAAGATTAATTAAAAGTTATGAAAAACTTTTTTGACAAATTGCTTTTTTGACCTAAGACGTATAATTTGAGCAACTTTTGAAACGTCACACGAACACACACACACATGCATATACACGTGCATATAAATGTGTATGGTCGCAACCTTCAAAAAGAGAACTTAAATGCATATCCCACTATTTGATTTATTTTTTTATATTATAGATGATGGTATGTAAATGGAAAAAAACCAAAATTGTTTAAATTACAATTTACGTCAGTTGTATTGTTAGCGGCTACGCTAGGAAGGCAGCACCGAGTCTAAGTATCTTTATAACTTTGTTCACTTCGATTTCGTGTAATGACTTTTTCTTTGCGCTGACTGCATTTTTAAAGATAACCAGAATTAAATTCAAACCCACAAAAAAAAAAATAGTAAAGAAAAAGTTCCTCACACACCCTAACGATATTCAAGCTCTTCCCGTGACTTCTTGCCTACGTGCCTCAACCACACGATAATTGAATCTAGAGTTGCCATTTGTTGTGATTTCATCAGTAAAAGTACTGATTGTTTTTAAATTAATAATATTTATTGATATTAAATTTACTTTATTAGGTTATTCATTGATTCAACATGTGTAGTTGTATATCATTCCCCCAAAATATTCTTTTTAAAAACTGTTTTTTTTTTTGGAAATATTATGCCTTTTGTCTCGTAATGAAAATTAATTACGAGACAATTAATAAATTACATTGAAAATTGTCAATGTAATGAAAAATTTAAAGTTATACTTAGTTATTTTTGGTAGTTATGAGGGTATTTTGAGCACTCTTAGATGATTATACAGCTCCCATTCGGATAAACTCAAGACGAGTGCGTATGAAAGTGGAAATTACATTCGTCACGATTTTTTGTATAATTTATTTAAAATTTGCATTCTTTACCATTCTACTTATGTATTGAATGCGTATCTCGCATCTGGCAAACACTTGAAATAAATTTTAAGAAATCTTGGCTTATGTGATAAATTACACTTCATTTAGGACTAAACACGTCTAAACTCGAAGCACACGTCTGTAAGCTGTATGATCACGACGAAATTTGCACACTCGAAGTACACAATTTTCATTCATGAAAATTGGCTTTGATATTAAGTGCAGTAGTTATATAATAACTAACTTAAGTAGTTATATAATAAATCTTCTGAAATTCTATTCAAAGGGCTTAAATTTTTAAAAAAGATATTGTGATGTGGTAAGACATTTTAAGCCGGTTTTGAAAATTTAGTTAATTGAAGTGTTAGTGGACTATTTTCATAGTATGATGCTGTTTTTTAGTTGCTTTTTTTTAGATGATAGATTTTTCGAAATATTACGTGGAAGTTAAATTGGACTACGGTGAGAAACTTTGCCTATGACAATATGTATCTAATTTTTTTTTTTTTTTTTGTAATATTATTTTATTATTACCATTTTAGGTACTGATTGTTAGTGATAAATTTGCATGATTTTATGCAATGGCAACCCTAATTGAGGCATTCCTTATTATTTAATTTATTTCTCACAATTCTGTGTTTTGTTGCTGTTACTGCAATTAATGTATGTGAGAGTGTGTTTTTTTGTTTTTTTGTTCTGTTAGTTTTGTTATTTTCGTTGTTAAGAATTATACCTACTTTTGAATATATGTAAATATAAGAAACCAAAAACTAAATTAAATGAAATAGCTTGCCTGTCTCTGTCTCTGGCTCTGATTCCTCCAGCACCCACGACCTTTGTCTCTTCACTTCATTCCATGTACAACGCTCAGTTGCTTAAAACACAAAAAACATATGTACATACATAAATACATATGTATGTATACCATACATTTAGAGGAGTCTAACCATGCATTTTTCTGCACTCTCCTCACATTTACATGCAAGATATGAATTTGAAAATTGTTTTTTTAAATTTTGTAAATATATTTGTTTCTCTTCTTTACATCTATCATGCTAAGCTTTCCATTTTTCAAACTAAAAATATTTCACTAAATATTGAAAATTATGTGAAATTGTATTCATAGTACCTTTATGAGACTTGATAGTTTATTCTCTGAATGTTTTAGTTTAATCTAAAATTTTATTAATCGTTTCCTTACTTCCTCCTTCTTTATCTTTTTAGAATGTCCCACTGCTATGGACGGCATGGAACGTTTTGCTTGTCCGACACCGGATTTGCAAGGGCGTTTTCGTTGCATAGACGATCATGTGCTGTGCGATGGCTTCATCGATTGCCCTGAGGGTGAGGACGAAGATAGAAGGTCCTGCATGTTCTACAAAACGGTAAGTGTAAACAACTTATCAAAATAAAAATAAGTTTCATTGGTAACACAAGAAGAACCCAAGCTAGGAGAGAGGGTAAAGCGGAGAGATGGATTAAGAGGACAGAAGGTTGCAGAGGAGAAAGAGGAAAGAAGAAAAGAGAAAAACCATAATAGGGGGTGATGAAGAAACGTGAAGGTGAGAGAGGGAAAAGGTTAAGAGTAGTTGATTAATGAAAATTGTAAGATTGTTTAAAAGACGAGAAGCGATGAGACATAGAGGGGTAAAAGTAGAGATGATCAAGAGGAGAGCAAAGGGGCATAGTAAGGGGAATGAGGAGAGATAAAGGAGCGCATGATGGAGAGAGATGGAAAAAGTGTGAAAGGTACGAGAGAGAGGTGATAGTGAGGTAATAAACGGGGTGAATAAGGGGTAGAGTAGTTGAATTGGAAAGCACCTTCTTCTCCTTTAATTGTAACACCACAGGCCATATAGGGTTGGACCGAGCTTTTCGCAGCCATTCGTGATAAGCGGGCTATGAAAATGAATGGAAGGGACCTATAGATTAGATTTGGCAATCCTATGGTTGGGCCCACAATTTACCGACGGTCCCGAATTGTGAGGTGGCTACTTCGTGTCTCTTGGTGGTTTTGCTATCGCTTGCCAAGTGGACCAAGAGGAATATTGTACTCTCAACGTCCCGGATGCAGGTTTAGTGCTCTACCTTCCCACTTTCGAGATCAAGGCCAATAAAAATAATAATTTTATGCCGAATCAAAACGGTGAATCAGAAAGATTTTCAAATGCGAGTGAGTAAAAATACTCTTGGAATTTTGCCATTTCTAACTTTTTAATTTGTACCTGTTTGATCAAGCATCAAGCAAAGGAGTTTAATAGACTACCAACTAACACAGCGACAATAAAGCACGTACTCTCAGATAAACAAGCGTCCTTGTTGTATACTTTCCACTTGATTCCTTTTGCTTCGCTTGGCTTTACCTTTGCGGATCCAAGAAGAGATTATGGAGAAAACACAAAGGGTCAATCCCTTGGACAATTTCTAGATACGACAAGGCTTATATAGGGTCCAGCCGATTAAAATTTTTTTAGCGAACCGATGTCTATCGGTCGTCGTAGGTTTGTGTTTCATGCAAATAGTTTAAATTCGCAATACTCATCACCTATTTTTTCAATTAAAACTAGCTATAATCAGGTGTTTTATGGGAAAGTGATGAAAACTGCGAGATTTTAATCCTTTTTAGGTTAAATTGATATATCTACATTTATATTTTATACTAAAAGTTAAATTCAATTCGTTTTCATTATTATTAATTTTACTATAGACGAAAGCACATCTCGATGTCTTGGCCGATGCGTTATTACGATGGGCGCGAGGACGTTAAACGCGCAGAATACATACACGCCCACACTCACACAAACACACAGCTACAGTATTTAAAATAGACACTATATGTTAGACAGACGCCTCCACCACCAAATAACTACTAACTATATACACATACATATTTATATGTGTATATATATAAACTAAAAACTATTACTATTAAGATCCACGTTAAGCATTTCACATGAAAACACTCACACATACATATACATACACCCACACAGCCACACATACATAGTAAGAGACTTAATCCCGAAGCAGAGTAAACGAGTTGTAAAAAGAAGTCGTCACTCCAAACTTAAAATGAAAAAACATGAAATCAACCAGAATCCAAAAACACAAAACCAGCAGAAAAGCAGAGAAATAGAAAGAAGCGGAAAACCAACAGCAACAGAAAACCAAAAGAAAAACAAGTATGTAGAATGTGTTAGTAAGCCTATCGTTAATTACTATTACGGATATTATTATTATTATGATTATTATAATTACTAAATATTATTATTATTATTATTATTATTATTATTATTATCTATTATTATGTATTATCAAAATGTACTATTATATTTTAAATGTAAAAAATAAGAAAATTTGTAGCATGGAAGAAAAAATTATTACTGAAACAAAAAGTTAAAAGCGCAAAAACGCTGAACACATGGTAAGCAGCAGCGGTTTCCATTGCGTCTACGCTACGCTTCAATTGCTTTGTGCCTCTCTCTTTTGATAAACGACTGCTGCCAGCAAAAAAATATACTCAAATTCAATCTCAAGTATATAGACAGGTAGAAATGTAAGGTAGTGAGAAAGAGATAGATGTTTAGCGTCGATTTCTCAATACCCTTTCCACCTTCTCTCTCACACAGTCTATCATGCTTGCGCCCGTGTAAAGAGCCTCAAAGACCTTAATATGAATCAGCGCTCACCGAGAGCACACTAATACTAATTTCTTTGAGTCATTATCGTGGCTTGTGTGAACAGCCGATGAAATGCGTGCTTATAGGTACAAAGAAGAGCGAGTGAGAGGGAAAACCCTTTTGTATTTTTTGGCTAGTAGCAAAAACGAGTTATCAGGAGGCCAAACTCTTCATGTCGTTATTTTATGTGTGAAATGCTGCTGTAAAATTACAACCGCTATATAAAAAACAAGTATGTAGTATATTAATTAGGATTTATGCTAACCATAAAACAAATTAAAAACAAACACAACAAAGACTAATATATAAACTAAATATTTATATATAAAAAAACTTAAAAAAACGAACAACCTAACTATTAAATAAATAATAATTTAAATTAATTCTTCTCATTGTTTGCATTCCAAGAATTAAATAAAAATGAGGGGGAAACCCAAAAAAGGAAAAAGATAAAGTAAATAGAAATCAGTTTTATTTGTGTGTAAATTGTAAAATAGTTAAAGGAGTTATATTTAAATGTATTGATGATTATTGCAAAGCAAAAACCGAAAATGTCAAAAAACCCTAAATGAACAGACAAAAATTTAAATAAAATTTTTCCATTGAAAATCTCTTTTTATTATGATTATTATTACCAAAAATAAGAAAATGAAGTTGATTTTAATTGATTCATATTTGTTAAAAGTACTAATTAATTAATTAATACTTACTTAATATGCGAAACAAAAAGCACACACAAAAAACATTTGAGTAAACCAAATTAAACAGAAACATAAATGACTGGTCTATGAAATACTTATAACATAAAACTGAATAAAATAAAAAATAAATCTTTGTTAGTCGTACTTAATAAATATTAGATTTTCAATGATTTTCTCTTTGTTTTCGCCCTCAATAAATTTGTATTGTATTCCTTTTTATAATTTACTTTTCCGCCGCATTCGAGCATATTAGCAGCGTGATTTTTTCAGTTATAGAAAATAAGAACACGGTAATCTCAGGAAAGCTTTCAACTCCCGAGAAACTAAGCTTTTATATCCTGAGTATTATTCTTCCTTTCAATTAAGTAATGATGGCAATTCAAATCATTCGAATCATTCGCCGGTGGGGATTGTTCGAGCTTTGTACTTTTTCTCTAATCTATCTTATGGAAATCTATAGAGTTTATCAACCCCCAGAGACTCAAAATATTGAATAGGTCTCTTTTACCGTTTGGAATGACTTCACCATCCTCAGACGAAAATCCTATAGAACTTTCATTTTGTTGGAATATCTACATATAAGAAGTCGTAAAGCTCTTGTACTGAGTCCCTCAGTTTTTCACTCGGGAGTTTGAGGGTTCAATTCCCCTCTTGGTGCCATGAATTTCTTATATTTCTACCATTATGAATTGAATGAGAATTATAAGAAAGTGTACAAGTACATTTCTTGGCAAGCAATGGCAAAACCATCAAGCTATAAATAATTGCCACCTAGCCGTTAAACCGGAGTTAAACCGTAGGTCAAATCAGGCGTATTCCTATGGTACATTCCGGGTCATTAAAGAAAAAGTTCTTTCGACTCAAAAAGCTTCTTTAAGCCATTAATATATGTACATGAATTTGAGAAGAAGAAAAAGAAGGAGAAACATTACACAGTTAATTAACTTAAAAATATTTTTATTTATTATGCAGTTATGCCCAACAAATAAGTTCTCGAAAATTGTACTTAATTTTGAGCTTTCTGGTTTAGTTTAGTTTAGTTTTTAAATATTTGTGTACGATTCATTTATCAAAAACCATAACTGCTAATGAAACTTTTTAAAGATTAAAAACAATAAAAAAGAATTAAACATTAATATATTAAATATAAAAAACTTATTAAATTAAATGGAAACAATTCTCATGGATATGGCAGCTATTGTAGATAAGTAAATTTATTTAAATTTTTAAAAAATATAAAAAATAAAAAATAATTAAACAAAATATATAAATATACATACACACATACATACATACATATATATGTATGTATATAAAATAAATGCATTATATATATATATAATAATTAAATGAACTGTCAAATGAAAACCAAGCAAGCAAACGACGAAACAAAAAAAAACATAAGAAAAGTAAAGGCATGTAAAAACAAAACTGCTTAAAATAATTAATCAAATAACTGATAAAAAATGACTTTTAATTGAATTAATATAAAAATAAAAAACAAAGTTAAAAGAGTAAAAACAAAGGAAGCGTAACATTTGACAGGAGATGTTCAATAAATTAAACTAAAATGAAAATAAATTTAATGCAATTCGTAAAGTATTTTAACATATACCTTCTATTATATTTAGACATTTATTTACTACTTAGTTGAGTTTGGTTTCTCTTACGTGGCTTAATTTTTTTTATTTCGCTTTTAATTTATACCACAGCAAATATTTTTTCAGGTAGTAACTTACACATAACTTATTTTGATAAATTAAAACATATCGGTAACATAATTGTAGCTCTTTTTAATGGGAAGTTATATTTTCGGGAATATGAAAAAGGAAAGATAAATTTATGAACGGAAAACTGGTTTTTGTTTCGTACAATAATGATTTTTTTCAACAAAATTATTGCAACAACATAATTTATTGCAAAAAAACAAAATTATTTTCAAAAATGAAAATTCTAATTCTTTTCTTGTAACTTTATATCTGGAAAATTAATTTTAATTTTTATTTTAGAATATTTTTTTAGCTTTGTATTTCATTTCTCAAACAATTTCATTTTCAATTATTATTTTCTAAAACAAAACCATGTTTTCAAAAAAATGTTTGTTTCTAGTTTATTAAATGTTTTCTTAAAACAAAAATAATTTTGAAATGTTTATATATTTTATTCCTGAAAATGGTGACCTGAAAATGGTGTTATATACTTTCTAAAAATTATTAAATTATTAATTGTTTTTATTGATTCTAGTGTTTTTTCTTTCTTTTTCATTTGCTAAATATTTAAAAATTTTAATAATAACACGCAAACGACAAATGAATTTAAAAATTTTTAAGCAAATGTAAACATTTTTATTCCTTAAAACATCTGAAAGTACATAAACTTTACAAGAACAAAAAAAGTATTCAATAACAACTATTAAGCAGCCGTTTTCGTTTTCGTCTTGGTCTATGAAAAAACTACATTAAAACTTTTAAAACACAATGACACATTCCCACAAAACCACACATATGCACACACATATACACACACAAACATACCTACAAACACACTAAAAGTTAAAAGAAAATTATCACCTAAAACTATGCCAAGCGCGTACATAAGATCGAAGCAAACAAAATTTTGAAGTAATTTCAACAATCACTTCTGTAACAATCATACAAATAAAATAAAAACAAAGAGTTAAAATTTAGTAAACACAAAACAAAATAATTGACAAAGAACAAAATCGAATAACGGTTGTGCAGATACTTTTCTTCTCTCCCTCTCCCCCTAAAATTGAAAAGATAGGAAGATTTTTTAACATACATACAAACATTTTTAAGTGTCTATTAAAATTTGTTGATCTTTAAGAAATTTTTTATTTTTAATTTATATGTAAAATAAATTCAAATATTTCACTACAAACAAATTTTGAGCAATTTAATAATTTAAACCAAAAAACAAAAAAAATAACAAAGTTAACGGTCTTCGTTTCCGCTTCATCTCTACACTAAACAAATATTAATTTTTTGGTTACATATTCGTGAGGTGCAAACGTGCTCCAGTTCAATCCAAATTATTCAGTGCGTTGACATTTTTTGGCACTTGCTCGGCTCTATGCCACATCTGTCGGCATCGAAATCCTTTAGAGCTTCGTGCGTATCCGAGAAACAAACTCAGAGAAACTTCAAATTGATTCGATTCAACTGAACTGGAGACACACCCCATCTTGATCAGTTAGAACCGATCTGGTTAGCTCTGGCGGGTATTTGTAATCGAACCACGATCAAACTTGTTACAACTGATGCGTCACTTTGACCGAATAGCTTAGAATCGAAGAGTATTAGTAACAGACTTTTTGGTAATTGTATAGCAACTAACGAGTAGCTGTTTCCACTGACTTTGTTAAAACTAACGAACTGTTATAACCAGGCAAAATAAATCGTCATAAAACCTAATGAAAGAGGAAGAAATGTAAAAATTATAAAATAACAAAATCCAGCAACAAAATTATAAATATGCCTCTTCCATCACCAATATTTGACATTGTTTACCTTTTTAAGTAACATATTCCCTCCATTCTCATTCTTATCAAGTAAAGCTCTGTTGCCATTTCCTGTATTTATTTCGTGTTGATCCAAAAAAAAACAAAAATACAAATCCCAAAACATTATAAAACCCCAAAAACCTTATAAACATTAATAAGTGAAAAGAAACCCACCTCTAAAAACTAAATAAATACTAAACCAAATAAGCAAAACAAAACAAAAACTTTAATAATAAATTCCGAAAACTTAAAGTAAATTAAGCATAAAAGCATAACTTATTTATGACAACAACAAAAAACAAAACAATACCAAAAAAAAATAGTAAAACAAAAAATTGCACAAAAATTACACAGTAGTGAAAAGTTGAAAGCACTATAATTAAATCCCATGAAAAAATCCCAATGAAATTCCTAAAGGGTGACACAAAAAAAAATGCAAAATCTTAAACAGACAAAGTTTTCCTCATGTGCGAAAGAATTGAAAGTCGAGGGTATGAAGTGAACAAAACCAAACAAAAACTATATATATTTTTGGCCTATTTTTATATATATCAACAAAAAATAATAATACAAAAGAAAAAAAGAAATTTTAGAAAAAGCATAGAATACGGAAATCATAAACAGAATAAAATAATAATAAACAGTAAGGCAGTCAAGCAAATAAGTAAATGATTAGAAAAAATAAGAATCAAGCAAAAACAAACTATAATTTGTACATAAACTGAAAGGAATAAGTGAAAGGGCATAGCAAAAATGTTGTATTGGAAATAGAAGAGACAACAAAATATTTAAACAAAAACTATTTGTCTTAAAGTTAAAAATAATATATATTAATGTTATTTTACACTTTTTCACACTATTATACAACGAAGATCGTTATTGTCGGAACAATTAAAATCTATGGTTTTCCTTTAAAATTCTTCTTAAAACTGAAAAATAAGTTTTCTGTATAATATTTGTACATAAAAAACAATTTAATAATTACATTTTTTTCTTTATTTTGTTTCAGTACATAATTCTTTTCTTTTTCATTTAAACCTAATATAATATTAAATAACGAAGAATAAATAAGAACTTCAACAGAAAAAGGATAACAATTTAAAATAAATGTTAAAAAATACAAAATAAAAATATTACAAAGAAAAGCTAAATAATTGATACACGTTGCAGCCATACACAAAATCAAAAACTCATAAATACATATATATTTATGTATATATCTACACAAATACATACATACATACTTAATAAACATACATAACTACATAAATATATACATTACCAATTTCATACAACTAAACTATGAGTAAATTACAAAACAAATAAAAAATACATAATTGATCCAAACAAAAGAAAATTCGAAAGAAATTCAATAAAAACACACTCAAAAACACAAACCGGAAAAAACACACTTATTGTATTTATTTGTATTTGTATATTGTAAAGCTTAAAAACAAAACAATATTAATGCAGACGCAAATGTTTAGTTTTTCAAATGAAAAGAGAAAGAAAAAAGGGAAAATTACTTCTTTTTTTCTACTGTACATAATTACCTAAAAAATGCTTTTCAAAAATAATTTGGATTTTTGATTTTATATACATTTACATACTTAGAGCTTTCTAATTACATTTGCGTCTCATTGTTAGTAATGTTTAATACTGAAACTAATTATAAACACAACATCAAAATAAAAACGAAAAAACACTTTATTAAATATTTAAATAAAAATACACACACTTAATATACACAAACAATAAAAACAAATAACATGTTTCTTTTACCAACACGCTCTAACTTTTTTCTCTCTATGTCGCTCCTTTACCACACATTCACACAATTTTCTATACATTTCTAATGTTTTACTTTTGATGTTGCTCTTTGTCGCTCTCACTTGCATATGTAAATTGTTGGTCATTGATTATACTCATTTTCTACTTATGTGTCACACACTTTGTTCCAAGAGAGTAAAAAGAGTATGGCGTCTACAATGGATGCTGCTAAGTACTTTAATTGTAACTATAGATAGGACCAGTGTTGCCAATTCATTAATTTTCCGGCTAGATTTATCCACTTTCCAATTAAATTTAGCAGTAATTTCGTCACTGGTTTTTCTAAGAAATTGGCAGCAGATTTTGTCTTTTTAAGTTTATAACACAATTTCTTGAAATTTGAAAATACTTTTTGTATTATTTAGTATAATGTCCACAAGAAATTTCTTGCTGTACAATTTATTGCTCCGTGGTCGGGCTTCCTGACGGCAGATTCCCGATATTGCATTATTGTATTTCTATTTTCACCGTCGGCAAGGGCACAGGGTTTTATTTAATCATTTATTAGTTTTTGTTAGACATTAATTTCAATGATTTAATTTTTATTATTAAATAGTTTATGCGCAGTATTGACCAACAAAAAGTATTTCTCTTCCAAATAAAAGATGATATTTATTTACTAATTGTGTTTTTTCAAACGGATAACTGACATGTTGTTCACTACCAATAGCCCAATAGTATCCCGTCGATCAACGCAATTGTGGTACAGCTTTTACATGCAAACTGACAAGAAGTTTCCGAATTTTAATTTCTTTTGTTTATCATTGCAACAGTCATTTTATCGCAAATTTTATTTATCTTCCTAATTTTGGAAAATTATTTTGGAAAGTTCAATGCAAACGCAATTATCTAATATATTTGAACAAGCTTAATGTATGTTAGGTTTGCCAGAGAGAAAACAACTATGTAAATAGAACAGCCAGATTGGACTACTAATTTTTTTAACTGTGTTCTTAAAAAATCTTTTAATGTTAAAGAAAAAGCAGATGCATACAGATATAAAGCTTAAAGATCTGTACGTGTGGATCAATTGCCAAGTAAGTTACTTATACGGCGTTATTACATATGCACATATGTATGTACTCATCACTCGTTTGCTGCAATACTGACATAACTCAAATCATTTAAACTTTTCAATTTAACTATCATTCTCACGTTAAGAGTTCAACAGACACAGTTATTACTTTTTACACAAGATAAAGAACAGTCTTGCAGCAAACGAGCGATATGTCTTTCTTATTGAATTTTATTAATTATTTGTGGATTATATTGGTTAAAATTTGCGTGCCTAGATAATAATAATAATATTGTCGGTATTATGCCAAAACTACAAGAATTTTGAGAAAACACTCTTTTTTTGAAAGAAAATTTGCGGTTACTAATATGAGACATACGATTCACGGTTTCGGTGAACTTTTCATTGAACAATACCGGTATTCGGTATTCGGTATCATTCGATACCGAAGATTATTAATCAAAAGGGGTAAAAAAAAAGAATTGTGTTTTGTCATAACTCCTACGATATTAATATTATTATTTTGGTTTCGTCAAAAATATAATTTAATGTCTAGGCAACTTATGTTTCGTGCCTCTCTTCAAGTTCGATTTTTTGTCCCGGCTGGGACAACCAACTTCTTGCCTTACTTCCACATACACGTTGTTTGTGGGCCACACTTCTTACCTTTACAATTATACATTTCATTTCATTAGTTGTCAGTTGTATAGTACTTCGCTCTCACATACACAACGAATGCTACGGGCCGTAAGTCTTTTTAATCCTATCGGAATATTTTGTGAGAACATATGTAACGCCACAGCAAATGCTTCTTTAAGCAGTAAGCGGAAATCGAATGAATTTCACTTGTAAAACAAAAAGTCAATCATCTTCGGATCTGGCAACTCTGATTGATACATGTTAAAAAAATCCTCTCTTACATCCTATATAATGAATACCTTCAACAATTCGGCAACATTCTAGAATTAATGAATTTTCGCCGACACAAGATTAGTTGTAAGCTTGTTTCAAATAGCTTCTAACATTTAATTTTTATTCCGCTCTTCAGTGTAATTGAAACTCGTTGTATTTATCCTTTAATTTAAATGTATATTCCATTCAGTAGTATTTACAGCAGTAGCAATATTTGACTCATATTCTGCAAACTTTATTGTTGTACAGCACAATTTTCGGAAAAGATTTAAAATTTTGTTTGTTTGCATTGTCTCAGGCTAATACACAATAAATTATAATTTTAGACAACTTTTGAAAGCTTTTACTGCAGCGCAGAATTATCTTTATAAAATCAATTATTAGTTTTTATACCGAAAGAAAAATATCAGTAAATTTTTGCAGTTTACCCTCAAACTATTAAATTATAATTTCAAACTTTCAACATTACGAGTGTAATGAAAAATCAAAATATTTACATAATTGTGAAACTTGAAACCTTTGCAAAAAAATACTTAATAACTGTGTGACAGCGAACGCAATGGAAAAATTCAAAATACTTAAAATGTTGAACTTAACTCAAGTTGCGATATCCGAAAAATTTAAATCATAATTACTTAAAAGTATGACTTAAAATTTTGACTTGCTATTTAAAAAAAATGCATATGCAGAATTATATTGGTGCGCTAAAGAATATTTTTGTAAGTGGATAATTGAGATATCTCGCAGATTAATGCTATAAACAGGCTTGTGACAGGCTTGCGATTGCATTAGGGGAAGCGCAATGTGTGGTTTGCCATGCGAAAATTTTTGGTCATTTCGTCCTTCTCATCCGTAGGAACATGGACACAAATCAGACTAATGTTGATGAATTTTGCCTCAAGACTAAGAGTCACTATCCAACCACAAATCAGTATATATCAAAGAATGCTCTTAGGCGCAACCCTGCCTCGTCCAACGCATTTCCTGTATAGCGCTGATGTAAGCGCGATATCTTTCGACTAACAGCTGGACAGAGGTACATTTCTGTAAATCATTGTCCTTTGGGCGTATGCGGTCGTATCCGAGGCTTTTTCTGAGGGTTCACTGGTATTGTTTCCAACGTGGTGGGTTGCATGCCCGACGAGCAAACGTTAATTCAAGGCTATGTGAGTCGACTTGAGACGGAGAAGCGCTAGGATCGATCATGGACTCACCCGTTTGTGCGACTATCATGAACTTTACCTTGTGTTCTCTGCCGCCAATCCCACCCAAATTCCCCAATTTCGACAAAAATCCCCACAAATAAAAATTGAAGTAAATGAATATATTCAATCTTTACATACACATTAATTGTGTATTCAATATTGTATTATAAAATAAACAAAATGCATTATCTGCAGTTTAAATTTGACATATGGATGTATTTGTACCTATACATTTTTCTGAGTCTTAGATAACTAATAACATTCCAGTAAAAGTCAAAATGTTCGGGGAATCACACAACTTCTGTGACACGGCGAACATTAATTTGAGAACAGAGGTTATATTTAAGTTTTTTGTTAGGTCGACTATATACCACAAATCTCTAGAGTAAAGGAAATCTATGAGCAAGTTTCAGCACTGTTTTTTGTTCGTGCATTTATGAAAAGAAAGAATACACTCACTAACGTCTTCAATACATATAGTCCTAGCTACTTTTGGACAATGACAACAAATTTTTTCCAAAGTTTCGTTCATGTCACATTCATTACACTTTCTGTATAAGTCGTTTTTCCACCAGACAAAGTTTTTTGGCATAATACTTCAAAAAGCATTTTTGTATGCCATTAAAAGATGAAGAAGACTTCAAAAACAATGGCCAGTATGTAATTCAATCCGTAAACTGCATTATTTACGGTAAAATTAGGTCATATACACATTTTTGGAACAACACTATTGGAAGAATATACGATTTTCTCCACATTTTGCTGCACAAAATTCAAAGTTCCGCCAATATTGTACAATGCTTAGAGAATTCCTCTTAAATATGACAAAATCATTAATTTGCCAAACACGAGTGAATACTGTCCCCAATTTGGGGAATTCCCTGGTTTGAGTAAAGTTATTGTGTGCAGCACGGTCATTTTTTGTGAAAGAGTCTCAGATGTAACAATCAAATCCTTTAGTAGTCCCTGCAACTCACCCAAAAAACTAAAAAATCCCCGAGCATAAATACCTAAAAATCATTACGTCTTAATACAAATGTACTTTCATTTGAAAAAAACGAAAATTAGATTTTGTTTGTTGCTCTCTCTCTCTCTAACTCCCTCTTTCTTTGGAAAAAGAGAGCACATTGATTTATTTTACGTCTCTATCTCTATCTCTATCTCTATCTCTCTCTCTCTCCTCTCTCTCCCTCCTCTTTCTCTCTCTCTTCATGCACGTCGTACTGAATATCTGTGCTCTTGAGTGAAATAACTCCGAGAAGCTCTGTTCTTTCCTTGAAATACTTACTACCCTCGTTATTTCAAAGAGTTGTAACAGAGTCAAAAATTTAAATGTTATGGTATTGGCTTTTTTAAATTCTACACAAAATACAGGTAAATATCAATATTAATAAAAGTTAACATTAAAATATTTGTTTATTTCAGTTTTTTGTTAAAAAAGAAAACAATTAAATCAAAGCATTACACAGAAATCTTTCCCATAAATTTTTCTTCAGTTTAACTAAAATCTTTGTTATTTATTTCTTTATAAAATACGAGTATTTATATATAGTATAGCACCAATAAAAAATTTAACTAGTATACAGAATAGAAAAAAGATAATAATAATTAGTGTCGTTAGTCAGAAATATTTGAACTCTAGCATATTTTGTAGCTATATAAGTCAAAAATATTTATCCAAAATATATTTTAGGGAAAAATATTAAAAAAAATAGTTTTAAATATGAAAATTCAAATTCATTTGATGTTTTTTATTATATGTTAGTCAGTGGAGTGTTGCACACAATACAATTTTAATAATAATAAAAACCAGTTCATATTTTCAAATAGTTTAAAAACAAATAAAAACACCATACCAAAAACAATTTTAAATATTACAACAAAACATATTTGAGAAATATATATGTATATATATGTTTAAATAAAAAAACACAAACCAAACTTTGCGTAGTTAAATAAAATATGTAGTGGTAAAACTAAAGAAAGTTTTTAGAAGGTCGTGAATTGAGAAAGTAATTAATCAATTTTTGTAGTAAATAGTAAAATTGCAATACATACTCGTATAGCAATACAGTAGCAGCTAGTAATTGTACACAAGAAGTTCAAATGAAATAAAATTGTACTTGAAAATACAGAAAAACTTAAAAGAAATTAATAAAAAAATTTGTCGCTCTAATTTGTTGCCCATTGCTGGGAGCATTTATGCTCTTCAGCATGGCAAAAATGAGCATTTGAATATATTTTTGCACATTTGTTGCTTCTTCTTCAAGCAGAGAAGAAGCAGCAGAGTATAAAAACTACTAAGAAACACAAATTTTGAAATTTTTAAGATAATATCAAAAGCAAAATACACACAAGTCAAAAAAACACATAATTATTTACATCATACATATAAATGTTTTAATTAAATAGTAAAAAATATAAAAAGAAAATATATTAACATTTAAAATACATTTATTAGAAGTTGAGAGGGAAGAGACGAAAATTATAATGCATTTTGCTGATCACTAAAGCAAAGAAACCATGAAAATATTATAAGCAAATATTTTAGGTACTCTTAAATTTATGTACTTCGATTTTATGTGGAATTTATTTCAGTGGTTAGTATTTTACAGTGAGTAAGTTGAAGTCATTCTTCACACTCATCTCTAAAAAATAGAACATAGGTGAAACTAAGGTGTAAAGATTTCTGTGGTATGCTTTTGGCTGTAGCTGCAAGTAAATGATGATGTGTTTGTTATAATAGCGTTAAAAAGTTATGTTGACATGAGTAGCAGCTTAAGTCATAGATAAATTATTTTTCCCTCAAGAATAAATTTGCTGTATCAAAGAAATATACTTTATTTTGAAACAGCATCTAAAAATATACAATGAAAAATTGTTGTTCTTCGCAGCTAAAAATATGCAAATACAAGTAAGGAAGTTATTTTTAAAAGGTTTATAAAGAAGTATAATTTACTTTCAGTAAACCATTTCCTTAAGTTTATTGATTCAGCAATAGCAAAAGGAATTTCGAATATATTTTCGAAAAATATAAAGCTCATTTGAACTTCTTTAGATTTGTACTTGCGTGAGAAACTAAAATGTTTTTTAGTTTCAATAAAATCTTATTAGATTATGCAAAATCTAAAGAAAACATTCCTTGGTTTTAAATTTTTCCAATAGCTCCAAAGTTATACCACTCAATTTTTATAAATCCCCAAATAATAAATACTCCATAATTGATTTGATATTTCAAATTATTTCCAAAAATTAAAAATCTTGTTTAGAGAAACCAATTCGAATTTCTTAGAAAACTAACATGTT
This sequence comes from Palloptera scutellata, assembly GCA_958295655.1. Lineage (NCBI taxonomy): Eukaryota > Metazoa > Arthropoda > Insecta > Diptera > Pallopteridae > Palloptera > Palloptera scutellata. The sequence goes on from OY282451.1 coordinate 30,087,152, forward strand.
CCTCCGCCTATTGGTTTTTAACATTACCTCCAAACTTCTGCAATTATGTTTTTCGAATTAAGTAAAGGATTCGTTTTCCGGAATTTTCATTCTCACCATAATGTAATAAATCCATTTGCGGAAAATTAATCAATTAAATAAGAACAATTTCAACTTTTTTACAAGAAACTAAGAAAACCTCCAAGAAAACAAGTTATAAAACTAATACAAATTCCTTGTGAAAATTAAATGTCCCACAGCTTAATTTTTAAAATTGCTCCCAAAACTATGTAATCGTATATTTTTCGAATCGAGTTAAGAAATAATTTACCAAAATAAAATTTTCTTAATGAAATAGCACATAGTAAAATTGTTCATAAAATATAAATAAACAATTTTTCTAACAAAAATATTTTATATTTTTAGTCAATAAAATATAATTTTCTCAAAAAAAAAAACAGCAGAATTGCACAATTCTCTTAGAGAAACCAATCCAAATTCCTGCGATAAATGCCAATTTTCAATCCTTATTGACTGATTTTAAAAATAGCACAATTGCAAAAATTTTAAGGAATTTGTTTAGCAATAGTATTCCTAAATTGACTACTACCACAAAAAACGGTCATAGCTTTAAAAGCAAATGATTTATAATCTCTTTCTAATGAAACAAATAAATATTTGGCAGCAAATTATAATTTCGTTCAGCTTCAAGTAATATTTTTTTAAATAAATTAACAAAAATCAGGCTACAAATGTTAGTTAGTTATTCTTCAATAAACTATTGAAAAACGTATGAACATTATTTATTTAATGGTAATGCATCAAATTCTCGTTTACATTAGAAGTTGAATATAAAATTAATTGAATACACAAAGTAACTTATGATTGTGTCGTTTGACGTACAAAAGTTTCGACTGCATGCTTTGAAAAAAAAACCAACAGAAAATATAGAAAATATATAAATATAAAACTAAACGAAATTAACTAATTTTAAATATTAATTAAATAATAATTACATAATAAAAAGCGCACTTGAAACTAGTATATCTAGAGCCACCGATATAACTACGATTTACTTTATAAATATTAAAAATTACAGGAAAGGTAAAACTAAAAGTTTAATAAATTTTACATTCAGTTTGAACTGAAGTTTGTGCATTACTTTTATAGAGTCGAAGAGTATAGCTTTAGGTTTAATGAGACATATTTCATGCAGAATAACTTGCAGCTACTTATTTAATTGTAATAATTATTATTAAATTATATAAGCAATTTAGTTTTTTAGTGGTGCATAAGAGTATGCTTCATATAAGCTCTACATTTGAGAAATCATGTTTTTTTGTTTTTCTACAATTTCTGAAATTACTGCAACTGAGACTTTGGAGACGCTTAGTTTGAATAGTGGTATGGCGAGCAAAGAGTACAAACATACACACGGGAACATTATCTGAGCATTTTGTTTTCGCTACCTTAATCTTTTGCTCATCACTTTACTAAGTCTCTAGAGAGAGCCATTTTTCATGTATCCGAGTACCACAAATCTAGTATAGAGTAACATAAAGTAGTAATTCTGCACATTTAAAGTAAAAATATCACAATATAATTAGCAAATATAACTTATCTTGAGCGCTGTAAAACACAACGAAAATCATAAAAACTAAAATTAGGGTCCTTTTTTTTTAAAGAAATTTTTGATGAAATACTATTTAAGGGATTCCGTAAAGTAAATATACATTTAGTTTAAAATTTACGCCATAAACTATGCTTCCTATTTTGTTTACCATTAATTTCAAAGCAATATCATTTTTTCACAGCATTTCTAAGTTCATTTAATCAAAATGTTTACAATAGATTTCAAACAAAAGAACGTATTGAAAATGATCTTCGGAAATCAAAATTCGCTTAAAATCACACTTTTTAACAAAAGAAATCCAAAATAAAGTCCATTTAAGTTTTAGCAATATTTTAAATACAAAACCTTAAAATGAAAAACTCGCATACTAAATACATATGTACTTTCAAACTTTCGGACTGCTGTGTGTTCAGTTGCATTCAAATAGTCAACCTGCTCTGCAGGCCCTGGAGAGCCGTACTATAAAATCTAGATCATTAATGAAATGCAATAAAACTATTCACAATCTTAGCATATATTACTATTACATAAACAGAGCTCTATAACATCTCACCATTATTCTGTCCTTATTATCGACGGCTTTTTTCTACGTCTAATAGAAGATGGAGTAGCTTAAACTCCTCCCGTATATCAAAACTTTTCTGGCCCAACACTCTCGAACTGAAATTGAACTTTTTCTCTCACTTCCTCGCAAGAAATACCATACTGTTTATTGACTTGCGTAGTTACTGGACATTGCTTTTTGAAGTACCATGCCAAAAAGCTTGGCTTGGCGGAAAACGACCTATGCTGGAACTGGAATGACTCTGTGACCAAGGAGACTTTCCCTAAATGAGTTACCCGCAATAAACCTGGTTTGTTTGCAAATATTTTCAAACTGAACGCAGTGATGGATGTAGTTTAAAGTTATAATTGGCTCTAGAGTGTGAATGATAATACTAAGGACCTATCGTTCTATGTGAGGTATCCGCCCCCTCATCCAACCTTAACTATATCATATGCGCCAAAATGTATGCTAAGAATCCTCCTGATTAAAATGTTGCAAAAAGCTCTCTATCTCCATCCTAACATAGTTTATGTTATTTGTTTTTTTCTAGTAAGTTTTGTCAAAAAATTACATAAAATTGCTAGTGACAAGTAGATTTATCCAACTGATAATAAAATACATACTCAAGCAAAGAAGTGTTGCATAAAAATACCAGCACCTTGTACAGTTTGAGAGACTGGTATTTTTCCCCCTTTGCATTGTTTGTACAAGGTGTGCCAAAAGTAATGTTATAATTTGAATGTATCTTAATTTCTTCAAGTGGTTTGGCATTTGTGTTGCAGATAGATGGAGAATTGGTTGACAACAAGCAATGGAGCGATAAACACGGCCAAATCACCACAATGCCATAAAAAGAGCACAAACATGCATCAACTCAGGAGGTGGTCATTTCACCGGTATCTCTTTTTCAACTTAATATCATAAATTTTACATCTTCTAATACATTTTCAGTGAAAACAGAGCTCGATTTTTTTAATTTCTAACAAAATGGCAGCCAACTCACATTATGACATTACTTTTGCCCCACCTTGTATGTTTAGCAAAGTTTTAAAACTTGCACTTGCATATATTGAAACTTTGTATTGCAATCTTTCAATATTGGGGAGTTTTGAACTTTGAATAGCATCGCCAACATCAATGAGCAGAGAATATTGTTAGCAAGTTTCGTACATTTTTTGGGAAGGAGTTACTAGACTAAAGTTGTTGTTGCACCAATATACTACACACTTTTCTATACTTTTCTTACTCTCACGTCTTAAATACGTTTACGTTCTCTATGATGCAGCAAATGTAATAAAATTGCACTAAAAAATTATATAAATTTTTATGATCGATAGAAATAACTAAGCAGTATCTATAGTAGATGCTAGAGTAAACAGTAGCTACATTTACGGGAGTAGTAGCACAGTAGAAGCTTGTTTTTCAAATAATTATGTAGGGGTGGACATTTTTATAAAAGCATTTAAGAGAGGATTAAGAGAGGAGGAGTCTTTGTTAACTGTAAATATATTAAAGTCAATCTAAAAAGCGGGAGAAATAATGCAATAAGAACTAATTGCATACCAATTATCAATATTGGACTGTTATACATCACGATATAGTCGATTAAATAATTAAAACCAAGTACTTATATAGAAAATAAAATTATTCTAACCTCAGGAAGCTATTTTATTATCATTCACCAATCAGTGAGAATAATAAAGTGCTAAGTATAAAAATACCAATATCCCATGAAATCAAAACGAATTACTAAATTTTGTTGTAGTTATGCTATAAAAAACGCTCAAAAACTCAACAAATATTATGTTTTTATCACAATAAATATTTTGTGAATTAAAAATTATTTTCACTTTGACCGAAACACTTTTAAAATGTTAAAAAAATTTTGTTTTCACAATGAGCGATTTCTAACAATTTTCATAATGGAAAGAAAAATACAATTTCAATAATTGACAAATTTCAATCTTTCATAAATTTTGTTTTACTAAAAAAATATATAATAATGTACATAAATATTTCAGCCCATAACGCATACGAGTATGTACTTTTGCTTTCCTTGCATATACAATTTTACTATAGAAAACAATTCTCAGGCTAATTAAATATTTGGCATCGTTGCAGTCAAAAATATGAATCCAAATTTTTTGCTATGTTTAATTCGGGAGTGAATTAGTTAAATGAGAGATGGGTTTCGAAAATAAACACTATGTATATAAAAAATAAGTAAATTAATTTATTGGGATGAAAATTGAAAATATGGAAAAAAAACTAGTGTTGCAATAGAGAGAAACAGGATAGACCAAACGGTTTGAGTTATTCGAAAAGAATGGAGAAAAAAGAAAGATAGAAAGAGTAGGAATAGAAAAATAGAAAAGAAAGGGCATAAACATCCCAGCCCCTTGCATGGGTGCAAAATCAGTTGCCTCCTCGAAGCGCTGCAGGATTCTAATGACGTCACCGAACTACTTACCCTCTGACACCGGTAGTGGGGCGTCTCGAGACGGCGGTGGATTCTACGGATGGCAGCAGTATTAGGAGGCATCGTAACGATGACGGCACTAGTAGCCCGTGCCGTAACGATGGCTCTGGTTGGGGATCATGGCGGTGAAACCGCGACAGTATATCAATGCATGGTACCGGAAACACAACTGGCATTGGCGAACATCCGTCCTGAGCGGGAGCGGGTTGAGCCGTGTTGCGCTGTGTTGCGCTGTGTTGCATGAATACTCAATGGGAATAATCAATGGTTGCAGAAGGAAAGCTTATATTTTAGATCAGTTTTTCACTCGTCAAAATCATCTTTTCACCACAAAGGACGGAGAAAAGTGTGTTGCTAGTAACACGCCATATTAAATACACCTAGCTTATACCGTTAATTCTTTTTTGGGCACTCATTATATGTATTTTATGTTTTGATGTAAATGCTACTGATAAATAATGAAATATCAACAAAACTAGGAGTCGAAATGAACCAACCGATAATATGGATTGACACGTAAATAAATTTGGATTGCTCCGAAAAGAAAGACTAAAAAATTTACTTACTGAGTAGTCGGTAAGACCCCGATTTTCGCAACTATTTTTTGTTGTTTTTTTTTTGCGACAATTCATGTTTTAAGCTTAAGCCATGATTTAAAAAAAACGATGAATGCAATGCTTTAATAGTGAAGAAATATGGCTGTTTTCTGTGCATTATGTTAAAAAATTCAAAGCGAACAAGATGACTACTGATGTTTGCTCGGAGCCTATGTTCAGCCGCTGTAAACAGTTGGGCGAATGAAAATTTATTAGCTACAATTTCTACGCGAAAGAATCTTCTTTCCTCCGGGCGATCAAACGCAGCGTGAGAAGAGTAATTGTTCTGTTATTTTTTGAGTTATGACAGTATAGCGGCAAATGAACGTTAAGGACATACATACTTATAGGTGATAAATGTAAACATACATTTAAAGAGGAAAAGAGTGTTAGTCCCGATTTGCACACTTCAAGACTTGAACGTCATGTTTTACTATTTTCCTTCAAACATTCCGTCAGTCCACAACCCTATTAGCTACCATAATAGAGCTGTAAAATTCGATGATTTGGAAAAATAAATCGGCTAGGTCAATACATTTGCATTTGGCTAGAATGCTGATCAACTAAAAGTAATTCTCTACTAAGTAAAAACTGGCATTTAATTACCGTCGTCGGACGCAATTGTGTTTATACAAACGGATAGCTCGGATAAGCTGTTCACTCACTGTCGCATGGATTTCCGTCGTGGATTGATCTTAAGAGCATTCCCAACAGCTATTGTTCTCTATGACCCACAGTATTATATATCGTGTACTTTCTCTACATATATTATTCAGGTACTGTCAACTCATTTGAAATACGACAGCATTCTCAACAGTTGAAGCAGAAAAGGCAGAGCAATTCGATATACTATAAAGCAGGGGTGGCCACCCACACATACACAGGTCGACAGCTGAACTCTTTTTCTATGCCAATGTGCCTGGTACGTGTGTAGTCAAATGCCCTCGCGCACGCTATCACTGCTATAAAGCAAATATGTACAGAAGTGGCATCACCTAAATTAATATTTTTCCATGATTTCATTATAAATTTCTAATGAAACGAAAATAATTTCATATACAATACACACTTTATTATTATTTTAAAGTCAATATATCAATTATTCTTTAGTTCTTGTTAAATTTTTAAATATTTGAGTTTCCTGCAATTAAACACTATCTATGTACAATACTCAAAAAACTAATACATACCTGCTAGCAATTTAAATATTACCCACTTACATATGTACATATTAATTCAAATGCAATTAAAAGCAATTTTCCGGGTCAATTTAAAAAAGTTGTAATTTAGTTTATTATTAAAATAAATACACTAAAAATTGCAATATGAAACAAACAAACTAAAACTGAAAAATACATTAAAAAATAGCAATATTTTTTAATTGTTTAATTTTTTGAATAACATATATTTGTTTTTTAAATATTTATTTTTAGCCAGAAATGAAATTTAAGTTGCAAGACAAATTTAGTAAATACACAAATTTTTGCTAAGCAAAATACCTACGTTCTAAAAACACAAAACAAACAACTTTTAAATAATTAATATAATATTATGTAAAATTTTGCACTGCACTTTTATTGTGATAAAAACCACAAAGGCACTTACGTTTATATATACTTAAAACTATATATATATATAAATTTAGATATACATATTAATTATGTTTAGCATAATTATTTTAGCACATACATACAAATTATATACACATGTATTCCTATAGATATTATGTATACATATGTTTGTACTATATTTGCACAACATACACTTACTTAAAAATACTTTGTTTTTATTGTTGTTTTTTCTTTTGAAAAATATTATAAGGCAACCAAAAAGAAAAAACAAAGAAATTTGTAAATTTATTGAGAAAATTTGCACTGTTTTAATTGATTTTTAGCATAATAAAAATTGGTTTATTGTAGTTTTGCACAGTACATTAATTTTGAATGTTTCTAAAACCAAAATGTAATAAATTATTGTTAGTAATAAATTGAGTAACTATAAAGTACTTTTAAACACAAAATATAAGAAATATTTTACGTGCAATTATGATAGAATACTTTTTAATTTTACGTAAATCTTGCCGTGGTTATATTCAAATTTTGCTCGGCGAACACCATTAAATTGTTGTTGCACCGAACACGAAGAGAGAGCTTGTATTGCTCTCAACGAACACGACATGAACGCCAAGTATTCAAGGTGGAAACGAGCTATTTTACAAAAAAGGAACTATGTAAAATGTATGTTAAATAGTACGGAAACATGCAAACCCATTATTTTTATGTGCAAAAAATGCTTCGAATATTTGAATGAGCTGAAAATGGATATGATTGATTTTCTTTATAAAACTTCGAACAGTATTTATACATAATTTTAGCGGTATTCGCGGTCTTGAATCATCACAAATTATTAACTTCACTCTACATCTTATTAAAATGGTTCAAGGTTTGTTTGTATATAATTTAGTGTTTCCATTGCTCACAAAAACATTTTTAAAAACGACCAAGAGCAACTCTGCAACGAGCTCAATGTAACCCCCAGACCGGGCCCGAGAGAAAAAAGTGTTCGCCGGACAGTGAACACCAATATAATCACGGCCTATCTATGAAGAGGCAAAACAAGATAAAAACACGAGAGATAGAGAAAACGAGAAAGGTTTCACTTTAAACTGATGACTCTCGTTCCTGTATTAAAAGGCCCGTTCACATGATACAGCCTGTTTGACAAGCAGGCTTGACCATCTGAACACTAGAAAGAGCCGATTAACCAACATGCTGTGTGGATTTCAAGAGTTTTTCAATTTCTACTAATGTAAATCTGATTTGAAATAAAATTTAAAGCAGTAAACTTGAAGCGCTGTGAATATAAGTTTTGAGAAGAATTTTTTTGAATGTCATACTGGCATGTTGTTGGAACGTGTGAACACAAGGTTATATTCACTGTTACACGTGTTGTTAAACCTAGCTGTCAAACATACTGTCCATGTGAATTAGCCTAAATAAAATAGTACTTAATAAAAAACAAGTTTTGAGATCAATATTAGTCCAGTTTTCATTACGGTAATTGTGTGCTACTCTTCTTCTTTTAATGGCACAACAGCCAATGAAGAGCCTAGGCCGAGCTTTTCGCGTCCACTCATGCCGTGCGTATTATATTTGTATATGAATGCCAAGAGGAGGTGAAAAATTGCCTTTTCACCTTTTTGATTTATCTTTACAAATAAAACTTTCTATGTTGCTTGTTTCGACTTTTTCGTTAAAAAAAACCAAATTTTTAGAAAAAAAAACCATTCATTTTTATTTTCATTTTGCTTTAATATTTAGTAGTCACAAGTACCTTAAAACAATTTTTAATGCAGAAAAATAATTGGTAGCAAACAACAATGAATAAGATGTGAAAATTATGAGCAATAGTAATTAAATGAAAATTGATGCGCTTAAAATAATACAAAAAAAGCAAACAAAGCTTCTCTAACAATGAAATACATACATGTATGTATCTACTTAATTTTATTTTCCAAACAGATTCTCAAAGAAATGATTGACAAATTTTTAATTCAATAAACAAAAAACTAAAAATCCGTCCTTAACTGTTGAAAATTGGAATATGCCTACAAAGAGAACTAAAAACATGAAGAATAATAAACAAATATAGAGTGAAGTTACAAAAACAACACAACAAGGAAAGCACTTGTAAAACGAAAAAACAGCAAAATCAACACATTACTACCAAACTAAAAGAAAATCAAAATTGCCTTGTTATAAGGGAACAATAGAGAGGATATAAAAACGCTCGCTCCCTACTAGAACCTTCATCCTTCCTGTTCCCACACGCGTTTACACTCCACTCACAGAGTACTACAAACCAACAAAGCCACTCAGTAATAATGGGACTCACCCAAAGGCATGCAAGAGAGCGCAAATATTAAGTTTGCGCACGGTCTGAGATACTCGTACTGAGTGGCAGAGATACTTGTAGCTATAGCTACTTTTTCCTCTTTTAATGGCACAACAGCCCATGGAGGGCCTATGCCGAGCTACTCGTATCCATTCATGTTGTACGTTTTATATTCGTACAAGAATGGAAGGACCATACAGTTTTATACCGAATCCGAACGGCAAAAGTAAAACGTTTGAATTGCCTTCTAAATGTTTGTTTTCTACTTTTTGAGCAGCAGCGCACTACCAACTACACCAAGGCAACCATATAATTATGAATTATAAATCTAAAATAAATAAACTGTGACCAGAAAATGTTTGGAAATCTCGCACGCAGGAATTCGTGTTTGCTTGAATGTTGCCCTTCACGGGCATTCTTGCTTGCGCAACCATAAATTTGCTCCGTCTTGCGTGCCTGTGGTCCTTTAACAAGATATTTCGTTTAGCAGAGAGCATAGAGTTATTATTGTTGTACTTTTTGTTGGAATTAGCAACAAAACAAGAATATTTAGCAATTGAGCGTAGAGACGAAAGAGATTAAGTAAATTTTATTTACTTCCTGTTCCCACTTGTCACACATGTCATACTATTTCCTATTAGGCTCGTTCACATTGAACAGCATTTTTGACATCCAGGCTTGACAAACACCAATGTTTGATCGTGTGAGCAATAGATGCAACCGTTTGACCAACATGCTGTGTAAATCCAGGATATCAAGCCTAGTGCAAATTTTTCATTTGAAATAAAATTTCAAGCAGTAAACTTGGAGCAAATAGAATGCACTGTGAATAATCAGTTCTGTCAAACATGCTGTACCACGCAAATGAATTGGGATATTGCACATACGTGAGGCGTATGTGCGTATGTCTTACAATTTGTTGCCAAATATTTTGCGATATTCTTATTATGGGTTTTTGCATATGATTTTCGAGGGGAATGTATTTGTTCCAAAACTTTAAGAAATATATACAAGTACACCTATTTAAAAATAGACATAGATACACAAATACATACATATACAAGGTGACACAAAATTCAACGTCCTCCCTTGGAAGGCTGATTGGTCAGTTCATACAATAACTAACCAGAATATTGGAACGTAACCTTAGTAAGCAATGTTTAGTTTATCACGCTTGTAGCCAGAGCGCCTTCTTCGATTCGCTGGTCAATGTCCACGACTCAGCGCCATACATTGGAGGGCTCCGCTTATCAATTGCCTGCTGAGCCCGGTGTTAATGGTGGATCCTAGGTAAACGAAACCGAAGACGACTTCAAAAGTATAATTGTCAACAATTTGTCCTCGTTCACCACTAGACCCACTCGACTACCTCGATTGGAGAATGCTGCACTGACTGCTCGCGCGTTGATGCCAATGATGTTAATATCTCCAGAATATGTTAGCAGCATGACACTTTCGTAGAAGACAGTACCAGAGATGTCGATATTCACAGCTCGAATTATTTATTGTTAGAGATATTACTATTGTTATTTCAGTTATGAGTTGGCGTATCAGCCCTCAAAGGGAAGACGTTGACTTTTGGGATACTCTGTATATATACATATATGTACAATGTACATTGTATATATGTGTTAAAGTATGTGAAAAAAGTAGTGAACAATTTTTATTACATTATATTTAATGAGCAGCACTCGAATCAAGAACAAAAATAGTTTACAAAAATATTATAATTAGCCACGTAAGTTAATGTTGTGATTTTGCACCGCCTAAAAATCGTACACAAATATCCTGGAAAAGCACCACTTTCTTTTTTTGAAAAAAGAAAACTTAATATATTTGAAAAAAAAATTCTTTGTTATTACTTATTTAAATTGAAAAAATACTGCACAATTTTATGGCCTAAATATACTTACATATATACACAAACAAAGTTTAAAAAAAGGAAATGTTAAAATATACAATTATTAATTGAACAAAAAAACAAAATTAACTTTGATATTATTATTTACTAACCTTCATCAAATATATATAAATATATATGATTATAAATAAATAATGAATAAAAATAAATAATTTAACTGTTTGTTGTTATCAGAAAGAAAAAAAAAAACATTAACATTAGGAAAAAAAATAGTTTTTTAATGCATTTAAGTATTTATTCTTAATATTTGATTATCGTACACAGTTCAAAATTCGCGAGTACATACATATATTTTTCCTTTTCATTTTATATGTATAATTTTTTTCTGCTTCGACTTTTTAGGCTAGATTTAATAACTTTTTCCTCACTTTATAACTAAATATAAGCTTAGAAGCTATTAAGCTTCTGTTTTTCTTCGTAAAATGTTAAAAAATTCTCACACATTTTGTGTGTGAATAAAAGAATATTAAATTTAAAAGAATTTGTCTGAAATATAAAGTCTGCGCATTTCTTATGTGAACATAAAATTCTGAAAATAAAACTAATTTAAAATATAAAAAGTGATTCTGATAAAATTACGTTTCAATGTTAATTATTAAGTTTTAATATTAAAACAAAAAACAAAGAACAAAACTTAAGTTTAATTGTAAATGTTTGCACACCGTTTTTTATTAATATGTTTCCAAATTCGTTTGTACATACCTAAACTTAAAACTTAAGTAATAATCGAAAAATTAGTTATTTTTAATGTAAGTATTACATAAACAAAAGCAACTACACACGAAGTTAAAAAACAAACAAATATAATATTATTCTGTTCAAGAAATATTCAGAATTTTTTTTTTTAAGAAAGTAAAATGAAAATTTTTTAGAAAATTATGAAGAATAAAAATCGGTCTATTCTATTCTTTCAAAGTTTTTTAAAGTTTTTTGATTAACATTTCTTTGCCCCTAGTATTTATTAAATTTACTTTCTACTCTTTCCTTAGTTAACTCTTTTTCACACAAAAATATGTAATTTCTTTAATTAGTCTAATCCCTGTTACACGACTTCCTTTGCTCTGCAATGAGCTTACCAATATGGCATAGTTGAGAGCTGATGCTCATTAAGGCATGCCTGACATTTATGATAACTGAAAAAGAGAAGGAGAGGGAGCTGTAACAGATCCCAAAAACATTCAGCCAAACGCAACTGAATTTTCTAATAAATTATACATACAAAAGAAGAATAAATGAAAAACCAAAATCAACTATTCAAGTCTCAATTGAAAATGTATTAAACACACAAACAAAGCACTTTATTAATTATAAAGTTAAGAACATTTCTTTCCATTCAAATTTTCTTTTCTATTCAACTGCAACCGAAATTCAATCCCTTCTACAAGAAAACCAGCCCAAAATGAAAAAACTCATATTCTATGATTAGTATATATTATATTTTATTGTGAAGAATTTTTAAATTTTGAAAAACAAAAGTAAAAAATTATATTGTTCAAGTTATAAAAAATTCAAAATACTATTTAATTTTGAACAATTATTAAGCCCAAAATTAAAAAGGAAAAAAAGTAGAATTTACAAATAAACAATAGTTTGGAAAAGGAGAAATTATAATAACTGATATTATTGCGAAATTAATGAAATTGTAGCAAACAAAAGCAAGCAAAGAATGATTAAATCGTTGAAACTAAAAGAAATTAATAAAATTGAAACAAATAATAACCTACTAATTTATTATAAATATTATACAAACAGAAAAATTATAAAAGAAAAATAAATTTAAATTAAAAACCAACAAAAAAAAAGGAAGAAAACATAAATTATGAGATTATATATGTAAAATAAAAATAAATAAAATGCCTCAGTCAGTATAAAAAAATACAAAAAAAAATAAACATATATCAAATGTGTTTTATTTTGGTTTGCTGCAGCGGCAGCCATCATCCATGCTCGCTTGTGTGGGTATGCGGCGATGGGCTTACATATTTTCTGTGTGGATTTAATTGGAATTTTGATTAAGTACTATATATGCGTCTCCATATACGAGGTTGTACAGTACCTGCTCACGCTATTACAAAGTTCTTGAGCAATACAGTACAAAGAATCTGTAATGAATACTTCATACTGATTTATTTTAATTCAGAAGATACCAAAATGTAAAAAAAAATTTTGAATTTTCTATATCGTAAGTATAAATGTGTCGAAACAGTTTTATTTGTATTACCACAGCTTTCTAATATCATGAGGTACTCTATGTACGAGTAGGTATTTTTTCGAGAGCGCTATTTTGTAAATGTCGATGTTGACTTTGTATAGCGTAAGTACATTATATTGTAGGAATATTACACTCCGATGGCGAAACAGAGGGAGAGAGCAGAAGGCTTAGAAACCGACCTTCTTCGCAGTGATGCAGGCTTCCAACGATCTCAATAGCGTTGCTTAGACACGAAAAATTTAAAATTATTTTTTCAACGATTTCCTCTGGGCGCTCCTCATCAAAAACAGATGTACGACCACGTTTAAATGCGTTGACCAATATCTTACGGTTCACATAGATGGTGAAGGGTCCCCATAGACAGCATCCAACTTCGCTTTTACTTCTTCGCATGTTTTGCCATCCAAAAATACAAAAATTAAAAAGCGAATTACGGATCGATATTGTTCTTTTTCCATTTTAACGCGAAACACCAAACATGTGTGATACTAATAGCTGCCAAATAAAAACTAACCTATGAATCAATTTTGAAATTTAGTGTGGTGTCGTGTGACAGATGGCAGTACACGACGGTAATGCCAACTTGCCTCAGCAACGCCACCTATCTTCACACGCGGGTACTTATCGACCCAGGTTTTGTTTTTTGTTTTTTTTTTTTTGTATTTTGTTTATTATTTGAATGAACTTTATTTTAATAAATTAATATGTATGTAAAGATTGCTAAAATATCTAGCTACCCTTTGGTTTAAATTGGGATATTTGAGGGGAATTTAATTAACTTATCTGGCAACACTGGTCTGCACAGCACTGCTCTGCTACAAGTGATTCTGTTCTGGCATTTAGACACGGCGATTTGTTGTCAATTTTTCCCAGAGTTTTTTGACTCATTCTCTTTGTAGCAATGAGTCCACTTTCGTATGCCACAAAAAACTTGCAGAGAAAAATTGGCCAAAAGCCATCGATCTTAATTCAGACCAACCAACTACATTTCTGGTCGAGTCGATTTATGTAGTAAAAAATTGTTTGTATGAGTAGAAAACGGAAATGCATGATTTCGATTTTACATCCTCAGATGTTTACAAAGCAAATCTTATTTCCAAAAAATTAATACGATATGTTTTCTTGCTATCAATGGCGGATTAAAATTGATAACCATTGCAATTTCTTCTTAAGGAAATAGTTTTTCAAAAATCCACAGACGGAGAGAAGAGATCATCAACTAAAAGTAAAATGGAGAAAATGTCAAATATTAATTTTTTCCACCCATAACCGCCATTGCTAGCTGTCATTTTAAGAATCGAATGCTGCGGAACTGCAATATTAGATTGTCTCTATAATAATGCTTCCAGTGCTAGTTTATTGCATAATTTCCTCACGCGTGGAATTCCGCTCGTCTCATTACAGCGTAACATAAGCAATCAACGACTGATGCACGATTGCTATCACTTAGGCGAGAAATGTTTTAGTATCAACTAAAAAGAGAAGAACGATTTTTGGAATATATGCTGAGAGCCAACGAGGAGAGATAAATATTAAAAAAAAATATATATTAAACAGCACAGTGACATAAATAAATATGTAATTATGCCTGTGAATGTGTGAGTAACATTCACTCATTTACAAAAGCAAAGTAAAAAATTATGTAAAGTTTTGTATACATAAAATTTAAGTTTTTGTGAGTTTTTTTTGCGTATTCTAAATGAATCGGGCTAATATGAACAAGTTTGCACTTACGCGAACAGCATACATTGGAATTACGTGTCACCTATTTTTATTTACATATATGTACTATATAACCAACAGAGACGATGCCAACATCGAATATCCGTCAGTAAAATGGCTTTGGAAATAGAATTTTAAATATGTAATACAAAATGTACAACAAATGAGCTAATTGCTTGTTTTTTCCACACATTTTTTTTTTAAATTTATTTGTAACAAAAGACTAATTTCGTTGCTTTATATTACAATACATGGCGATAAATCATGGAATCTACATGTTAAAAATACCGAGGTTGAATACATGAAATAGAACAAGGCTGCATTTTGAGGCATTTATTATTGCTATGGAAAAGGGTCAACACGTCAACGCTCGTTGGGCGTTGTTCGAGTTTTGTCGAATTACATGGCACGCTTCTGCTTGTTCTCCACCTAATATTAGTTAATTTTTGTAGCAAAATAGTTCTTTTATATTTTGTTTATATATTTCACATATTTTCTATAAAAAATCAGCACTTCTTTTTCATTTTGTCTATTGTTTGTTTCCCAAAAATTACATGGCACAAATAGAAAAAGCAGTCGTGACGCGTTCTACGCTTTCTGTGCGTCGCCGTTTGTATAGGTAGTCATGTAAGTCACTTCATATAAATGTACTGATTTATCATTTTGACAGACACACATAAAGTACATACTTAAAGCGTTGATGCGTGGTATGTAACTGCGCTTTAGTCGTTGCTTTATAGCCTTAATGAATTAAATAAAAATTTAATTTCACTGTCGAGATTTCCAACAATTTAGACAACTGCAAAAATTTCGTCACATTTCACACAGATTCCATATTCTAAAATATTAGTGCTCTGAAATATTGCGAATGAAATATATTTACATATGTATGTATGTATCGGAAGTTTTTATAGAGGCGGAAAACTTTAAACTGAAATAAAACACAGAAAATATATTCATGAAATTTGCTTTACTTTAAAGCTAATTTTTTTACATGAATGTTTGAATATGATTTCGGATAATTTTGTCGACAAATTATCACTGCAAAATATGTAAAGATGAACTACAATTTTTTATTTTGACAAAATTACACCAAAAAAGTCATTCTACTATCAATGCCACAATTCTTATCTAGCATATGCTTTTAATGTTTAATTAATTTTAATATTTTTCCCTTGTCATCTGATTCTTTGGAATAGTTTTTTCTAGGCATGCAATTAAATAATCACTACATAAGTATATACAATAATTTCATTAACCTTCACAAATTTCTAGGAAATATAGTATATCTTAAAGTACCTATTATAAATTTGCATTGATCATCATCAACAACAACAACAAAAGTTGTTATTCAGTAGTAGTGTATTCAGAATAGATATAATTGTATAGTTGCTTCAAATATAAAACACTATAAACGATGTCGTAGGAATAAGTCAATTTTGCATCTCTGCATACAAGGGTGATTTGTTAAGAGCTTGGTTTTTGAAAATTCTCAAAAAGACAGAAATTTTACAAAAGTGAATGAAATTTTTATTTGGATCGATAAATCAATTCACTTTTAAAAGATATTCATTAGATATTCATTCACTTTTAAAAGATAAATTCACTTAAATTTTGCCCGCGGCTACGCTTTAAGTGGTCTATTCTGAAGGTCCAATTTTGGCACACTTTCCCACACATTTTGGCCGGAATCTCACCAATGATGCGTTCAATGTTTGCTTCCAAAGCAGCAATCCTGTTTGACTTATCCCTATAGACAAGAGACTTAACATAGCCCCACAAAAAATAGTCTAACGGGGTCAAATCACGCGATTTAGGTGGCCAATTGACTGCACCAGCTGTATTTTGTATGGCATTAATCCGAGATCTTTGCGTAAAATCTTCCAGGTGGTCGAATAATGCAAAGCCAATTGCTGCGATCGGCGCCGGATCTACAAATCGCGATCTTCTTCAACACTGGCGGATACAGCAGCGCTTATTCTCTTCGGTACGCACTCTTTGGATACGATTTGGTGGATTGATGTCCAATAAAGTGAAACTGGTGCGAAATTTGGTCACAATGAGCTGAATAGCAATGGCAAATCAAACTGAACATTTTTTACCTTGACACATGTCAAAAATCACGCGTGAACTGTCAGAAATATAAACGTCAAAAAACAAGTAGCAAAAAAATCACCCTTCATTTTCAAATAAGTAAAAATTAGTTTAGTTTAGATTGGCTTCTAACTACTCAGCTTTGTATTTAATTTTCAATTAGCTTAAAATCAGTTTGGTTCTAACTAAGTAGTTTGAAAGTACTTTATTTCCAAAAAGCTTTTAATGAATATAAATATTTTGGGCACAATGGCCACAGTACTAGTTGCTAACAATGCACAATACCTTCATTACAAGGTAAATTACTTACCTACTTAGCTGGCACTACAACCGCTGATCGGTCTTGCTTGGCTCTATAAAGCTGCGCCAGTCGCCCCTGCTATGTGCACGCTGGCGCCAGTTGATAAGGCTAAGTGCAGTCATTTCCTCCTGTACCTGGTCTTTTCAATGAAGAAGCGAAGCCATATTTTTATATGGTTGGCTATGTCAGTGTTGGCGTACAGCTCATCGTTCCATCTTATTCGGTACACGTCGTCCACGCATATTAGATCATCTTACGGATTTTATTCCTCTCGAACGGTCCTAACAGCCTATCATCATTAGTGCCATTTTTCATCTCATGTTACAACTGACTGCAGGGTGGTTCTGTACACTGCGTTTTTCGCTTCCGTAGCATCGCGACTCTCTTGGTAGTACCACATATTTCTCCGTCGGCGGTGGTAGCCTAGCACCTCTTCGGCAGCCGTACGTATAGAGCGGGAAATGTGCGTCCACTGCGCACATATATCATCAAGTTGGGTGTTTTGCGATAGGAGGAGTGCGAGTCGATTGGCGAAGACTACGGCTGCCTTGTTATGATTGCATGAGAGGGTTTCGTTATCCAAAGTTTTATATTAAGCTTCTTTTTTAACATGGTGGGTTCCAATGCCGACGCACAACCGTTCATTCAAGGCCACGGAGTAACCTTCACTATCCAGGGGACGCAACAAGGGGGCTGCGTGTTAACTTTACCTTTACTATCACGAACTTTACCTTGCGTTTTACACCCACATAATAAATACAATATAAATAGTTTAATAATTTCTTCATACCATGTCATATAATATATCGATACATGTTTTATATACATACGTATGGTACTTTTACATATTTTTTGTTGTAGATTTTCACAGTTAATAAAGAAAACTGATTCGAATTAAAAAAAAAACATACATATTATATATCCAAAATGTTAAGGGATTAGTTATGGTAAAAATAAAATAAATTGTGAAAAACATTCACATTTTCTTTTTTTCATTTACCCTTATAGAAAGAGAAGATTTATTATTTTACTTAAATGATTATTTTTTCTTGTTCTTTACATACACACATATTTCGTTATTAACCCAAGCAAGTACCAAATATTTGTAGACGAAATAGGGGAATACTAATTAATGAATAGGGGAATGCCCAATTTCTTTATTTTAAAGTCTTATTTTCTATCTAAGTTACTGGGCCTATGAGACTTATGGCGAAAGCGGTCTCTGAATCAGGTGGTTTTGTAAAAATGTTCCATTGTAAGGAACTTCCTCCTAATTATTATTTTAAAACCAGTAACTTTTATTGGTATATTTCATTATGTTAATGTGTAAATTTTAAATTTTTTGGCTCAATTACCATGCCATCATGCTATATTCTTTTGTTAATTTACTGTAAGATCTTTAATAGTTTTTTGACGTATTTTTTCCTTAAAATTTTAACGTACATTGTTCTTAAAAGCATATGCAGAGAAGTTGGTCATATCACCAAAGTGTTGTACACATTCCGGTAAATGTAAAAGACCATGAACATTGTGCGATTCGCTATTTTCTCTGAATACTACAGGAAAGTTATCAACAAATAATTGCAACATCATTTGTGCTGTTTGTAAATTCTGTCTGCAGCTTTTACGGTATGACAATATCCTGTCACATCAGTGGAGCATGAGGTTACGAGTTCCTAAATATTTTTATTTTCCTGGGATACTTTAAAATTTATTATTATTATTTCATACATGATTCATGCGACGAATTTTTTTATCGCCCCAGTATCATATTTAAATTAATAAACGCAAAAAGAGTTCTTGCGCAACCAAAACGTGTGTGATGATGGTTTAAATATTTTCTAGAACTGAACTCTTCATCGGATAATAATTGAACAGATTCAGTGGATTAAGTCAAAGTATTATTTATTTTGTGTTCAACTTGTTTGCATTTAGCGCAACCAGTTGAACCAGAGCAAAAAATATTAGAGCTCTTGTTTTAAATGGAACTATTTTATTATGAATTGATATACCTTTCACGATTCAATGTTTTAACTCGTTTACCAAAGCAGAAAGGAAATCTTTAATATCATTACGTTTCTTTTGCCCACGTATATGCCAACAGCGGAACAGAAACGTTATCTAAATAAACTATTTTCAATAAAACAGGCCTCAGCCTGAGTCTTCAAACTTTTAAAAAGCGGCAACTATCAATATTGTTATAGACAACAATTTCGAAAATATTTCGAAATTATATGTATTCATTTAAAACTTTTCCTAGTTGGTTTTCTACTCCGAAACTATTTTACGCTATTACATCTAAACTTTCCTCTTTTAAAATTATATTTACCTCCTCTAAGGACTCGTGAGATGACCGATTCCACAAGAACCAATCTTTCTTTTTTTCGCGCAATGCTTTATCAATATTTGTTTTCCTGTTTGTTTTAAATTTCATATGTACATATCTATAATTTTCTTACAGTAGTACAGTACGAGTAATATTAATGTTCTATATATCTAATATTTTTTATGCATGCATGTACTCGTATTTGTATTTAAGTGAATAACAAAGCGCTTTTTATGCAATATTACTTATGGTATAAAGGGTGATTTTTTGGTACTTGGTTTTTGAATTTATATTTCTGACAGTTGACACGTGATTCTTTATATATGGCAAAGTTTACCATTTCATCATGAATAGACTTACGCCTGAACAACGTTTGCAAATGCTTGAAATTTACTATCAAAATTCGTGCTCTGTGAAAAATGTGTTTCGCAAGCCACGCCCATTTTATGGTCGTCATAATCAACCCACAGAGCAGGCTATTCAGCCCATTGTGACCATATTTCGCAGTTTCATTTTATTGGACATCAATCCACCAAATCGTATCCAAAGAGTGCGTACCGAAGAGAATAAGCGCTGCTGTATCCGCCAGTGTTGAAGAAGATCGCGATTTGTAGATCCGGCGCCGATCGCAGCAATTGGGTTTGTGTTATTCCACCACCTGGAAGATTTTACGTAAGATCTCGGATTAATGCCATACAAAATACAGCTGGTGCAAGAACTGAAGGCAGGCGAACTGCCACAACGTCGAATTTTTGGTGAATGGCCCTTAGGAAATTTTGGCCCTTTGGATGATTTATCGCAAAATTGTCTTCAGCGGCGAGGCTCATTTTTGGTTCAATGGATACGTGAATAAGTAAAATTTCCGTATTTGGAGTGAAGATCGGCCAGAGGCTATTCTGAAACCACCAATGCATCCCGAAAAATGCACTGTTTGGTGCGGTTTATGGGCAGTCTGCATAATTGGACCTTACTTCTTCAAAGACGATGAAGGATGAAGGCCGCTACGTTACGGTCAATGGAGAAAAGGACAAAGGTACCGTTCGATGATAACAGACTTGTTTTTGCAGAAAATGCAAGAATTGGACTCGGCCAACATGTGGTTCCAACAGGACGATGCCACACTGCTTTCGAAACCATGCATCAACTGAGAGGCGAATTTGGTGAGCAGTTAACCTTGGTGCAGTCAATTGACCACCAAGATCGTGTGATTTGACCCCGTTAGACTATTTTTTGTGGGGCTATGATAAGTCTCTTGTCAAACACGATAGCTGCTTTACAAGCCATCATTGAACGCGTCACTGGTGAGATTCCGGCCGAAATGTGTGAAAAAGTGTGCCCAAATTGGACCTTCAGAATAAACCATTTAAGGCGTAGCCGCGGACAAAACAAATTTGTAAAATTTCTGTGTTCAAAAACCAAGCTCTTAAAAAATCACCCTTTATATACAATGCGCGTAAAGATGTGAATGTGCATTAATGTGTGTGTGAATGCGCGGAACAGCTTGTGTGAGTTTAAGCCTAATTACCTGTGTTTTATTGTTATTGTCTTTTTACTTTTGTTTAGGGTTGTTATTTGTATATTTTCCTGAATATTTTCACTGACTTTTGCCGTTTTTTTTGTTCTCTTCGGTTGTTTTTGCATTTTTGTTTTGTATTTCGTGGAATTATTAATGAACATAACATTAATTTTGTTAATTGGATAAGAATAAACGCACATAGTCACACACACAAACATTACAAACATGCACGCATATTGTGTGGATATTTTTTAAGAATGAAACAAAATATGAAATCATTTTGAATGTTAAATATTGGATAACTCATTTTAATGGGAATGAATGTATGTGTGTTTGTCTGCGTGCCTCATTCACTCTTGCCTTCTCTCTTTAACTTTATTACTTTGTATTTGCTTTTCTACCTAAGCCTTTGTGGTTTTGCCCTAACTAACATTTCCTTTTCTAAATTGAGTTCTTGGCAGAGTCTGATCTCAATCGCCTCAAAACAATGTTAGTTAGGGTCTTTCTGAATTAAAATATCGATATATATAACATAAAATAATATCTCTTTCCTTAGCTATACAAATTTCGATATTTTTTCTGGGAAATTGTACTTGTCTAAGCTGGCCCTAAAGCGAAAATAAAGAAATATTGAATTAAGCGAGTAGTAGAGCATTACTACCTGGACGAACCTTTCCATATTATTTATAAGAAATATTGAAGAAGAAAGAAATTCCGTGTCCAATTCCGCATCCAATATTAATTAAAAATTTACAGTTTTTTTTTTTTTGAAATCAATTTATAAGGTTTTAGTATGATTTATTATTAATATTTTTATTTAAGACGTCCTCATAGTGGCGGTTTTGTACTAGTAAAATTTTACTAATAACGTACGCGAACAGACATAAGTACTCTAACATTATTTAGGAGCGAGAGATAGAGATGGAGGGTTAAGAAGACGTTTTCACAATCCACTTAGACATCATCCATCAAAAAGAAAATATTATTATTAGGGGTATTCGATAAATATTTATATTACAATATGCATTTGTGATTATATGTAATAAATTTTAAGAATAAGTTCATATGGTATGTAAACTTCAGAAAAACACATTTATACAAAATTTAATGGAATTTAACCACCTAAATATTAAAATTACGATATAACTCATATTCTTCACGTAAATGCAAATAAATATTTGGAAAAGGTTGTTATTTAGACTTACATTATTTTTTTAGTAACTTATTTCGAAAATTTTAAACTTGTAGCATCTAGTTCATTGTTGTAAACATTGGAGAATCCAAAAATGTAAAAGTGTGATAGGTGTGCGTGCGATGGCGTCATGCGCGCTGAGAATTAGGCACCCGTGGTGGAAGATCCTATAGTCTCGCTAATTACATATATTTCACGAAATGATAATCCGCGGAATAGGCCCTATTAAAAGTGGTTGTATATTTTCTGCTTCTGTGGACTGCAGACCAAAGGTGTGATCATTTATGCTGTAAGGTGGTGTATGCTCCACGGATCTTGTCCACCAATGCCCCCAAATTCACAGCATATAAATTAAAATCAAATATTGGCAGAATACTTAAAAATATAATACGAAGTCGTTTTGTAGTCGAAACTGTGGCTCACCTGTAATTTCTATGCCTTACACAAATTTTAATAACAAAATATTTTAACTTTAAAGAGATATATATACGAGTAAATCATGTAAATGAGTCCCACTGACGATGTTTAGCGGAGTTTGAAGAAAACGAATTGGAGACACGCTCTGAAGTGAAATATGGAATAGGGTCTCTCCTCAACCATATTACATAGATGTAGAATTTGAGTTAAGTCTATAAGATATATTATTAAGAAGTAGATAAAACAACACTTCTTGAGTTTGATGTTCGTAGTTGAAAGGTAAGTCAAATTTTTGAAGACATTTTTTAGGATATCTGTTCACGCTCATGCTCGAAATTTTACATATTAGTTTAATGGCCCTGTTGAAGGAGTTGAAAAGAATGCGGAATCTGCTCCGGAAACCCCAATCACTGACGGCTTTGAAGTACCGCCGCCCGAATGTGAGGAGGTCTTAACAGCCATCGCTCGACTGAAACACAATAAGGCTGCAGGTTCACATGGTCTAACTGCTGAGTTGTTTTAAACTGAAGGCGAAGAGCTAACAAAATGCATTTAAAAGCATCTATCCATGTTATGGTCGGATTAGCATGCCGTGTGATTTGAACCTCAGCGTACTTTTCCCAATCTATAAGAAAGGTAATTTCACAATCTGCGCCAACTACTGTGGCATAAGTCTTCTTAATATCGCAAGGTTCTATCGAGCGTACTGTGCGAAAGACAGAAGCTCATCGTCAATAAACTGGTTGGACCTTATCAGTTTAGCTTCAGGCCGTCGATATTCACATTACAACAAATCCTGGAAAAGAACCTAGAATAGCACGATAAGGCATCACTTGTACACCGCAATGTCACTTGTATTCCTGCAAAGCTTATTCGTCTTTGCAAAATGACACTGACCGACACTACCAGCGCAGTGAAAATTGGAACAGACCTTTCCGTGCCATTTGATACCAAAAGAGGTTTCAGACAAGGTGACTCCCTATCGTGCGACTTCTTTAACCTTATGCTGGAGAAAATAATTCGAGCTGCGAACATCGACATTTATTTATTTATTTATTTACTTATTTATTTATTTATTTATTTATTTATTTATTTATTTATTTATTTATTTATTTATTTATTTATTTATTTATTTACTTATTTATTTATTTATTTATTTATTTATTTATTTACTTATTTATTTATTTATTTATTTATTTATTTATTTATTTATTTATTTATTTACTTATTTATTTATTTACTTATTTATTTATTTATTTATTTATTTATTTATTTATTTATTTATTTATTTATTTATTTATTTATTTATTTATTTATTTATTTATTTATTTATTTATTTATTTATTTATTTATTTATTTATTTATTTATTTATTTATTTATTTATTTATTTATTTATTTATTTATTTATTTATTTATTTATTTATTTATTTATTTATTTATTTATTTATTTATTTATTTATTTATTTATTTATTTATTTATTTATTTATTTATTTATTTATTTATTTATTTATTTATTTATTTATTTATTTATTTATTTATTTATTTATTTATTTATTTATTTATTTATTTATTTATTTATTTATTTATTTATTTATTTATTTATTTATTTATTTATTTATTTATTTATTTATTTATTTATTTATTTATTTATTTATTTATTTATTTATTTATTTATTTATTTATTTATTTATTTATTTATTTATTTATTTATTTATTTATTTATTTATTTATTTATTTATTTATTTATTTATTTATTTATTTATTTATTTATTTATTTATTTATTTATTTATTTATTTATTTATTTATTTATTTATTTATTTATTTATTTATTTATTTATTTATTTATTTATTTATTTATTTATTTATTTATTTATTTATTTATTTATTTATTTATTTATTTATTTATTTATTTATTTATTTATTTATTTATTTATTTATTTATTTATTTATTTATTTATTTATTTATTTATTTATTTATTTATTTATTTATTTATTTATTTATTTATTTATTTATTTATTTATTTATTTATTTATTTATTTATTTATTTATTTATTTATTTATTTATTTATTTATTTATTTATTTATTTATTTACTTATTTATTTATTTATTTATTTATTTATTTATTTATTTATTTATTTATTTACTTATTTATTTATTTATTTATTTATTTATTTATTTATTTATTTATTTATTTATTTATTTATTTATTTATTTATTTATTTATTTATTTATTTATTTATTTATTTATTTATTTATTTATTTATTTATTTATTTATTTATTTATTTATTTATTTATTTATTTATTTATTTATTTATTTACTTATTTACTTATTTATTTATTTATTTATTTATTTATTTATTTATTTATTTATTTATTTATTTATTTATTTATTTATTTATTTATTTATTTATTTATTTATTTATTTATTTATTTATTTATTTACTTATTTACTTATTTATTTATTTATTTATTTATTTATTTATTTATTTATTTATTTATTTATTTATTTATTTATTTATTTATTTATTTATTTATTTATTTATTTATTTATTTATTTATTTATTTATTTATTTATTTATTTATTTATTTATTTATTTATTTATTTATTTATTTATTTATTTATTTATTTATTTATTTATTTATTTATTTATTTATTTATTTATTTATACTTCAAACACTTCGACCGGAATCTCACCAGTGACGCGTTCAATGTTGGCTTGCAAAGCACCAATCGTGTTAGACAAAAAACTTATCATAGTCCCACAAAAAATAGTCTAAAGCCCAATGCGGTTGTCTATTCAGTATGAAGCGCATAGCTTTATTTTGAATTCTTTTTTTTGCTATTTGGGAATCTTTCATAATGAAGAAGTTTGTGGGGCAGTAAAAAAAGTAAGGTTCAACAATTGAGGTATAAACTTTTACTTTATAATGCTTGCTTAAATTTTTGCAAGTTCTCTTGAAAAACCATATTATTTTTGACTATTTCGCCAATATTGTAGTTTAAGTGGCCATAAAACTTTAATTTATTTTCAATTTGTATATCCAAATACTTTGCTCATATTTTCAATTTCTTTGTTATTAATTTTGATGCTTCCAAAATTTAAAATGTCGTTTCTTGTTACGATCATATACTTGGTTTTTCCGATATTAATTTTAAGTCTGTTTGCACACAACCAAATATAAATATATGTTCATCATCAGCAAACAACTTTATTGAACAAAATTTTAAAATGGAAGTTCTATTGTTAATATACATATATATTAAATAAGATTGGGTCAAGAACTGATTCAATCTTAATGTCAGATTCTTCAGAGAATGTCAATCCAATTATGGTCCGCTGTGTGCTGTTTGTTAAAAAGCTTTGAAGCCATGCTATCTCAACATCTCTAATATCTATTGCTTTTAATTTTTCTAATAAGATTTTTTGATCAATTGTCTCAAATGCTCTTTTTAAATCAACAAAAACTGAGAATGTAAAACTTTTATATTCAGCTCTACTTTCCACTCATCTAAAACCTTATTTAATGCTGTCTCGCATGAATGCTTTCGTCTAAACCCAGATTGTTAAGGTATAAGTATTTTATTCTCATCTAAATAATGTACCAATTGAAGCTTAACTTACTTACTTACTTAGCTGGCGCTACAACCGATGATCGGTCTTGGCCGCCTCCACAAAGCTCCGCCAGTCACTTCTGCTATGCGCGCACCGGCGCCAGTTGATAAGGCCAAGTGCAGTCAGGTTGCCCTGCACCTGGTCTTTCCAACGGAGATTAGGACGTCCCCTTCTGCGTGTTCCCCCACCGTGGTTCGAATAAAACACCCTTCTAGCCGGAGCGCTTTCTTCCATTCGCTCAACATGACCCAGCCAGCGAAGCCGCTGGAGTTTCATACGCTTGACTATGTCAGTGTCGGCGTACAGCTCATACAGCTCATCGTTCCATCTTATTCGATACACGTCGCCAACGCATACTGGACCGTAGATCTTACGGAGTATCTTCCTCTCGAACGCTCCTAACAGCCAACAGCCTCTCATCATTGATGGTCAATGTCCACGTCTCTGCGCCATACATTAGGACGGGAAGGATGAGGGACTTATAGAGCGTTATTTTCGTCGGTCGAGAGAGGGTTCTACTTCTCAATTGCCTACTGAGCCCGTAGTAACACCTGTTGGCAAGAGTTAGTCTCCGCTTGATCTCAAGGCTGACATTATTGTTGGTGTTTATGCTGGATCCTAGATAACCGAAATCCTTGACGACTTCAAAAGTGTAGTTGTCAACAGTGACATTTTGTCCAAGACGCCGTGACTCTTTGTTTGTTGACACAAGGTATTTCGTTTTGTCCTCGTTCAACACTAGACCCACACGACGAGACTCCCTTTCCAGGTTAGGGAATGCTGCACTGACTGCTCGAGCGTTTTTGCCAATGATGTCAATATCATCAGCGTATGCTAGCAGCATGACACTCTTGTAGAAGATAGTGCCAGAGATGTCGATGTTCGCAGCTCGAATTATTTTCTCCAGCATAAGGTTAAAGAAATCGCACGATAGGGAGTCACCTTGTCTGAAACCTCTTTTGGTATCAAATGGTGCGGAGAGGTCTGTCCCAATTTTCACTGCGCTGGTGGTGTTGGTCAGTGTCATTTTGCAAAGACGAATGAGCTTTGCAGGTATACCAGGATACCAAAATCAGACATTGCGGCGTACAAGTGATCCCTAATCGTGCTGTCGAAGGCGGCTTTATAATCGACAAATAGATGATGGGTGTCGATCTGTTTTTCTCGGGTCTTTTCCAGGATTTGGCGTAGTGTGAACATCTGGTCGATGGTGGATTTACCAGGCCTGAAGCCACACTGATAAGGTCCAATCAGTTTGTTGACGATGGGCTTCAGTCTTTCGCACAGTACGCTCGATAGAACCTTATATGCAATATTAAGAAGGCTGATCCCACGGTAGTTGGCGCAGATCGTGGAATCACCCTTCTTATGGATTGGGCAGAGTGCGCTGAGATTCCAATCACTTGGCATGCTTTCATCTGACCATATTCTGCATAGAAGCTCATGCATGCGTTTTTTGAGCTCTTCGCCTCCGGTCTTAAACAACTCAGCAGGCAGGCCATCTGCACCTGCAGCCTTATTGTTTTTCAGCCGAGCAATGGCTGTTAAGACCTCCTCATAGTGAGGCGGGGGTACTTCAACGTCGTCAGTGATTGGGGTTTCCGGAGTGGGTTCCGCAGTGGCTGGATTATTGCCGTCTTCGCCATTAAGCAGCTGCGAAAAGTGCTCCCTCCATAATCTCATTATGCCCTGGATATCTGTCACCAGATTTCCGTCTTCATCCTTGCAGGAAGAGGCCCCGGTCTTCAAACCAAGAGTCAGGCGTCTTATTCTTTCAAAGAATTTTCGGACCTCGTTCCTGTCCCGCAACATTTCGATATCATTGAACTCGCGTCTTTCTTCATCTCTTTTCTTGCGCCTGAAAAGACGTTTCTCCTCCCTCCTCAACTTTCTGTATCGCTCCTTAGCAGCTCGCGTTGCAACTGACTGCAGGGTGGCTCTGTAGACTGCGTTTTTTGCTTCAGTAGCATCGCGACACTCTTGGTCGTACCACATATTTCTCCGTCGACGGTGGTAGCCTAGCACCTCTTCGGCAGCCGTACGCATAGAGCGGGAAATGTGCGTCCACTGTGCGCATATATCATCAAGTTGAGGGGCTTTTTGCGAAAGGAGAAGTGCAAGTTGGTTGGCAAAGACTTTTGCTGTCTGTTGTGATTGCAGCTTTTCGACATCCAGCTTTCTCTTTGTACCTATCCGTATGCGATTTGCTACACATATACGTAGTAGACCAAGTAGTGGTCTGAGTCGATGTTTGCGCCATGCATTGTGCGTACATCTAGTACATTGGAAGCGTGCCTTCCGTCGATCACAACGTGATCAATTTGGTTTCGTGTGTCTATCTATCTATTGACCAGTGTTGATATTTAGGCAAAAAAATTATGTACCGAAAACACACTACAAATTGTACCTAAATCGACCATTTTGTACCTAATTTTAGTATACCTAATTAAATATCACAGCAAGTTTAACATTTACATTTATACTTTTCAAAAGTTAAAACAAAAAAATATATTTCACAGCAAGTTCAATTTTGAATCGAAAATATTCGCTCCACACATGCCGACGAATGTGGTAGAGATAAAATACCTGGGACAATGCGGAAAATATTTGAAAACATTGATTAATTTAATTCGTTTTTTATTTGGCTTGCTTCCCACCAAAATCGGGAAGCATTTAAATTTTTCAAAAGATTTACTTCGGGATAATTGGCTAGAGCCCTGTATTCGGAATTGATATTATTTGCGTCCTCCAATTCTGCTTTCGGAAACAAATCGTAAATATTTTTTAAAATGCTGTTAACTTTGCCAGAAACAACATGTTTTTGCTCAAATATTGGAAGCATTTTCATTACATTATTGTCAAAATCCACTCTTTTCTTTAACTGATTACAAAGACTCAAGTAAAATTTTAATGCACAATTTTTAAATTCAGTCAATTCAGATTCATGTATATCATTATTTAAACAATATAGTTCAATTTCGGTGCCACAATAAATATTTGAGAGCGGTAAATGTTTTACATTCAAATCTAGTGAAGTAATTGAGCAAGCTTTTCTTTTGCAATGAAATTCCGGCTTATTTATTTTAATAGAAATTCTAAGCGCGGTAACAAAATGTGTATGCTCGCATCTTCATGTTGAATTTCTCTGTTTATATCATTTACCATTTTTAAAATATATGATAAAAAGTAAAAATACAATTTCGTTTTCGGATCGCTGAGGGTATCACAAATAAATTTTTTCGATTCGATTCCATTTCCGGTTTCAAATTTGACCAAAGTAAAATAGTACTGAAGCGTTGTCCACTTTTACAGCAACCTGTGAACTACTGCCTAAAAAGGTTATAGAAATTAGAATTTATAAGTTGATTATAATTAATACCTTACCTCACGTGAAAGCCAACGAGTTGTACAGAAGCGTAGTATAACGTGAACTTCGTTACCAAAATGCTCTTGCAATTGAGTAAAATCTGATTTTGGCTAGCACTGTGGCAGAAGTGGTGGTTGATTTTGAACATCAACTTATCTATACTGCATGGTAATACTGTTGCTGCAGCCTCACAAGCCAAGTTCAAGTTATGGCATATTTCGCCATTTACAAATAAATGTCTGTGTTTACAATTGTCTGCAGTAAATCCTAACAATTTGTTCAATGGTATCTACCGTGAGTTTAAGAGCTGTATCAAGGATTCGAAAAATCCCGCCGCTGTCGAGGTTGTGACAGGGACCAGGTCCAAAAATCGGTCTTGACATTTTGTGTCGTAAACTCTTATGAAAACCGCCAAAACTTTACACGTCGTTATGTCTGTACTTTCGTCGACATTAATAGAATAATATTGACGTTTATTAATTTCTGACAAGTTCTCACAATTCTCAGGTCCTGTTACTGAGGAAATAATTTGTTGCCCTTTTATTCTATTTAATGACATCTGTGAAATGGTTTTGGAATCTTTGACTGTTTTCAAACATTTTATGAGATAATCAAGACATCTGAACGACAAATTGTGCTCGGCAACAAACATTGATAGACGAATTTCTAAATCTTTAGCAGCTTTCTTAATTTTCACTTCTGAATCACACATGTAAATGTCAGAAATTCTAAGGCTGCATTTCGCAGTTCTTTCATTTTTCTAATGCATTTCACACTTTGCGTGTCTTTCAATATGATTTAAGTTGCCATATATCCCAATATTACAGACAAGGAAAATCATTTTTCCATTCATTACAGCACATTTAAACGGAAGAGGATCATTTTCATCTGCAGCAGATTTGGCAGCAACAGCCACTACATTTTTAGCGGCGTCAACATTTTTAACCAACCAAATTAGAAATTACTAGTTTTAAATCAAATAATATTAAAATTATAAAAATGAAACTTACTTATCCATAAAGTAAAGTAAAGTTCGTGAAAGTCGCAGGTGCGTCCATGGTCGATCCTTGCGCTTCTACGTTTCAAGTCGACACACAGCCTCCTCGTGGCGTCCCCTGGATAGCGATCTGACAACCGTCAGTGAGTTAACTAATGTGTGCGGCGGGCTTCTCCATGGCCTTGAATGAATGGTTGTGCGTCGGGCTTGGAACCCACCACGTTAAAATACCCTCCAATGAAACCTCCAAACAAGCCTCGGATAATGAACCCCTCTAATGTTGACGACTCCCGCAAACGCCCAAAGGACAACGATTTACGGATATGCACCTGGAATGTCCGAACCCTCTACAGGGAAGGTGCCTCTATCCAGCTGGTGGATGTCCTCCAACAATATGGAGCTGACATCACCGCTATACAGGAAATGCGATGGACGGGACAGGGTTGCTCCAAAAGAGCATCCTGTGATATCTACTACAGCTGTCATGCATCGAGACACGAATTATGTGTTGTTAGTAGCACCAGATTCCAACCTAAAGATATCCATAAGGCCACTTGGCTGTCCCTTGATCAAAACACACGAAACCAGATTGATCACGTTGTGATCGACGGAAGGCACGCTTCCAATGTACTAAACGTACGCACAATACGTGGTGCTAATATCGATTCAGAACACTACTTGGTTGCAGCCAAGGTCTTCACACGTATATGTGTAGCAAATCGCGTACGGATAGGTACAAAGAGAAAGCTGGATGTCGAAAAGCTGCAATCACAACAGACAGCAAAAGTCTTTGCCAACCAACTTGCACTTCTCCTTTCGCACAACACATTTCCCGCTCTATGCGTACGGCTGCCGAAGAGGTGCTAGGCTACCACCTTCGACGGAGAAATATGTGGTACGACCAAGAGTGTCGCGATGCTACTGAAGCAAAAAACGCAGTCTACAGAGCCACCCTGCAGTCAGTTGCAACGCGAGCTGCTAAGGAGCGATACAGAAAGTTGAGGAGGGAGGAGAAACGTCTTTTCAGGCGCATGAAAAGATATGAAGAAAAATGCGAGTTCAATGATATCGAAATGTTGGGGGACAGGAACGAGGTCCGAAAATTCTTTGAAAGAATAAGACGCCTGACTGATGGTTTGAAGACCGGGACCTCTTCCTGCAAGGATGAAGACGGAAATCTGGTGACAGATATCCAGGGCATAATGAGATTATGGAGGGAGCACTTTTCGCAGCTGCTTAATGGCGATGGCGGTAATAATCCCGCCACTGCCCGCCAATCCATTCCGGAGGAGGTCTTAACAGCCATTGCTCGGCTGAAAAACAATAAGGCTGCAGGTGCAGATGGCCTGCCTGCTGAGTTGTTTAAGACCGGAGGCGAAGAGCTCAAAAAACGCATGCATGAGCTTCTATGCAGAATATGGTCAGATGAAAGCATGCCAAGTGATTGGAATCTCAGCGCACTCTGCCCAATCCAAAAGAAAGGTGATTCCACGATCTGCGCCAACTACCTTGGGATAAGCCTTCTTAATATTGCATATAAGGTTCTATTGAGCGTACTGTGCGAAAGACTGAAGCCCATCGTCAACAAACTGATTGAACCTTATCAGTGTGGCTTCAGCCCTGGTAAATCCACCATCGACCAGATAATCACACTACGCCAAATCCTGGAAAAGACCCGAGAAAAACAGATCGACACCCATCACCTATTTTTCGATTATAAAGCAGCCTTCGATAGCACGATTAGGGATCACTTGTACGCCGCAATGTCTGATTTTGGTATCCCTGCAAAGCTCATTCGTCTTTGCAAAATGACACTGACCGACACCACCAGCGCAGTGAAAATTGGGACCGACCTCTCCGCACCATTTGATACCAAAAGAGGTTTCAGACAAGGTGACTCCCTATCGTGCGACTTCTTTAACCTTATGCTGGAGAAAATAATTCGAGCTGCGAACATCGACATCTCTGGCACTATTTTCTACAAGAGTGTCATGCTGCTAGCATACGCTGATGATATTGACATCATTGGCAAAAACGCTCGAGCAGTCAGTGCAGCATTCTCCTACCTGGAAAGGGACTCTCGTCGAGTGGGTCTAATGGTGAACGAGGACAAAACGAAATACCTTACGTCAACAAACAAAGAGTCACGGCGTCTTGGACAAAATGTCAATGTTGACAACTATACTCAGGGCTGAAAAATCAACTTCTTACCATAACCCTTTTTGCAAATAACTATTAAAAATAAATATCAAATAATAATTGTAATGATCATTTCTTTTTCTACACTGTCACACTTATATGACGTTGGCCGACAATTGCGAGATATTGCGATTTAAAAATAAGGAATCGTTAGGAGTTCGTAAGGAGGTGAAACGAAGTCAATTTCCAATGTTACGAGTTCTAAGGAAAAATATAAAAAAAACAATCAAATATTAAGAATATTGTTGACCGACCTGAAATTAATACTGACTTCAGAAAAAAAACAACACATTCAAGTGATGGAAAATCATTAGGAGGTGAAGCGAAGTCAAAATGTTCTATTACGAGGTCTACGGTTAATTAATAAAAAACAGTCAAATACTGAGCATGAAGTTGTCCTACACACAGTTTTATTATTTAAAATATTAACTTTGACCCCTAAAAGAAACCATAACCTACAACCGATGCAGGATTGATTGGAGGTGAAACGAAGTCAGTTACCATCGATACGAGGTCTACGGTTAATTAATAAAAACAGTATTGTTATCAATACTAAAAGTTTTATTAGTGTTGTTATAATGTTGACAAGAAGTGTAAATAAATCCAAGGTAACAATTAAAAATAATTAAAAAAAGACATACTATTTTCTCTCACTAGCTTAATTCTACGTACACCGTGTATTTTTTATTTATTTGCATTTATAAAAATTTTAAATATTAGTTTACACAGCAAAGCAAATTTCATGGATATAACAAATATAAATTTGTAAGTTTTATTTCTTTTTAAATTTCTCCACCCACAATAATTGGCAATATTAAATGACTAACCAATGAAATGTCAACTAGAGCGGGTTGCCAAAAAATAAACCCAAAAAACCACCCCCTATCTGAAGGCTTATATTGAGCGTATTTCAAAACAATTTTTTTTTATTTGACCATTCTAAAAGCCACCAAAATGAATTTTTGTTTATAACTTTGGCAGTTGATGTCCGATTTTTATATATGATATATTGTTGTAACA
This sequence comes from Palloptera scutellata, assembly GCA_958295655.1. Taxonomy (NCBI): domain Eukaryota; kingdom Metazoa; phylum Arthropoda; class Insecta; order Diptera; family Pallopteridae; genus Palloptera; species Palloptera scutellata. The sequence goes on from OY282451.1 coordinate 30,121,184, forward strand.
GGCTCAACGATTGCTACATTTTCTATTATTCATCTCTGAAGTCATTTGTAATAGTTAGGTCGCGTACTCAGAGTTGTACCCCTAAAGGCAATTTTTTATAAAAAATTTGAAGTTCTCAGAAAATCATAAAATTCTTGCACAAGAAGGTTAATCCATTAGGTTAATAAACGAAAAAGTTATAGATGCTTAAATTTTGGTGCAATTCTTATTTTAAGTACTTTCACTTTACTTTTTTTTGTATGGGGACCGACCCGCTCTAATGTCAACCAATTTAATTTTTTTAATTATGGATTCAAATTCCTCCAACATGGTTCGGTTAAAGTTATTCAAACTGTTGAATGTTCGGTTCAAAACCGGTTTGCATGAAAATACATGAGTTATACTATTGCCAGATTCTAAGAATAAAAAATTTTTTCAATTCCTAATTTAGCTGCTTCTTCTGTTTCTGTGCCTCCATTGCGATTTTCTATTGAGAAAGTAATGAGAATGGTTGATTGTGTAATCGTGAGTTTTACCATAGGCACTTAATTTGAGCTCTAGTGTTGCCTACTTGCACTTGAAAACTGGGTGTGTGTATGGTAGCAAAAGTTTTCGCAAAAAGAAAATGCCATTAGTTTCTAGCTAGAGTAGTGTAGGAAGTAAAGAAGAGTTGAGTAGAGTAAAAAGTAGAGTAGGCGAAGAGCGCAAAACCATCAAATGCAACAAGAAAATCCAATTAACTCATTTCAATTCTGCGCAGAATTAATTAAAATCAAGTTAGACGAGAGAGAAAATTGGTTGATGTAGTGCTGCTTTTGCCGTGGCTGCTGCACAATAGTGTGTGGGGTTTTCCTACATTACCAAAAAATTTGTTCTAAAGTTTTTTCTGCGCCTAACACGAAGAAAGAAATTCTGATATTGCAGTGCGATAACATTAATTTGAATTTGATGTTGGGTGTCTAATTTTATATATTCTTTTTAAATTACCCACAATGTCCGCATAATTTGGTTTAGAAAATTAATTTTTTATTGTATCAAATGTGCTTAAACAGGCTTAATGAACGTTATAATATTTTGATATAATACAAACAAAAGGCGATTGTGTTATGATAAAATGTCCAGCACCAAAAACTACGGCTGGGAGACAGCGAGACTTCGTCGAAAAATGGAGGCCCAACAAAATTCAGATTCTGCTATCGTAAAAATAACACAAAACCAGCAACGAGAGATCGCGAGAGTGTAGACTTCGCAAGCAACTTGAAACACAACAGAATTCGAGTTTCATTAAACACCCACTCTCACAGACTAATGCGGAGAGACAGCATTAATGGCAAATGAGTTCATTACAGCCAATAATTGCAACAACACTCATGTCATTGAGTCCCGGCGAATGTCCTCAGATTATACAGCACCAGGCAGTCATTGAGGTGGCAGAGGATTTGTTTGAAAATCTTTCCTCCGTGGAAAGAAAACAACTCGCATCAACACAACGACACATAGACGAGATTTGCCAAGTTTCTAGTCAACCTCATAACATTTGCAAGTTCTCAGACCGACAACTGGCAAATTTTCCACTTGTTGAGATCATACAACCTGAATATTTTGATGATGATGATAATTATTATAATGATGATGATGGTAAGATTACAATTATTAATGATGTGCTTGAATTGATTCGCATACTTTGAGTATGAATATTTTGATGGAGATAATGAAGGCGTTGTAGAAGGCGTTGCATGCAAACGATCAAAAATAAGTTAATCCAGATGTAGCACACCTGGGATCAGAGAATCATCAAATTGAACATACAAGGCTTATCCTTTGTATAAATCAGCACATAAATAATTTCAAAACATGTTCGTTAAATTCTGGTTTTTAAAAGATTACTAAGCCTAACCTGTAAACCCAAAACGCAGACGTTCCGAAGAAATAAACTTCTGTAGGGCGTCCCACTGACGTACACTATTTTTACATTAATGAAAATGATCGCCATGCTACGGTCTTATGGACTTGACATCTGTGATATGTGGTTCCAACAAGATGGTTCTACAGCTGGTCAAACAATTAAAGTTCAGAAATCGTGTAATATTAAGAATTGGTCCGGTCAAATGGCCACCTCACATAGGGTTACGTCAAATCGTTGGTTTTTACCAACAATGTGTGCCAATGTGTGTAGAAGAGTGGTGGAAAATTGTCTCCAAAGAATCGGTTGCTACTAACGTACTCGCGGTTGTCATGTGAGCGATATCGAATTCCATATTTAAATGTAACATGTGTACTACTCACGGAATAGTGTTAAGCCCGATATCTCAATTATTCTGTATATTATTTAAATACAAAATTTTTATGTCCTTATTGGAAAACCCTTTGAAAGCATTTCAGAATCATTACTAGCTCGCACTAAATTGGCAATGCGCATGAGTTGAATTGAAAGTGAATTGCGTTTTAGAAAATAAAAGAAGTACTTAATTGCTTTCAATTTTAAAGTTTTCATGTGGCAGTAGTGATGTCATATGTATGAATTCCACTTTAGATAAAATATTTTTACATATAAATATGCGTACCAGAATATCCAAATAAAATCAAATTTTCTGAAAAATATGCATGCAAGTTTTATGTACGTCAAACTTTTACAATGTGTTTCTCTTTTTCAACATATTTACTATACGTACATATCACATGAAAAATTAAGTTAAAACCAGCAACAATAAAAAGCCATTATAATATTTTTGCATGTGAATGCAGTGGTCGCTATGGCGTAGTGGTAGTGCGTTGGACTGCTACGCAGAGTGTCCGGGGTTCGAATCTCGGCACAGGCAAAATCAAAGAGTAAAAAAAATAATTCTTCTACACGGCACCACCTCTTGGCAGGCAATGGCAAACCTACAAGAGTAAAAATTGCTATGAAAAGCTTTTCACATCGCCGTTCGGATTCGGCATTAAGCTGTAGGTCCCTTCCATTTATGTACAAATATAACACGCACAACATGAGTGGATGCGAAAAGCTCGGCCTAGGCTCTCCATGGGCTGTGTTGTGCCATTAAAAGTAAAGTAAGAATGCAGCAGAAGAAGAAATCAAAATCATACATACTTATTATTTACAAATTACATAACAAATACCAAATTCTGACATGATTAACATTACAAAAAATAGAAAACGAAAATAGAGAAAGAATTTTATAACAAAAACTATGAATTATGAACTGAAATAAATGTATGTAGTGTGTATGTTAAAACTCACCTAGAAGGAATTCAAATCAAAAAGCGAAACAGTTTAAATAAGTAAGTAATAAATGAGTTAATCGGGAGGGAGCATTCAGGTAAACGCCCCTCAGTGAATACCCAAACTTTATACCACAATGTAAAAAAATAAAGATAATCTTTTGATAAGTTCCTATAATATTTGCAGATAGTTTCTTTGTAATAAATATTTATATCAGAATTAAGAAATAACAAAGAAACGCAAAACAAAAATATTAATCACAGTTTTTGGTATGACACGATCGGATCGAAATCAAAAAGCGCACTAAAATGAAGTGAATGAACTAATTAACGAATGAGTTACGAAAAAATGAATGCCCCATCTTGCGAGCCATTTAAGCATTGAACAATTTTAAATGTTTACTTGAGTAAACATTTATCAATTCATTACAATTTTAACCATGAACCGCTTCACACCGAAACAACACCGAAAATATCGTGACCAACAAGAACCGTCTGACAACACTATTCGTCGTTTCGTGTCGAATTTTGTTGTGTACGGGATATTGGGAGATTGTCGACAAGCCGTTAATCAACTCCCAAGACGTTCCAATGAGAGAATGGCGCATTTTGAAGGATGACTTGCATTTGTTTTCGTATAAAGTGCAATTGTGCAGACCATCCACGTCGCTTTGAATACGGCCAAACAGTCGCTGGATTGCTTGACACTGAACCTGATTTTTGGAAGGAAATTTTGATGGCCGATGAGCCCCATTTCACACTCTCTGACGCCATTAACAACCAAAATTGCAGCATTTGGGGAATGAAGAATCAGCACGAGATCCATAAAACACCACTGCATGACCAAAAAGTGACTGCTTGGGCCGGCGTTTGCACCAAAACTATCATTGGGCCATTTTTTTACAGAGAAGGCGAACCAGTCGATGGAAATGGATTGTCTGCCCACAATAGTGTGAAAAAGGTCTGGACGGATACTGGTTTCAACAAGACGGTGTGCGATGCCCCATTGCAAAACAAACAAAATTGCAACGAAAATTCCCAGGACGTGTGGTGTCAAAAAGTGGCCACCCAGATCTCCACATTTGACCCCACCGGACTACTTTTTTTACGGTTATTTGAAAAGCAATGTGCACGCCAGCAAGCCTCAGACCATTGACGAGCTCAAGACAAATATTCGTGCCGATATCATCGCGATATCGCCCGGGAGGCTCGAAAAAGTCATGGGAAACTAAGCAAAAAGAGCATATATTGCTTAATAATTAATAACGGCGGCCACCTGATAGATGTTTTGTTTTCAAAAACTGGTCCAAATACATTCTAAAAGACTAAATTAAATAAAAATATTTCACATATGGAATTCGTTTTTTTTTTAATTATTCAATATTGACGTAAGACGTGAGTTGATGAGAAAAGCTAGACCTAGGAACTCCATGTTGCGCCATCCATAAAAGATGTTTATTTTTACATATGTATATACAAAGTAATATCTAAACGTAATTTCTGTAGATTAAAATTGAGCACATCTTATTCTTCAAAACAGTTTTGAATAATTTAAGAAAATTTGGGGTCCATAAAAATGCATCTACGCGGCACACATTTGTAGCGTAGATGCAAATATTAATATATCATTAACATATTATACATCAAACCCAACTGAACATCAGGATTATCGACCAATACGGCACCACCTCTTGGCAGGCAATGGCAAATCTACAAGTGTAAAAAATACCAATGAAAAGCTTTTCACTTTCACCGTTCGGTATAGACTTTCTATTCATGTATAAATATAACTCGCACAACATGAGTGTATGCGAAAAGCTCGGCCTTTGGCGGTACATGCGGTAACAGTCGACACTGATAAACTGAAGTTCTTTGTGGTAAAGGCATAACACTTGAAACAAGGGCTGTCTATCTCTTTATCGTTGTCCTGTGTGAATACATTCCCTCTCACATTCTCCCTCCTTCATCCCCCCACCTATCAATCCTCCTTCCATTCAGCACAATGCTCTGTATTCATAGGAGTAAACCCTGTGTGTTGAATTCATAAATTAAAAAAAAAATAAAAAAATTAAAAACAAGCATACTAAATCATTTGTTGTTGTGTGATAAGCTTAAGTTGTTTGGTTTTTCTGACTTAGTAGGTAGGCTACTGGGCAGCTACTTACATGGACGAGAACAGATAGTTAACCCTATTATCAGTATCAGTATTTCAGTATCCGTTTTATTTCTATTCTTTCTTTCTACTCTTATTCCTACTCTTTGTCCCTCTCTCTTTTTCGATATTCTTTTGAATATCTCGACTATGGTCGCTCCATATTAATTTTTTTTATAGTGATTTTCACATTTTTCAGTTTTTAATTTCTTTTTTTAATAAAAACCAATTGTTTAATTCCTGTGTCGAATCTAATTGTGGTTTTATTTTTCAATTTTGAATTCACATCCTTTCCAACTTTAATAATTCAACTTTAATAATCACACACACAACAAATTGGATTTACCGAAAAGTGAAAGAGCCAGTGACAAGTATGGCCAACAAATAAAAATATAGATGTTAGGATCTTGAAATTAAAACCAGAAAAGTGCTCACCTCAAAATCTGATCTTAAGCAATATTTAAAAAAAATTATAGTTTTGCAGCTAGTCGCAGAACAGAAGTTTTTGGAATGACTCAGTTGGCCAGAAAGTTTAATCCTAGTTTCTCGGCCACTCCAGTTGGGCTTCTGAGAGCCAGTGACAAGTATGGCCAACAAATAAAAATATAGATGTTAGGATCTTGAAATTAAAACCAGAAAAGTGCTCACCTCAAAATCTGACATTAAGCAATATTTAAAAAAAATTCTAGTTTTGCAGCTAGTCGCACAACAGAAGTTGTTGGAATGACTCAGTTGGCCAGAAAGTTTAATCCTAGTTTCTCGGCCACTCCAGTTGGGCTTCTGACTAAACAGATACTCTTTGAGTGTTTCGTTTCAGATCCGATAGTCTATTGGAATTACTTTTTAATTCCTATAAAGTAGAGACATTACTCTTGAAATCCTTTCTATTTGACTTTGAAAATATTTTACACACAGGACTACAACCAGTTTTGTCTGTTATGAGGTCTGAGTCTTACCAATCCACCTAACTGCTAATGATGATCATGATTTAGATTTACTAAGTCCTTGAAAGTGAATTATGAGATATGAGGACTGTGTTCTAAAGTAAGAAATATAAATAAGGTTTGAGATTTTATATTTGATGTATGAGAATTCGTCATTGAGGAATAATAATAAAGTCAGAAATTTGAGGTCTGAGGCTGCTAAATGGAGACTGAAACATGAGACGTCAAACTTGATTTCAACGCAAAATGTCGAGAAAACTTAATTATTCAAAATTGTAAGAGTCAACGTTAAATTTTTTGAGAGACTACAGAAAACATCTAATGTCATTAATTATGTTAAAATTATAGTACGTGAAAAATATAATTAATACATTTTTATGTAGGCCCTCACTTGGTGGGAAAAATTTAATTGTCGGTCAAGGATTTACTGCTTGAAGCTGGGACAGTGCAGGCCTACTTTTGTCTGCACAGTATATATTTAAAAATTAAAGGTATTTTGGTGGAAATGTGCCAGTGTTCAACTTTGTTTCTTTTACTTTAATTTCATTAATTTTTGAATCTCACTGTTAATCCGCGGCATACGCACATTTTTTTCACGAGAGTTCTTAAACTCATTCTTCCTAACCACGTAACACCTTATAAACAAGCCAGTTTTTGCTCTTGCTAATTGGAATAAATTATAATATAAGAATTAAAAAAAAAATTTAAGCATTAGTGTTCGATTGCAGAGGAAGAGAGTTGAGTTGGTTAGTTGTAAATCAGCAGCGAAACGAAGTGGTCGAGCGAACGGCGTGAAAACATTTATAGAATTAAGCGCATCAATAAAACTAAAACAATGTTAAAATAAATCTTGGCCTTTTCATTTACCTGAAAGCAGAGAGGCCCATTCGACCCGAAAGATGAAGTATTTACAGTCCATTTGTATCGGCAATAAAAAAAGAAAAAATAATGAAAGGCGTAAATGGGAAAGAGCATTTTAAATGGATAGGAAGAAAGGGAGTTAAATGTGTGAAGGGTGTAAATGGTGACAAGCTAGTGGCTGGGGCGAGAAAGACACCTAGAGTGCAGAAGACTACTGACTACTGAAAAAAGGGTGAGCAGTTTAATTCTGTGTTTCTGAGAGAAACAGAGAAGAAAGGTTATTGGAAGATATTTCAGTGACTTGATGAACGAGTTTTCGACGGCGACTTGACGAATAATTTTTGAAGCTGACCTTTTTCCTCTTCTGCGACGACTTGATGAGCGATTTATCTGCGGAGACTTGATGAGCGATTTTATCGACGGCGCCTTGATGGTAAATTCTTCGGTGACTTGATGACCGAAGTGTAATTTCTGCGGCGAGTGGATGTGCGAATTTATCTGCGGCGACTTGAAGTTAATTTCTTCGACGACTTGATGAGTAATTTCATCAGCGGTGTCATGAGGGATATTTTTGCGGCGACTTGATGAGCGATGTGATCTGCGGTTACTTGATGAGTAAGTTTTATAAGCGATTTTAAAGAGGACGACTTGGCGAGTAATTTTTAGAAGCTATTTTATCGGCGGCGACTTGAGTGTAATTTCTGACAGCTTTAACAGCGAGGGTTGAGAGGGTTTGCGCTAATTAATAAACTGTTTTATGCGTCTTTGAATTTATTTTCAGTTGGAGGGCAGATGGTGGTAATGCAAACTGATAAGGAAGCCGTAGTAATGGCGGGCAGCGCGTACTTGACAGGGAGTATAGAAGGTAGTTGCATTTGTAACTACATCTCAAGTTTCTGACGGATCAAGCGATATGCGAGTAGCTCAAATTCAACGTCAGTCTGACTAGTTGGCATTGGCAATATTTGAGAATGCGGGTATAGAAATCATTTGGGAACTGGGGCCGAGGAGCAGCGCAATTTATTTATTTTAAATTTTCTAGAATCCCGGATGCACAATGTCTTTTTAAGTCAACAGGAAATGCCACGACCCACAGATCGTATCCCGTGTTTGCAAAATAATTTCTTTGCTTGGCTCGAACCTTTGGTTAACAACAGCGAACATCGTATTAATAATCAACGTACGAGACCCAGTGCTTCAACCAACCAACCATATCTTATGCGTCAATTGCTCAGGCATTGGGCATATGAGTTGAAATGATAAAATGAAACGAATTTTTGAGCTCGGTCTATATCAGAATTGTCTCCGGCGAGGACATATTGCCCGAAATTGTTTGTCTAGCCGTTGCTCTCGTTGCTTGCTGGTCCAAAGCTATCGTCAACAAATGCCAGCAGCGGCGTATCTCGAGTCTCAATGCTGGCTACGACCACTGACACATCTGTAAGGGAGGGACAATAGCAATTAAGAAGGGAAGGTGAGATCGATCTCGGAGGGTTCACCAGTTCAGTCTCCTTGCAGCCAGCCACACGTTTCAAATCCTAAACCTTTCATTACATTCTTATTTACAATCGAGCTTATTAGCTATAGTGCTATGTGTGCTATATGTGATACTGGGGCCTAGGTGAAACGAATTAGCAAAGATTTCGTAGCACAACGTCCAATTCCGACACACCGAACTCGAGTGAGCATATTACATGCTATTGGTGTGGCATCTTGTATGTGCGACAAATCTGTTTCAGGACACTTGATGTCTCTTCACAACAATGAGCCTCTGATGTTCATTACATGCTTAGTAGTGCCATTTATTTTAGGCGAGATATTATTGCCTCAAAAGCATTTGGGACAACAATTCCTAACAAGCGAACAACCCATGCGCTTAGCCGACTCAAGAAATGGATTCACTTGGACAGCAGAACAGCGAGAATGTGAATCACATTTCTTAAAGACGCATAATTTTGACTACCAGGCACGGCGATATATTCTGCACATTCCTCTCCCACCCCATTGGAATAGTATTGGTTTCAATCAATTGCCCTACAAAAATGTCTACGATTGGAGCAACGTTTTAAGAGAGAACCAGAATTGCAACAATTTTTTGAGTATTTGTGAGTATTTGACGAAGGTTTGACGAAGAAATGTAATCTTATTACGTAGTATTTGATGCGTCGTGTATAACTGATTCCGGAGTATCATTGAATGATTTCCGAATGGTTGGTCCTAAGATACAACGCGATTTAATCGATCTTCTTTTGGGTAGTCGGTTGCATGCGTATGGCGTCTCTGCAGCTATCAAGCAGATGTTCCCGCACGAGGGTGACTTTCGGGATGGCCTCAGCTCCCTTTTGCGCAGTTAGAGTGATGCAGCAGTGTGCCCGGAACAATTCATCCAAGTGGCCGCTGAACACTCAAGCGGTGCTGAAGAATTTTTATGTTGGCGATTGTTTGACCAGAACTGAAGGGAGCTTTGAGTTTACAAAATGACGATCAAATTCCAATAATATGCAGAAATCCTTTGACCACAATCCGCTGGTAACGATGATCTGCTGAACAGTAACGTAGATGTTATTTCAATGAATATGGCAGGCGAAATTAGCTGGGGATGCAATACTACCTGTATCTCTGCAGTCGTCATGGCAGAGCTTATTCTCTCAAATTATTCAGTTTGAACGTCTCCATATACCACGCTGGCTAGGATTTGCCCGGCGATTCAACATGACTCTTCATGGGTTTTCGGTCATGGCATCGTCCCAAGCGTTTGGAGAAGCGATAGCTGTAGTTATACAAGCCGAGGGAGTAATTACAGCTTATTGGGTCTAGCCAAATCTAGGGTGGCTCCTTTCCGAACAGAAACAGAGACCATGCCACATCTTGAATTGCATGCCGCTACGTTACCCAGTGATTTAATGCAACGAATAGTGTTTAATTGTGCAGAGCAGTCCTGGATGCCAGACTTCTTCTTTTCAAATGAACTTCTTATATTTTTAAAGACTCTGCACTTGTTCCATTGCTGCGTGTTTAGCTCTGAAGCCGAATTGATGGTCAGGAATTAGGTGTATGCTTCTTATATAACTTTAAATTTTTTTACACGAAATACCTTGTATCAACAAACAAATAAGTCGTCAAGTTCGTTTACCAAGGATCCAGTAATACCAACAATAATATCAGCCTTAAGCTTAAGCGGAGATTAACACTTGGCAACAGGTGTTACTACGGGCTCAGTAGGCAGTTGAGAAGCAGAGCCTTCACTCGACCGACGAAAATAAGGTTCTAAAAGTCCTTCATCGTTCTCATCCTAATATATGGCGCTGAGACGTGGACGTTAACCTGCAATGATGATATACTGTTAGGAGTGTTCGAGTGGAAGATACTCCGTAAGATCTATGGTCCGATATGTATGGACGACGTGTATCGAATAAGATGGAACGATGAGCTGTACGCCGACACTGGCATAGTCGAGCGCAAAATAATACATCGGCTTTGGTAGCTGGGTCATGTTGAGCGAATGGAAGAAAGCGCTCCGGCTAGAAGGGTGTTTTATTCGAGACACGGTGAAGGTCGTCAACGCATAGAAGAGGTAATCCTAAACTAAGTACAGGGATACCTGACTGCTCTTGGCCTTACCAACTGGTGCCAGCGCAAGATACTTTCTCAGACGCAACCCGACACCCAACATTCATTTATTTACCTGGTTCTCACAACACTCTAAGATACATATGTATGTATATAAATGTATGTATGTACACAATGCGTCATTTAAATTCTGCTTTGCTTTAATTCTGTTTACTCAGAATTTTTGGTTTTTGCTTTTTAAAGCAATACAGAATGAAATATCGTTAATAAATAAGAGAAACAGTAAGGAACATAGAATGCTACTTGCGGAACACAGAACAAGTTGGATGGCTTAAAGATACATATATATATTATGAGACCTTACCAAAGGCTTTTAAGAAATCAGTGTAAATGGTATCAATTTGATATCCATTTTGAAATGCAGGAATACAATCTTCGGTGAAAACACCTAAGATACAAAACTATGCTGATTAGTACATCAAATTATGTTTTTGACAGCAAAGTAAAGCTAGTATTTCACAATGCTTTCAAAAATATTCGAAACAGTTTTTTCCACTTTTAAAGATTAGGGTGATGGCCGCAAATTTCCAATCATCAATAAAGGCACCAGACGATAGTATTTATTGCAAAGTAAGCTTTAAAGGTGAGGCAATAGACGAACAGCAGTTTTTTTTATAATTAACGCAGAGAGACCATAATAATATCGTCATCTGATAAAGTCCTTTACCATATTAACAGAGTTATAAATTAAACTGTCATCAAGTTCAATAACATTATCAAGGCTTGACTTAAAGAATTCCGCAAAGAGATTAGCAGCATCTGCACCGGAGCAAGCAGTTTTGTTAGTGAGAAAAACTGTGGACGTAATGGATGAGAAAGATTTTCTAGACTTAACATACTTCCAAAACTTACTTTACTTACTTTTATTTCTTAAATGTTCTTTATTTCTTAAAGATTTTATATTTGTAAATTCTTTGGTATACCAAGGTAACTTGTGCAATTTTCTGGGGCACATCGGAATATTATTTTTACAAATATCCCATTAATGTGGTCGCTGTAGCGCAGTGGTAGTGCGTTGGACTGCTACGCAGAGTGTCCGGGGTTCAAATCTCGGCACAGCAAAATCAAAAAGTAGAGAAAATAATTTTTCTACACGGCACCACCTCTTGGCTGGCAATGGCAAACCTACAAGAGTAAAAATTGCTATGAAAGCTTTTCACTTCGCCGTTCGGATTCGGCATTAAACTGTAGGTCCCTTCCATTCATGTACAAATATAACAGGCACAACATGAGTGGATGCGAAAAGCTCGGCCTAGGCTCTCCATGGGCTGTGTTGTGCATTAAAAGTAAAGTAATATCACATTAATTTAAAAAAAAATTATAACAGGAACATAAATCTAATTTGTAATTTATTAAGTCATTCCCATTAATATTAGAAATTGAGTTACATAGTTAGTTTATTGAAATTATAAACGGTAGTAGATGAAACTTATTTTATAATTAACAGGAGAAGGCTTTGAAAATTCAAAGAATTCAAGTTGAAGAACTTATGGAATATGATGAAGACACCATTTCATTAAGTTGTAATTAATATTATTGCTATAAAAATTAAATCCAGATATCTATTTAATTGATTAGAAAAATAATTCATTTGAGATAAATCTGTGCTTAAAAAGCTATCAATTAAGTAGATTTCTATAATGCTATTTACATTAGTAGGAATCAGTGTATTGCTATCATCAAGACGATGCCATGAAACGTTACAGAAATTAAAATCAATCTATAAACATAGGTGATCACGAGATGTTGAATGTTGTGGACGACGATCCTGTAAATAGCATAAGAACTGTTCGGTGGAATATATGATGCGTAGATAAAAATTGAGCCAGTGCCACCTTTTACATATACGCATATCTGGTTGAGGAGAGAGTCAATGTTGCAAAGAAGGTGGAGAGATCCAAGAAGATTACGACCAATAGCTATTAATACTTTTGGCATATCTATCTTTGCGAAAGACTTGATACAGATTGGCATCAAAGAATTCAGTCAGCAAAATAAATAATTTTCAAGTATTTATTTGGGTCGCTGTTTTTATTTTGTTCGATCAAAGCCTGTTTCATTGATTTATCTTCCCAATGTCTCCTCAATTGCTTATTGTTAATCGTCACCAACACAATGCTTGATGTTATTCCTGACAATAATTGCTGCGCCTGCTGGATGATTATTTTTTTTTTTATTCTCCACTGACTTTTAAGGGTAAAGTGAGTCTCTGATATGAGCATTATGTCTATGTTTTGACTAACATAAATTGCTGAACTTCATGACAATGTTGACTTAGGCCATTTGCGTTCCAAAACGAATTTTTTTTTTTTGCTTAATCATGTTGAGAAATTCTTTTTAATTGATGTTAGGAGATTCAACACTGTACTTTTGCTTTGAATTTGAGCTTGTGTGACTTAGTATAACTGCGATTTTGCTGCTGTATACATTTTGTTTTTGGCGAAGTATAATAAACGTTTTTTGTTATATTATTGGCTGGGTCATTTCCATTACACAGAATGCATAGTTCTGTTATTCGACTTTGTTTTATGTTGACAGTCGAAAGTGATATGTGCTCTGAGCATTTCACTCATCTTAGAACATGTTTTCGAAATAATGCTGGCAGCGAGTAAATTGCGCTTTTCACGTTTCTTTCTTTGGTGGCTCAAACGATATTCCCTTCTTTTATCTCTTCGGCTTACTTTGAATAAGGGTACCTTTAAGGACTACATTACAACTTCTTTCTTGGACTTTTAGTGGAAATCCTTTTGTCTTCTATTAAAGATTTTGTAATAGCAGAGCTGTTTTCGGTTGAGTTTGTCTGGACCTTAACTTCCTCGCCATTCAATAATTTCAATTCGTACTCCTTTTTTTTTGCTATTGTCCGTGGCATTTTGGAACTTTTTCAAAAGTCTCTGTAATTTGATTTTCAGGGTCTGCTATCGTAGCGAATCGATTGCATCTTTCAAAACACTACGATTTTTTAACAGTTTTGATTACTGAGAAAATACATATGAATCCAACGTGGTTTGGTTTTGAAACTTTATTCCTTTATCGTTGGATTCCAGAACCCCATTTCGCTGTGGATTTGCACCCATTCTCCAGAGGTATCATGTTGCTGTTATTGCTATGATTTTTGTTGAATTTGTGGATGTTGATTTTCAGTTTGCTTACTGAATGAGAGTATATCACTTATCGAATATGATCTCCTTTGAATCATATTGGATACTACCGATTGGTTTTGCTGAAAGGTTAACACTGTTGATGCTGTAGCTGAAGCTCTTGCTGATGTTGCAGATGTAATTGTTGCTGATGAAATTGTAGTAGTAAAAGTAGTTGTTGTACGATCTGATATAATTTATGATTTTATTTTTGTTGCTGTTGCATTAGATGTTGTAGTTGGTTCGAATTATTATTATTTCTATTATTTTTGTTGCTTCCACCATATGGTGGCGTACGATTTATACCCATATTTGGCTACTACTTTACTAGCTAAAATATCCTACATTCTTCATACATATCATTGATATTGTTAACATGCAATTTGTGTTCATCAAAATTATTATCTCTTTATCGGTGTCCTGTAATTCCATTCCCTGGCTCCTGTCTTGTTTTAATTTTGTCTAGGCTTGTAAATGTTGGGAAATTTTAGTATAGTTTTTCGTAATATTCGCGGACTTAGATCGAATTTCTTCTCTGTATATGAATTTATAAACCTCCATAAACCCCATATAATGCGGTATCGGCTGGTGTCATTATTCTCTCCCCACAGGATGTCACGTACCAGTGCCAGCAACAACTTTATATGACCGATACTGAGTTCAGTTCAATGTGGGTTAAGTTCAGCATACAGACTCATTTGCTGCACTTTTGTTTTCTTTATAGAAGCCCGAATTCTGATATGGATTTTACTTTTAATAAAATAGATTTCCTTTCTGATTCGATCGCTTCTATTTTGGAATCATATCCGTGCAGTGAAATTGTGGTTGCTGGTGACTTCAATGTTCACAATTCGGATTGGTTGTGTCACTTAAGTCACACAACACTGTATGTCGAGTTATTTGCCGAGTCGAACGACCTCACTCAATTAGTGACCGAACCGACACAAATTCCGTGTATCGCAGGGCAAGCCCAAAGCGCAAGCCCAATTCCAACTCTTTTCACAGGTGATCGCCTCGTCACTTGCTCGGTTGAACCTTTTAGCTAACATTTTTGCAGAGAATTCTTCTCTACTAGCTAACAATCAACCACTGCCCGTTATCGAATCTGTATCTTGTGCTATGCTTGACATACATTTTCGAACTCGAGTAGCTAAAAGAGTTCTTGCAATACTTAACATAAACTAGTCTTCGGGACGCGATGGCATTCCAGCCCACATATTGCAAGCTTGTGCGACAACGCTAGCGCGACCGTTGTGCACTCTTTTCTACATTTCATACACAACAGGTGTATTTCCGTCATGTTGGAAAGTTGCCAATGTCCAACCAGTTCCTAAAAAGGGTAAGACTACAGACCATGCGCCATCGCAATCTGTTCTACGCTATCCAAAATCATGGAAAGTGTAGTTAACTTCTACTTGGTCGGATATCTTGAGCAAAACGAATTGCTTAATGACCGCCAATACGATTCCTTCGAAATCGCACTACGGGCGTTCTCATGACGGTCCTTACCGAGCACTGGTACCATGGTACCTTCGTTAATGACCTTCTGTCATTAACGAAGAATTTTAGTCGTTTGCAGATGACAGTACCATTTCTCATTCATATACCTGTTCAAAACGCCCTAATTCTTTTTAGATTGAGAGAAAAAGTCACGTTATGAATGGCTCACTCAATAAAGATCGCCAGGTAATTTCGGAGTGAAATCTCACGAATAGAGTTGAGTTCCATGCGTATAAGACCCAATGTTGTCTGTTATCGCACACGATTTTTCCAACCCCCATGGTTAACCCCCATGATAAGAGTGGAGCAGGTATTGCGGAGACAGCGACACTTGATGTTCTGGGCATATCCATCCAATATGATGTTCGTTAGAGTAAACACATTTGTGACGTGTCGAAAGAAGCGGCCAAGTGTATCGGCTGTCTTAGGCGGTGTAGAAAATATTTCACTCCGGCTGATCTCCGCATGATCTACACCACCTATATACGTCCTAAATTGGAGTTTAATTCGCACATATGGGCTGGACCTTCAAGAACGCAACTGGAGCTCCTGGACCTTATCCAACATCGAGCGATAAAGCTAATAGAAGACAGTAGAATTTCCAGCTCTATTGACTCCTTGGAACATCGTCGAAAAGTCGCTTGCCTCTTACTGTTTCCACCGCACTACGCATTACAGACAAAGTTCGTTTTTCCCAATTATTATGACCCTTGAAAAATGGCGCGGGAAACCTAAAGGTGTCTGTAGTGTCAGTCAGGCTGCACTTAAGGCGCTTGAGAACGCAAAAATTACTTCAAAGATTGTCCAAGAGTGTAAGAGGAAACTTAGATGAGTCGCAAGACTGAATCAGCTCCATCTTATCTGGGTTCCTGGGCACTGTGTAGTTCCTGGTAATGAGAAAGCCGACGAGTTGGCCAACTGTGGATTAAAGAACATGCCTTTCGGACCAGCGCCAATAATCGGGACCAGTTTGGCAGGTGCTATGCATTGGATAAAATCTTATGCTAATGATTTACATAAGAGACGCTGGTCCAGTCTAAACATCTGTAAAACGGCTAAGTGTTTTGTGATTCGTCCAAACAGGAAGGCAGCAGAATTCCTTCTTAAATTAGAAAGGAAGGACCTTCACCGGATGGTGGGACTCATCACATGGCATAATCCATGGGGCCAACATATGACCACCATCGTCATCACCAAGGACCAGACCTGCACATCTTGTCTGGAGGAGGTGGACAGCACAGAGTATTTTCTCCGTACATGTCCCGCCTTTGCCAGAACGAGATGGGGCATTTTGGAATGGACAAAATTCACTCCTTCCCCTTCTGCAATCTTCTGAGGTTTGTGAGATAACTCCTATATAACCCCTTTTTCAACTTTTTCCCTCTTTTTCTCTAACCCCTTACTTGCTGTCACCCTTTCTTCTTTTCCTAGTCCTTAAGTACAATGGGCGACATAGCCTGAGTGCTTGAGGAATTGTCCTGCACTCGTGGGTCAGCTTCTCGGCCTTCTTCATATCCATCCATCATGGCCCTTGCAAGTTTAAAGCAAGCGCTCATAACTACTTCTCTCTCCTCTTCCTTCCACCTATCAACACAATGATCCTACCTATCAACACAATGCTCTGCATTTATAGGGATTATATTTATAATTAAAATTATATAAAAAAAACGCTATTTTTTTATTATAGAATTTAATAATTGTAACCAAGGCAGCACATGCGTGATTAGGTCAAACACATCGCACATCGCACACCTTCGCACATAAATCCAAAAGGAACAATTTTTAATTTTATTGCGGCGATAAACACGAAAAAAAAATTTATATTACGAACGCTCAGTACAAACACGAACGTTCTATATATGTAATAATAATTTAATATAATAAAAAACACTGTAATTAAAAATTTTAATAATCAAAACACTTTTACATACCCCAAATTGATGTAAACGCCAAAAAAAAAAATTACGCAAGGCTTACATCATCGATATGAAAGGATGAGAAAATAACATATAGCATACAAACAATCGGCTCGTCAAACATTTTCGGAGCGAATCAAATGGAAAAGAACTTAGTTTTTTGGATACTCGCGAACCGAATTTCAAAGTTCCCTGGTATGTAGCATGAGGTTTGAAGTTGCCTTGAGACATAAATTATGATTGTTGAAAGATTGGGGAATCAGGAAAATGGTATAAGGCATGAGGTAAGAACGAAACGAAACGAGAGAAGGTGTAGAATGGGATATAATTTCGCAAAATGCTATTTGGATAGCATCATTATAGTAATTCGGTTGGTTCGCACCTTGAAAGATTCAAATAAATTCGAAGATTTCAGAAAATCAATATTTCCTTTTCGCTTTTGTCAGAAAACAAACCAAAAATTAAATAGAAATCTTACAATATTTGAGAACGTGACCATTTTCAAAATAATTGATTTCGATTTGTGTAAACAAAAACACGAATCTGAAAAATGCAGTCAACAATCAGCAATGTGAGTTCCGAAGGTTTAGATGACCACTCTGACAATGGTAGTTTATTTTCCATACGAGAGCAAACAACATCGCGATACAGAGATACAGAGGCGGCGGTGATGACATCGGTAAACGCACGCTTACATGGTGGAAAAGACGATAGATACTCGACCGCCTCCTCCGATGACAATATATCGCTTAACGACGAAGACGAACAAGATGAGCGGGATGGAGGAGGATCTAAGCCATCACGGAAGCTACGAAAAATACTAAGATGGGCAAAAATAGTTATCCTAATGGTAATGTGGACTATTTTTACATACTATATGCTAATGCGGCACGAATTGGACCCGGACGATTTGAAAATAATATCCGTAACAGCCAAAGATACCAAAGCGTTCGAAATTAAACAGAAAGAGGAAACAAAAGGGCATCAAATTGAAGTGATTATTTATGGGCCATTTGCAGCACAGGCTAATGATGGTCTGAACTTTTTGCAAGGCGGAATCCAGGATAAGTCCCCTGAATTGTATGCGTCTGTGGAGAAGATATTCATGGATGCCCAGGGTGTGGTAACAAAAACGGATAGCATATCCGAAACCTGGACTTTGAGTTTAACGAAACCGGAAAATTTCGATAGCGCGGAGACGTTACGGCGCACACACATGTTCTTGGCGAAGATAGATACTAAATCGAAAGACACCGCCACGGAGGCAACGAAATTTCAAGTGAAGATAACCACAAACGTCGAGACGGCCGTGCCATTAGAGATATACTGTGATAAGACTTCAGTCTCCGTACCTTACGGTATTATTATATCATTTCTACTTGTGGCGGGCCTCTACTTTATACTCATCTTTGACTGTATACATCGCACAATGGCAATTATCGTATTTTGCAGCCTCAGCTTGGGAATGCTGGCCCTAATGAATGCCCGTCCTGACCTGCATACAATCATCACCTGGATTGATTTCCAACTGCTGCTCTTGCTGTTCGGTCTTACAATTTTGATAGCTACATTCTCGGAGACCGGCATACTCGACCATTTGGCAGTGGTCTCGTATGAGATGTGCAATGGTCACGTCTGGCCGCTGGTCAACTCAATGTGTCTCATAACGTTGCTGGCGTCCATTGTGCTCGACAACATCATCATTCTGACTATTGTGACCCCGGTAACGTTACGCCTGATGGAGGTTATGGAATTGAATCCGATACCGGTGCTAATTTGCATAATGATCTCGGCGAATGTGGGTGCTGGGTTAATGCCAACCGCTGAAGACACGAATGCCATTATTATTAAAAATAAATACATTCGCGAAATGGAAGACTCCAACGTCTTAAAATTTACATTGCACAACTTTCCGGGTATTCTGTTGGCCCTTCTGCAGTCGTATCTGCACATGCGAATTATGTTTAAAGATTCGAACTCCATGCGCTACAAATCGCCCACAGAAGTTGAGCGCCTGCGACGAGTCATCAAGGTGTGGAGTCACGCGGCGCGTCGCATAAACGCATATTCGAAAGACGAAAAGCAAATGCAGGACTCTGTCAAGTTGAAAGTTCGCCGCTTACGGCATCGTTTACGACGCATCGGTCGCATGCCCCGACCCGCCATGGACTACAAGGAAAAGCTAAAGAACCTCAAGGAAATGTATCCGATAAAAAATAGACCGCTACTCATCAAATGCCTCATTGCCTTTGCATTTGCAATTATACTCTTCCTTCTGGGCCAATTGAATGTGCACCATCTAACGTTGGGCTGGGTGGCGTTGTTGGCATGTCTGTTGTTGCTCATAATCGCGGATATCGAGGACATTGAGAGCGTTTTGGAGCACATCGAATGGGCGACGTTGCTCTTTTTCGCCGCGCATAATGTCTTTACACATGTGCTCATCACTTTGGGACTCTTCGATTATATTGGCAGCTCGACTCAAGGTCTAATTACGTCTTTCAGTGGCAATTCGCGGCTCACCGTTGCCATGCTGTCCATACTGTGGATATCCGCCATATCATCGATGTTTTTGGATAATGCCACCGTGGCGATTGTAATGCTACACACTATCCTGCCCATGATCGAAAGAAAACATGGGCAGCTACCGTTGCAGCCGCTGCTTTGGGCACTTTCGCTGGGTTCGTGTTTCGGTTCGAATGGTACACTCGTCTCCAGTATTTCGAATATCGTATGTGCTGGCATCGCGGAGCGTCATGAATATTATTTCCCATTCATGGATTATTTTAAAGTTGGTTTCCCCATTATGATTGGTAATGTCATTATGTCGACGATTTACCTTTTAATAGCACATTCTGTCTTCACTTGGCATTGAGGAGGAGGTTGTTATTATTATAGAAGAATGTGCTCGAATGTGCTAATCTCATCTATTTCCAATGTGTTTGTTAAGCTCAATATCGCGTTGTTTTAAAATATTCATTTGTCTACTTGTACTAGCTTTGGTAATATAATAGAAAAATATTAATAACACTGCGGCGCATTTTTAACTTTTCGCTTGAGAATAAAATCTCTTAACGGATTTATATGAATATTGGTAACAATATATTTTGTACATATGTATGAACTCCGATGTCTTTGGCGTCTGAGAAAAGTTCTAAAGGAGACTACTCAATTTGCTTTTGCCTTGGTAGTATTTCATTTGCTAAAAAAAATAAGTGTTGGAAGAAGTTTAAACCACAAAAGTGGCTAGCTTAACTCAAAACCTTTGAAATAACATTTTAAATTTGTCCATGCGCCATCTTCTCTCAGAATTATTGTTATTTGATTCTATGTACTAAATATTCACCTTTCGGAATAACTAATGAAATTATAACTAATCCATCGGATCCTCCTCCGGCCCAATATGATGTAGGGGCGCATTCGCATAACGGACGGATAGGAGACTGATGCAACTGCGAAAATGTAGTATGTAGTGAGCTGCGAATATCCTAATAGGTATTCCTTACAACTTTTTCTTTTAATGGCACAACGGCCCATGAGAACTTAGGCCGAGTTTTTCGCATCCACTCTTGTGTGCGTGTTATATTTATATTTGTACATGAATGGAAGGGACCTACAGTTTTATGCGGATTATAATGTTCATTAAAGTCTCTACATATTCCACAAAAAGGATAATTTTGGGCATAGTTTGTTCTGCCATATGCTCAGTTTACTAGGTATAAAAACCGTGAACTTCTACAAGTTATATAAAAGTTTATTTCCCTTAGCAACTACGATGATGATAAAACACCATTCAAAAGCTTTATAAAACATGTTGTATTCAGCATTTTTCTTCTGCTTATTAATGTCGGTAGATTAATAAGTTTTAACCGATGTTCATACGATGGAAGATTCAAAAGAGGATTCCGACAAAAACTCCCCAGTGTATAAATAAGAAATTGTTTTTGGACCGACTCAATTTTACTTACATATGTATCAAATATATTGAGGATTCCAGACAGAAGATGCATACTCAACCATGGTTGTAACAAGTGAAGTGAATAGCGTTTTTATTGAGTAAGTGACGATCTTTTAACAAACTCTAAAGAACTTTTCATCATCCGAATAAGTATGTACATTATAATTTTGCTACTTTGAATAACTACGGCAAATCATTAATAAACAGACGAAATAATAAAGGTCCCTGATTGCGCCCTTGAGGAACCCCGGAAGTACCAACAATGCTTTTTGATACGGCATATCGGAAGATCACCATCTTAAAAGCAAGGATGGAAATCTAATCAAACTTAGCTTTTTTTCGGCCGTGTATATGGAATGCTGCGAGGCCTTTCAAAGTATTTCACTCCACAGCACATACGTCTCCTACTCGCAAAAACGTACCTTATTCCCACCCTGCTGTACGGTTGCGAACTTTTCAGTAATTGCGACGTCATATCACGACAAAAAATATATAAGATATTCAATAATATTACCAGATATGTATTTGGGCTTACACGGTATGATCACGTGTCTCACTTTAAAAACAGAATACTATCGATGTCGCTCAAAGAATACATATATGGATTATAGATCTCTGATCATGCTACAAAAAGTAATATACGTTAAAGAGCCAACATATTTATTTGCTAAACCAGTGTTCTCAAAGTCAAATAGAGACAACCTTTTAAAACCAATCAGACATCTCACGCTAATGTCTGAACGTGAATTGTTCGTCCATGTTATACGCCTCTGGAATTCACTCCCAAAAATTTTACGGCATACATAATTACATGTACATATTTTTATATATCTCATATAGAATTTATGTACTACCTAAAATGCAATTGCAGTTCTTCTTTTTTTTGCTTGCTTATCAAGTTAGGATTATGTATAAACAATGAAATACTAGTAAATGGTAATGAAAAAGTAATGAAATAGTAATCAGAAGGGCATGATCAACTTTATCAAATGCTTTGCTAAAATCAGGATGTACCGGGTGGCCCATTTAATATTTGGAATTTCAACTACTAGTTAATTTCTAATTCTAATTTCATTAGTATTATGACGGATAATTAGTGCTATATTTGCGGTTGATGAAATAGGTACGCTTTAGCAACAATGGTGAATCTTCTACCGAAAGTGTAAGAAAAGTACAAAGTTCGATTGGTACAATAGCTGAAGCCACATGACCACCCGCAACGTTTTCGGTGCCAACATTTGGTTCCATTCCAGCAGAATAGCGCCGCGTGTTAAATCGTACAACAATTGATATTTTTCCTGGGAAATTTGAAAATCACGTTGTTAGCCGCTTGATGATATGCATTGTCCACCACGCAGTTGCGATTTGATTCTGTTGGACTATTATTTGTGGGGAGCCGTTAACATATGTGTTACGCTAACCATCCAGCAAAAATTGAGGCTCTTAAGCACGAAATTGGTGCAGCCATCGCTCAATTTCAGCTCCATACTGTAAAAAATTTACTGAATAATTCGATTGATAGTATAAGTAACTGCAAGCCAGCCGAGAGTCATTTGAATGAAATAGTGTTCCACAATTAATCGAAATGATTGTAATTTCGAATATAAAAATCCACGTTGAAAAAAAATTATTCTTAACTTATTTACACCAAAATCAAATTCAAGTTATAAATGATCCACCCTGTTGGATATTCATAAATTCATTCATTACACATGTAGTGAATTTTTAAAGGTTCGTCGTTTTCCCTTAAGGAAAATGTTATAACAGTGTGCATAATTTGGGTAGTAACAATTAATTCATATAATTTAGGTATCAAACTTAATTTAGAAATACCTATAATATATGGTAATTTGAGATTTTTGGATTGAACGCCATTTTCATGAAGAGGAACAATAAAAGGATCTTTTGTACAAACTGGGATATAACCCGATTTTAAACATTTGCCAACGATTTTTGCAAGCGGTTTATTTCAAAGTTCGGCACAAATTTTTAATATACATACATACATACATCTCGGACTATTATCGGGCTCAGATAGCTCAAGAGACTTAAGATGGTGAAAACATCTAGAGGATTTATGGTTGGAAATCATATAGTATTAATCGAATCACTAGGGAAGAGGTAAAAGTCATTGTCATTGAAGCTATAAATGGAATATGTAGATTTGAAAAAATTAGCAAACAAGTTCGGAATTTCAATGTCATCACTAAACACAACATCACCAATACACATAGACGGAGGGAAATCGCTGGTGTTAAGTTTCGAATTCACAGTCATAAAAAGATTTAGAATCGTAGTGTATTAAATTTTGTATATAACTAGCGGACCCCATGCACGTTTCACTGTGCATAATTAAAAAAGTAATTCAAAGCAGTTTAAATTTTTAAAGTTCATATTTATTTTCTATGGAACACCACATTTTTAGTTTTCTTATTATCTTGGCAATAAATGAATAATACTGATGGTTTGCCTACACGTGAACAGGCTACGTATAATTGTCCATGAGAAAATACTGGATATGCTAAGTTGATACCACAAATCTCCAAAGATTGACCTCGCGCTTTATTAATGGTAATTGCGAATTCAACTCGCACTGGAAATTGCACATGTTTGAATTTGAATGGCAAATCGGTTGGAATCATCGGAATTCGTGGTATTAACACGTCGTCACCTTTAAATTTTCCAATCAAAATAGTTGCTATAATAACATTGACCATCAATTTTCGGTTGATTCAAATTTCGAAGCATAATAATAGTCGCACCGACTTTCAATTGAAGGTTATGCGGCGGTAATCCGGGTAAATCCAAAGAATTCAATAATTCTGGATAGTTAACCGCATCTTCTTCATTGGTAGCAGTATGAATAGACTTATACGAAACCAAAATACTAGGTATTTTGTATTGTATAGCAAAATTTAATTCATTGGGATCTTTATTCGTGGCTGTCAAAATTGCTCTTTCGCTTACACAATTATGATTTTTGTAGTGCTGTACTATGTTGGGAAATACACTGCCAATAAATTCTTCTTTCGTTGGTGTAATTCTACAAAAGTTATCCGGCAACGTAATCAATCCAGTCTCATCAACTGGCATTGCACCATTTCCAATTGTCATAAATTGCTTTGAAAATTCAACAGCTGATGCATCATTTTGCAATTGAACACGAACATTTGTTGAGAGAAAAGATATTTTTACATGTCTCCACAAAAACGATGATTTCAAGCAAGCATGTATTTCATCGGCAGGGGTTGATCTTGGTACTTATAATTGGCAAAGTTTGTCGGAAATCTCCTGACAACAAAATTAATCCTCCACCAAACAAATTGGAATTTTCCCGAATATATCTCATTGTCCGTTCCAAGGCTCATCCCAAACAATAAGTGCAACACGTTGCAACATTTTACCAATTCCAGATGTCTTCGATATATTGCATGTAGGTTTTTCGATGATTTGCATATTCAAAGGCAACTTGAGTGCGGAATGTGCTGTACAGCCACCTGCCAACAAAGTTGCTGGGATGCCAGAGGAAGCAAGTTTTTCCTGTACCACCAGGAGCATCCAAAAAATTAAATCCACCACTTCCATCGTTAACAGCACGCATAATTGTTTCATATACTCTTTTTGGCTGAACATTTAATTTCGGAACATTTGCTTGAACGTATGAATTCAAGGTATTCGAGTCATATTAGTTAACAGTCGTAAATAAAAGCATTCAGCATTATTAGGATGAACAGCATAAATTCGTCCTAAAGAAACAGTTGGAAGCAGATTTACATGGCGATCAACTCGATCCCCTTGCTTACGACGCTGAAATTCTTTTTCTGTTGAATTCCATGTAAAATATCTTGGTACCTTTGCATACAATAACGTTTTAGCAAATTCATCAGCTCTTTTCGCTGCATTCTCCGAAGTAAAATACACACTCTCCTCCGTTTTCAATATGAACAGGTAAATGCTGCACGATTGGGTAACGTTCATCTATCGAAAATGAAGAAATGCGCCACACCGCCTCGTTCCTCATTTTCATCTGATGTAATTTTGTTGACTAACCAAATGAGAATGTGTGCATGGAGCAATCCACGTTTTTGCCGCTCAATTGAGTACATCCAGCAGTGCACTTCACCAAACACTTCTGCTTTTACAATGGAATTTTGAAAAATCGAAAAAAACTCAATTCCAATTTACACAGAACGATCGCTTTGTTTCAAAAAAAAACTGTCTCACTTGTGGAAAGATAAGCAAATTGTATCAAAACAAATGATTTCATTTCAAAAATATGACAATAAAAATACATTCCTTATTGATGAGCTTTCAATTTGAAGTGAATGCGTTGAGGGGTTCCAAAGTTATAGACATTTTACTCTTTTTGCGGGCATGGCAGTGGGCGGATAAATAGCCTATGTCCGTCAGAAAAGCATGTACTTTAACATGGAAGTTTAATTTTTGAAAAAAATCAAACCGTTTCCGAGATTCATCACACACATAACATATCTTAATTTTTCATATATACATTTAAATAGTTGCTATAACATTCATCCTTCTTCATTGAGGGACTAGGTTGAGCTTTTCGCATTCGCTCATGTTGGTCGTGTAATATTTTTAAATTATTTTATTTTTTTTTAGTGTAAACTATGAATGCAGAGCATTGTGTTGAATGGAAGAAAGATTGATAGGTGGGAGGGAGAATGAGAAGAGTGAATGTGATCACACAGGACACCGATAAAGAGAAAGTTCTATCAGTGTCGACTATGACCGCATGTAGCGCCAAAGGCCTAACTTTTCACATCCACTCATGTTGTGCGTGTTATATTTGCACATGAATGGAAGGGACCTACAGTTTAATGCCGAATCCGAACGGCGAAGTGAAAAGCTTTTCATAGCAAATTTTACTCTTGTAAGTTTGCCATTGCCTGCTATTTGTTGTTGTTACATTTTTTTTATAAAATTTTTTTTTTTGCCTGTGTTGAGATTTGAACCCTTGACACTCTGCGTAACAGTCCAACGCCTTACCAACTACGCCACAGCGACCACTAACTTTTATCATTCAGCTTTAGATATTCATAACGAAGAGGGGAAGAAAGATTGATAGGTGGGAGGGAGAATAATAATAATAAAGAACAATAATCAATATTTCTATCAGTTCTTTTATACTTAGTTTTGAAAGATCACGACTTCCGATTTCTTAAGTTAAATTTTTTAATTCCTTTGTGAACCAGATCTGAACCAGTCTTCGTAAAAGAAGTTTCAACTTTTGTTACAGATTCTTCAAATACTTTGTATAAAGTATTATTAAATAGAGATACCCATCTATCAATGTCCAGATTATTTAAGGACCAAGGGGTAACTGAAAGAATATCAACGAGTTTATTATAATTAGTTGTTTGAAAACAGTGTTTTAATTTTTTTTTCATCAACATCTTTCAATCAAAAATATTACGCATGATTGTAAAATCACCTTGGTATATTACCAACGCCGAACTTCATCCGAGAATTCGTACAGTTACAGAAGAAATAGAAGCCACGGCGAACGCATACAAAACGCGTATATTAATACATCCTAAATCGTTGGCTTATAGTTTGATGCAAGGGTGCACATAGAACGTTTTAAAGACTAAAAAGGAATGCTCCACAAGATCTAACAAAAAGCTATAATTTAATTTAATCTAAACTTCAAAAAAACAAATAATAAAAAACAGAATTCCCAAACATTATTGAATTGCACTGAATTTTAATAATACATATGGATGTGTCACTGAACACAGTTAATCCATGTCCCTAATTAATTAAACATTTATTATTTATGTTCATACTACTAACACTAACAATATTGTTAAATGTCCATATTGTGATAGATTGCAATAAATAAATTTTCGTACAAAGTTGTTAATCTGATACAAGCTTAGTTGAAAGGTTAAAAGTACCGAACTTCTCCGCAAAAATTTAAGAAAGAAGAATGCTTAAGATAAGTATCATCAGAATTACGCTGTGCTTACATCAGACAATTGAGAATATATATGTATTAGCTGTCAAAAACGAGAAAATTGTCTTCGTGACGTAGCCGTCTAGACAATTACTGAAACAATTTATTTCTCGCAAGCCACCATGTGTCATCTCGATTAATTTACTCGCTCAGTTGTATTTCTACTTTTTTAAAATTTGATAAACAATTAAAAATCTTTAAATTAAAAAGCATTTTTAGTGTTCTCTCTTTTTCCATTTATGTAGTCTGCAAATTATAAATATATTTTATTAACAATATATTACTTACTTACTTTAGTTTACTTTTAATGGCACAACAGCCCATGGAGGGCCTAGGCCGAGCTTTTCGCATCCACTCATGTTGTGCGTGTTAGATTTGTACATGAATGGATGTTTAATGCCGAATCCGAACGGCGAAGTGAAAAGCTTTTCATAGCAATTTTTACTCTTGTAGGTTTGCCATTTTTATTTTTTATTTTGCCTGTGCCGAGATTCAAACCCCGGTCGCTCTGCGTAGCAGTCCAACGCACTACCACTACACCACAGCGACCAAATCTCGACACTGGCAAAATTAAAAAAAAATACTTATATAAATTAAAAAAATCGAATCTCGGCACAGGCAAAAAAGCAACAACATAAAAATTTATACACGGCACCACCTCTTGGCAGGCAATGGCAAACCTACAAGAGTAAAAATTGCCTATGAAAAAGCTTTTCGCTTCGCCGTTCGGATTCGGCATAAAACTGTAGGTCCCTTCCATTCATGTACAAATATAACACGCACAACATGAGTAGATGCGAAAAGCTTGGCCTTTGGAGCTACATGCGGTCATAGTCGGCACTGATAAACTGAAGTTTATTGTGGTAAAGGCATAACACTTGCCACAATGGCTGTCTATCTCTTTAATGGTGTCCTCTGATTGCATCACCTCTCTCATTCTCCCTCCTTCTTCCTCCCACCTAACAATCTTCCTTCCATTCAGCACAATGTTCTGCATTCATAGGGGTATACGCTGCGTGTTGAATGTATCAATAAAAAAAAAACATAATAGTCTCCAAAATTTTGTCAAAAGTAGTAATCGGTCGTCGCACAACATGAGTGGATGCGAAAAGCTCGGCCTAGGCCCTCCATGGGCTGTTGTGCCATTAAAATTAAAAACAGTAAAAAAGTAATCGGTCGATAGTTTGAAAAAATATCTTTGCACCCGCTTTTGTAAATTGGAATTACGAAACCAATTTTTAATTCGTCAGGGTATTCCCCAGTTCGAAAGCTGTTTTTATTAGTGTTCACTGCTAGCGAAATTAATCTGTGATCGTCTAAAAAAAGTAAATTTTGTAGTAAATTTTATCCATTAATACGTGATCAATTATTGTTTCAGCACCATTTCCCTTTCTAGTATACATTATATTATTTGTTTTATTTAAACAGAAAAACCCATTGCTATATATGGTATAGTATTTAGATAATTGATACTTTCACCAGTAGAGTTTAGAGAGTTTATGTTAAAATCACCCATTATTATCGAATTTTTATATTTCAAAATTTCATTTTCAAATATACAAACCTGCTCTGTTTGATTTTCTGTTTGCAAAGTAAGCATTGCTTAGGGCCATTACATGAATAATTTTATTTTGACACTTATTTTGTTCTACTATAATTCTAATATCATTTAATTTGTTTCTAATGCTTTGTATATTTAAGTATAAAACATTAATATTTCCATTAGTTTTCTCAAATATTAGTTCATTAATTTCATATTTCACATTATTTCTAAAATTTCATAATTTCTTTGCTTCACTGTATCCATATTTTTAAGTTCATATAATCGTACATATTTATTTTTTAATATACTTATACGTACATAAATTACTTAAGTTTATTCAAATCTTTCAATCGCTCAATTTGCATAACAGTCGCTATTTCATCCTTCCTGACAAGAACCTTTGCTTCTTTGATCCAAACATACTTAAATTTCTTCTTTTTGGCTTCAATTTTCAATTTTTTTAGAAGATCGCTGAAATCTTTTTCAATTAATGAATGAACATTTGTATTTTTCCTTTCATATCAATTTCTGGAACTATTTTCTTGATGTCTATTTGTTCTTTTTCTTTCGAAATTCTATGCAATTATTTTCAAATTCGTCATTGCTCTTTTTTAATATTATTGGAAATATTTTATATTTTTCGTTTTCAGTTTGGTACACTTCTAATATATCGTCATTTCATTACTTTGGCATTTACTTGTTCACCAATTTTTATTATTATGTCTTTTAGATTGGCGTTTTTCAGTTTTGGTAGATTTGTTGTTATTAAGTTTTTTTTGTTTTAATTTTATTAAATATTTTTCAATTTTGCTCATCTTTGTTTTAAAATTTTCACCGTTTGCTTTAAGTTCTTTAATTTCGTTTTTAATTTGTTTATTCTCTTCGACTAGACGATCTATTTCATTTTTCAGCTCATTTAAACTTTCGCTAATATATTGCTGTGATTCTTTAATTTTTCTCATAGCTTTTTCTTGTACTTTGAATTGTTTGTTTAAGTTGTCAATAATCATCGATAAATTTCCGATATTTGTCTCTTCCTCGTCACTGTTTTCACTCGAGTGATTTTCCTTATGATTTTGTTATTTTGCTCATTCTAGTCTTTCGAGCCATAATTTTTTATTTCAAGCAAATAATAAATTTTTAATAACTTTTTATTTTATTATTCTAAACAGTGATTTTGTACTTTCCTTTAAGATACACATTTTAAATATATATTCAATAGTTTTTAAAGTTTTACAAATGGTTTCTGCTAATTTAATCTGGTTTTTATGTCGGACTTATAATTTTGCTTCCTTACTCTTCGATAGTTACACACGAGATTTCATACTTATGGCTAGTACTTTCCGTTGAAGAGTTATAGCTTAAACTGAAAGTACTACAAATTTGGAGATAAAAGCAGAAAATCTCATGACATAAGTATAAAAGAAAAAATTAAACCTCATAGAAAGAGGATGTTTTGTCAAAGGACCACAGAACTGATTTAAATCATAAATCTCTTAAGCCCATAGAATCACTTACAATTACACATACTTGCGATTAAAATATCTTCTCAAAAGTGAATAAGCTATTTGTATAAGTAATGACTAAAGGCAAGATGGAAGAGAGAAAACTATAAAAATTAAATCAAATTACGAAAATGCAAAATACGCGTTAAATGTTAAACATCCCCAATACCATAGATATTACAAATAAAAGAGAATGCCATTAATATTAACATCATTGAGAGCAAAATATGCAGAGCTTCTCCGAAACGTAGAACTATTAAAGGCGCAAGAGCTGAAAGGGGTTCAGTGGCTAAGTAAACTGGTTGTGTGTGTGTGACTGAAACACCAACTAATGCTAACGAATTTAGGCGAATTTAGATTGTATTTTGTGATATGCGCATTATATGTGAGCATTGCGAAAACAGTATCTGCGTTAATGAATAATGCAACAAAGAGCAAAACACAAATAACAGTACATTAACAAAAGTCGAAACGTAAATAAAACCAAGAACTTAAATTCTAAACGAAAATAACAATAAAAAATGGGGAAATGAAAATTAAACTAAATGAAAGTAATGGGTGGTCCATCTAAAATTTGGAAATTGAACTACAGGTTGTTTAGAGTGTGGCGACTCTTATTTCATTCGTATTCTGGTATGACAGAAAATTAGCAGTGGTGATCATCAGGTGGTCGCTGTGGCGTTGTGGTAGTGCGTTGGACTGCTACGCAGAGTGTCCGGGGTTCGAATCTCGGCACAGGCAAAATCAAAATAAAAATAAAAAAAATAAAAATAATAATTTTCCTACACGGCACCACCTCTTGGCAGGCAATGGCAAACCTACAAGAGTAAAAATTGCCTATGAAAAGCTTTTCACTTCGCCGTTCGGATTCGGCATTAAACTGTAGGTCCCTCCCATTCATGTACAAATATAACACGCGCAACATGATTGGATGCGAAAAGCTCGGCCTAGGCCCTCCATGGGCTGTTGTGCCATTAAAAGTAAAGTAAGATCATTTGGGCTACTGTAAGACCAGCCGAGGAAGTCATTTGAATGAACTAGTGTTCCACAATTAACCGGAAGGATTGTACCTTCGAACAATAAAAACCACTTTGAAAAAAAATTATTTGTTTCTTATTTACACCAAAATCAAATTCCAAATTATTAATGGTCCACCCTGTATATGTACATTATATATATTTACTTTTACGTACGTACGTACATATGTACTCGTATATGTACACAGTTCATATATGGGCCATTGAGCTATGAGTTATGCTTCTGGTCCATCGAAGTAAAAAAAATGTGTATTTATACAAAGCCAGTGACCAGTGACCGTCAAGGACATGTGCTGCTGAGTTTATTGCCATTATTGGTAGCTACTGTTGCCAAAAAATTTAAATATACTTTAATATATGTAAATGCAAAATATATTGCAGCCTAAGGGTGAAGCTATTTCTGTAAAAAAGAGAAGCGACTGCTGCATTGGAAAGTGCATAAAGAAATGTAGATATAGTATATGTATATTTGTTTTTGGTTTATTCCAAAACACATTTCGACATGCAAAATAACAAGAAAAAAGCATAGAATGTTTAGTGAAATGGAGCGCAAAATAAAAATGTATTTTCATACCCAAAAGAAAGAAAAAACTAAATTCATTCCAAATATGGTAACATACAAAAACAAATAATTTTAATCTAAAAAAAGGTAAAGAGAAAATGAATATTATCCAAAAACAATACATTAGAAGAGAAAAAAGTCCGAAATGTAAAAGCTTTTCAGTGTTTTTTTTCTTAGTTTGAGACGTTATTTTTGGGAATGGAAACGAAGAAATAAAATTTAAAGGCTACAGATCGATCTAGGCCCAGCGAGGGTTGTTATGTCAATATAGAAAACTAAGAAGAGAAGAAAGGAACATAATTGGTTTGTGCTTCGTAGAGTCAACGAGAAGCAAGCTTTCTCAACTTTTCAGTATCTGCAGCGGAGGTTGTATTTTGTCGCCCGTCCAATATTTTCCAAACTAAGTTGCCCGAGGTTGATAACATAGGGTGGCGGATGCATAGTTTTCTTAAACATCTTGTTTACGCTGTGATAGTTGCTTTCTGGGGGCCGTGGGGCATAAGAAACAAGGTAAAGTTCGTGACAGTCGCAGATGCGTCCATGTTCAATCCTTTCGCTTCTATGTTTCAAGTCGACACACAGCCTCCGCGTGGCGTCCCCTGGATAGCGATCTGACATCCGTCAGTGAGCTAACTAATGTGTTCTCCATGGCCTTGAATGAATGATTGTGCGTCGGGCTTGGAACGAACCCGCCACGTTAAAATATTCCCCAATGAATCCTCAAAATAAGCCTCGGAAATGGAACCCTCCTAATGTTGACGACTCCCGCAAACGCCCGAAGGACAACGATTTACGGATATGCTCCTGGAATGTCTAAACCCTCTACAGGGAAGGTGCCTCTATCTAGCTGGTGGATGTCCTCCACCGATAAAGAGCTGACATCACCCGCAAACGCCCGAAGGACAACGATTTACGGATATGCTCCTGGAATGTCTAAACCCTCTACAGGGAAGGTGCCTCTATCTAGCTGGTGGATTTCCTCCACCGATAAAGAGCTGACATCACCGCTATACAGAAAATGCGATGGACGAGACAGGGTTGTTCCAAAAGAGCATCCTGTGATATCTACTACAGCTGTCATGAGTCGAGACACGAATTTGGTGTTGGATTTGTGGTTGGGAAGAGACTGCGTCGTCTAGTCTCGAGGTTCACGGCGGTGAACGAGCGTCTAGCCACTATCCGCATCAAGGCAAAATTCTTCAACATCAGCCTAACTTGTGTCCATGCCCCGATGGATGAGAAGGATGAAACGACCAAAGATGAATTCTACGAGCTCCTGGACAAAACTTATGAGCATTGCCCCCGCCACAATAATGAAATCGTGTTAGAGTAGGCGACTTTAATGCCAAGGTGGGCAAGGAGAGTCTCTTTGGTCCGACTATCGGAAAATTTAGTCACCACGACGAAGCCACCGACAACGGAATGAGATTGATCGACTTCGTCGCCGCACGAAACATGACAGGTAGTAGCACGAGTTTTCAACATAAGGATATTCACAATGCCACTTGGCTGTCCTCTGATCAAAATATACGAAACCAGATTGATCACGTTGTGATCGACGGAAAGCACGCTTCCAATGTACTAGACGTACGCACAATACGTGGTGCAAAACATCGACTCAGACCACTACTTGGTCTGCACACGTGTATGTGTAGCAAATCGTGTACGGATAGGAACTAAGAGAAAGCTGGATGTCGAAAAGCTGCCATCACAACAGACGGCCGAAGTGTTCGCCAATCAACTCGTACTTCTTTTACTTACTTTACTTTTAATGGCACAACAGCCCATGGAGGGCCTAGGCCGAGCTTTTTCACTCGTACTTCTCCTATCGCAAAAGAGTCACGGCGTCTTGGACCAAATGTTACTGTTGAAAATTATACTTTTGAAATCGTCAAGGATTTCGTTAACCTAGCATCAATACCAACTATAATGTAAGCATTGAGATCAAGTCGGCTGCCTCTGACATAGTCAAGCGTATAAAAATCCAGCTTTTTTGGCTGGGTCATGTTGAGCGAATGGAAGAAAGCGCTCCGGCTAGAAGGGTGTTTTATTCGAGCCACCGTGGAGGAACACGCAGAAGAGAACGTCCAATCTCCGTTGGAAAGACCAGGTGCAGCTGACTGCACTTGGCCTTGTCAACTGGCGTCAGCGCGCGCATAGCAGAGGCGACTGGCGAAGCATTATAGAGGCGGCCAAGAGCGATCATCGATTGTAGTGTAGCGAAGTAAGTTGCTTCCTTTCGCATCGTTTTATAGACCTAGCTCAAATGAGGAGCTTAGGTGAAAATAATTTCCTAATATTCGAAGCTGTAGGGCATCAAATCGAAGTTGTGGACACGTTTTGCTTCCTAGGTTCTATTGTTTCTGCAGACGTTGGAACTCAACGGAAAAAGAAGAATAAATAAAGCCAAAGCATCTACGGGAAGAACGGGCCGTCCAAGAACGACGGTGGAGGAGATTCATGGTCTCGGAAATGTCATCACTTGGGCGTAGCTGGTCAGAGTCGGAAACTCTTACTCCAACTCGTACTCGTGTCCCATTAGAGAACTTAAGACTTAATACTGATGTTGTAGAGTTATGTCATTTAAAAAAAAATTTATTTTCTAGAACCTTTAAAAAATAATCATTAACAGAACTGTTAAGGATATTAATCAGATAAATATTCAGGTGAAAGTTTATTTGGCTTTTACTCTTTAAATGATTGTGAGCGTATGAAAAAATTTTCTACCAAAAATTTAGGAGAAAACAACTTGTGTTTTAATTTAACGATCAAAAAGCCAGAGATGCGAACCAAAAATTATTGAAACTTAATTGAATTGGATCATACATGTAAAAATATCGAAAAACGTTCATATCAAAAAGATTATTAATTTTGAACTGCGTATTAGACGATAATTTTCAGAAAAAAGAGGCACAACTCTCATCAAATCCTCGAAACACATAAAGAAGCACCAAGAAGTCAGGAAAACGGAGGTTAGCTACAGCTAACAAAATCAGTGGATCAAGTTTATTAGATTAGTATTTCAAACACAGAAATTCGATAACTCCACTTCTGCAGCCGTCTTTACGGGTGCTTTTGGAACCAATTTTTTAAAAAGCTAGACAACAATTTACATACTATGTATTTGCCAACTCTCACTACGTCAGTTACTTTAGTTGCCAAAAACCGTTCCATCCTTTTATTCATAGTATATCACATTTTCTGTTGAATAAATTCATTTCATAATTCTGAGTTTGATTTGTGTTTAATCAACAGTAAATATTATTATAGCAATAAAGAAGAAATGAATTATTTATTACGGAAATTGTTCAAAA
The DNA here is from genome assembly GCA_958295655.1 of Palloptera scutellata. Taxonomy (NCBI): domain Eukaryota; kingdom Metazoa; phylum Arthropoda; class Insecta; order Diptera; family Pallopteridae; genus Palloptera; species Palloptera scutellata. Next base: position 30,156,427 of record OY282451.1, read on the forward strand.
CGCCCATGGCCAATTCGATAATAGTGAAACATGACAAATGCAACAATAGAAAAAAAACGGGAACATAAATGGAAGAAAAAGGTCAAACGTCAGAATTAAATATATTGGAGTACATATGTACGAGTATATGTTTAAAAAGGGGAAAATAATAATAATTGCCCATATGTATTAGCCACTCCTTACTCCTTCCAGCCCCTTTAATGCACACCCTCAACGAGCGCGCTTTAAAACAAACAAGAAAAAATAGAAGAAGAAAACTCCGTGCATACTAAATAAGTATTTATAAAAGCGCGTTGCGGTTTTTCATATGCTTTTTCTTTGCTTCTAATGCCTCCTTTTTAATAGGTTAAGCAGATTGGGACAATGTAAAGTATATAGTATATAGTAGTATTTTTTTTCACTTTTCTTAATTATAGTCATGTTGTAATTGTAAATTTACAATTAAATATGTAGGTAGTTTATTTGCGTTTTAATGCAATTGGTAACAGAATTTATTTTTACTTGTAAATGCGCTTCTACAAATACGACTAATTACGAGTATAAAGTATAAGGGCAGAGTATACTTAGCATAAGAAACGTATTCCGAACTTTTTCTGGATATCATCAAGTATAACACTAACTTTCACCAAAGCAAGTACCGATTTAGAGGTTTTTCAATATTCTCTGGTAGGTAATGACTTTAGGCGGACCGAGAGAAAGGATACGGGTGCTACTTACTGCATTAGCTGGCACTACAACCGATGGCCGGTCTTGGCCGTCTCGATAAAGTCAAAGGTCAACATGACCCAGGTCAACATGACCTAGCCAGCGAAGCTCATCATTCCATCATATTGGACAATAAATCTTGTAACGAACTTCCACCTTCTTCAAGGCTCATATTATGTGAGGCGGTCGCTGCATACTTAGCAATGCTTCAGTCTTAGCTCCGGGAAAATAGGATTGGGCTAGCTTCAATGATATGATGTGAAGAGTTAGATTAAATTTTATTTGTAGGCTGATCATACAATTGTAAAAATCCTAAAAAGTATTATCCATAAGAAAACTATTGAACAAGTATGTAACTACCACCACCAAATAAATAAGAAACTAAAATTTAGAGGGGGAAAGTGAAAGCCGCTTGAAATCTCTACCCACCCTACCTGATATCGATGAATTGCCATACTATCGATATCCCATTGCTTCACTTATCGACTGTTCACTTTTACATTTCATCAAATAATAATATTTTAAAATTTCATTATTACTAATTTTTATTTTTACAAACTTACTATATTCTAAGGAGTGAGATCGGAAAAATCATAAAATATATAAAACTCAATAATTTTTAAACGGTTGATCTTAGAGTTTGGATTATTTTTTTACTTAATTGATAATATTTTACAAATTACAGAAATATATAACTTTTATAGTTCTAACCACTATTTAGGAACTCGTGAATCTTTTTTGGTATGCCTTCCATTAGAGATTTGATGCGCCTTTTTGGAGCAGTTTGCCCATCTCCTTTTAAAATCTTCGATATTTTGGGACACCTTCTTTGTGCTCTTTAAGTTTCTTTTCACAAGAGGTTTCCTATCTATGGTCAAATTCTCCTGAAACTGTTTAATAACATTGGAAATAGTTTGACGGCAGATCTTACATTTTTTGGCCAATTTTTTGTAGGACAAATTTGGATTTTTTTGAAAATGTTTATGAAATTTATGCATGTATGTAAGTAGTACTATATTTTGGTACGCAAACTTTTACCAATATCAATCGCACTGATTATATGAATGCAGGTCTGGATGTTTTGTAGAGTCTCTGAAATTTCAGGTTGACCCTTACAATCTTACATAGTATCGTGTCGAATTCTCCTAACAGCCTCTCATAATTGGTGGTCAATGTCCACGTCTCGGCGCCATATATTAGAGATCCCGAGTTAATCTCCGCTTGATCTCAAGGCTGACATTTTGTTGGTTAATGCTGAATCCTAGGTAATCGAAATCCTTAACGACTTTAAAAGTATAATTGTCAACTGTGACATCGTGAATCTTTGCTTGTTGACACAATGTTTTTAATTTTGTCCTCGTTCACCACTTGACCCACATATGCAAGCAATATGGCACTTGTAGAAAATAGTGCCAGAGAACACGATGTTCGCAGCTCGAATTATTTTCTCCACCATAAGGTTGAAGAAGTTGCACGATAGCGAGTCACCTTTTCTGAAACCTTTTTTGGTCTGTCCCAATTTTTACAGCGCTGATGGTGTCGGTCAGTGTCATTTTGCAAAGACAATTGAGCTTTGCAGGGATACCAAATTCAGACATTGCATTTTCCAGAATTTGGCGTACATCTGGTCGATGGTTGATGTGCCAGGCCTGAAGCCATACTGATAAGATCCAATCAATTTGTTGACGAAGGGCTTCAATCTTTCGCACAGTTCGCTCGATAGAAACTTATATGTGCTATTAAGAAGGCTTATGCCACTGTATTTGGGGCAGATCGTGGAATCACCTTTCTTATGGATTAAGCAGATTACCAATCACTTGGCGTGCATGTTTTCCACCGAACATATTCTGAATAGAAACTCGTGCATGCATTTTGTGAGTTCTTCGCATCCAGTCTTAAATAACTCACCAGTCAGGCCATCTGCACCTGTAGCCTTATTTTTTCAGTCGAGCGACGCTTGTTAAGACGTCCTCATAGTACGACAACGCCGTTAGTGATTGGGTTTTCCAGAGCAGATTCTGCAAAAAGTGCTCCCTTCATAATTTCATTATGCCCTGGACATCTGTCACCAGATTTCCGTCTTCATCCCTGCAGGGTGATGTATATATATAACGCAGAAAATATATAACCGGGATAAAAAAAAGTATAACCAAGTCATAATTTTTTATTTTGACATTCAGCGGTGTATTTTTGTATGAAATGGCTCCATTTATCTTATTGTGAGTGTGGAAGACGGCAAATAAGAAGAAGAGTGACGATAAAAATGTAAACAAAAGTTTGTATCTGATTTTTTCTAATTCAAACAATTTGTTTAACGAAAATATTTATTTGGAAAGCTTGTATTTTGAATACAGTAAAATCAAAACACACCTAAGATCGAAAAAAGCTTCGCTTTTGAATATTTTAGAACCTACTTACTTAGTCTGCGATTACACTGTGCGACACATTTCTTTGTAATGGGTTTTGATATCATATTATTTTAAAAGACCTGTACTCACAAGTTTTTTAGTATAGTATAATGTATGTTTTTTTTTTGTTCTTTGAATATTTTCGTGTTGGGACTGTGGTTTTGACGAATGGTGCTAGCTTTCACACCTATGCGCTAATTAGCCAAAACGTAAACGAATGTGTTTAAGACTAGCGACTTTATTTTTCAGCAATCGTGATGAAAGTTTTAAGTATTTTACAAAGTATAACTTAAGCTAAACAGATTAAGAGACAAATTTTGTGAGATTTAAGTGAGTATAAAAAAATAACAGGATAGAAGAATTTAGTTAATTACAAGTCTGTGTGTGCATATACGTAACTACTCTCATACGTTATAGTTTTGAGCGATTTAAGTTATCAAATTTAATAGAAGCGAAATATATTATCCGAGGCTTCGTTTGAGGATTCATTGGGGGAAATCTTTTGACGTGGTGGGTTCCAAGCCCGACGAACAACAATTCATTCAAGGGCATGGAGAAGTCCGCCTCACACATTAGGTAACTCACTGACGGTTGTCAGATCGCTATCCAGGGGACGCCACGAGGAGGCTGTGTGTCGACTTGAAACGTAGAAGCGCAAGGATCGAACATGGACGCACCTGCGACTGTCACGAACTTTACCTTGTGTCCTACGCCCCAGGCCCCCCAAAAAGGCTGCAGGTGCAGAAGGCCTGCCTACTGAGTTGTTTAAGACCCTAGGCGAAGAGCTCAAAAAACGCATGCATGAGCTTTTATTTTGGTATCTCTGCAAAGCCCAATCGTCTTTGCAAAATGACACTGACCAACACCACCAGCGCAGTGAAAATTGGGACAGACCTCTCCGCACCATTTGATACCAAAAGAGATTTCAGACAAGGTGACTCCCTATCGTGCGACTCCTTTAACCTTATGCTGGAGAAAATAATTCGAGCTGGGAACATCGACATCTCTGGCACTATCTTCTACACGAGTGACATGCTGCTAGCATACGCTGATGATATTGACATCATTGGCAAAAACGCAAGAGCAGTTAGTGCAGCATTCTCCAACCTGGAAAGGGACTCTCGTCAGTGACGATACGAAAAAGTAGCCCGGCCTCAAGCAAAAGAAAGATTTCCCTACAAAAATTTAAATTGAATTTGAAGCTCAAGGCATCGAATAATTTCAATCTATATTCCTAAACGGCTTACCATTTCTTTTTTGAAAATTCAAAATAAAACGAAATTCAACAGTTTAATTGTCAATATTATAAAAATGGTCTGACCTGCCTTTCTAGAGGTAATGTAACAAATGTAAGTCTAAAAAATAAATCTAGTAAAAAACTTTGTAATTAATTTATATTTTTAAAACAAAATAAATATCAGAAATAAATTCATCATACATTAAGTTAGCAATTACTTTTGCCTATTTAACGAAATAATCTTGAATTTATACGATATTAATTTGAATAGAAATTTCATTAAACCATTAAGCTTTAATGAGAATATCTCAAAAAACAGACCATTCTGTTAAAATTCCAAAAATTTATTTCTTATTACGATTCAAACTTTCTATTGGATATTTCATTCATCCAATACCGCAAATCTTACCTCACTGTGTTATATTTGTAGGTATTCTGTATATTTTTTAAACATTGAAATAAATTAAAACGCAAGTTTATTACCATAAGTATGTGGAATCAGTAAAGAATTCGAAGAGATTCCGGTGAATTTGTTTGCTTCAACTCTCGGAATTTGGAAATTTGGGCATCCCTGGTTTTTATAAGTATATATAACACCTAGATATTAAAACCAAAATAAAAAGATTTTTTCTCGATTTCAAGTCGACTAAATAAAGTCATACTGTTCTCCTATTCTATGCTGACTGTAGCGTTAAAATTACAGCAAAATCCTACCAGTGATACGTTAAAAAAATTAAATTGATAAATTGACAAAATTGTGTGCAGCTGTTATTTTCCATTTTTAACTTAGACACTACAGAAATCTAAATGCGTTGGTATATATAAGAGCTAGGAGAAAAATATTTATACCAAATGTTAATGTTTATATTATTTAAAATATTTTTCCTTAAAATAAATATTAAACATCAAATACATACTGTTTAATTTTTAATATTTTCTAAGCTATAAACTCAAAGCATCAAAAAAAGATGGGTCAATATTTCGCTCATTCCATAGAAAAGTCAAACTAAATATGAGTGGTATGCGTTACCAATTGTTGCAAATGTTCTCTAAATTTTGTTTTTTGTTTTGTTTCATGCTTTATTTTGTTAGTTAAAAATAATCGCCAAAAAAAACAAATCAAGCACAGAATAAAATTTCTTAGTTATTTATTAATTTTCTTTCAAAATTTGTGTTTTTCAAGACCATAGCAGTCCTGTCCATTTGCATCGCCAATATATATATTTTTTAGCTCAATTACCACAAAAATTACTCTTGAAGTTTTATGTGTTTACAAAATTATGAAAGATGGTGTTACTCAAAACAATTCAATTACTTGTAAAGCATGTCATTATAATCACCATCAGTTCCACTTAAAACGTAGCGGAGCGTAAGATTTTAAGTTGCAACTGTAGGGTCAACTAAATATGACATTGTTCCTTTCACAGCCCTGGGTTATAAGCAGTAAGGGCTACAATCTTTCTAGTATGGACAAACTCCTTTGTAGGCGCTTTTGCAGCTGCCTACTATCAAACAGACCCGCATTTATTACTTAAATTGAAGAAGTCGGAATATCTACAGCTTCTTTTTTCGTTTGCCCTGACATTAAATCCCGCTGGATTTGTTTTCAGTAGCTGGACCCGCTAGATGAATCCTTGTCTGCTGTCTCTCAGTGGAGGTGAGAAGAATACTTTGAGAAGCCTTCAAGTTTTTGATCGGACTTATTTTGAAACTGGATTCGCGTTTTTTTTTGCCGAAGCTTCTCCAGCCCGCACTCGATCGTTCGGTCAGGCTCTATATTTATGGGAGTTTCATTATATTTTGATGTATAGTGATGTATATTGCGTTTACGGCGAATGCAATTAAGCGAGGGTCAATCACACAGGGTTGACGGGGATACCACCATTTTATGTACTTTTTAAAAAATACTATGACGTCTTCAGATGATTAGTTTCATTTTTAATTATTCTGCGAGGAAACAGAATTCAGTAAATACGGTTCGCTGTGTTGTTCACTCGTCATTCTTAAGATGTTCTATTGTAGCTGTAGAAAAGTTATATCCAGCTCGTTTGGTAGTATAGGCACAAAGGGTAGCATTCGCACTTCTTTCAAAGTGTTGTCTAAACACTTCAAAGTGTAAAACTAAACTTTTACCTTTTTTAGAGAAATTCGTTTTTGTTCACTGATCTACATTCATTAAATCTTATTTTTAAGTTTTTTGGACTAAATAACTGAAGATTTTCTATTTTTTTATTTTTTATTTTTTGATTTTTTTCAAAGAAACCAAATCAAAATAGTGAAACTATTTCACCAAGGTAGTGGGGCACAATCGCCAATAGATAAAATTAAAATTTTAAGAAAATTTAATTGATACTTACATATGCTATTGTATATTTCTATTACCTTTAATAAATCAGTAAGAATAATGTGAGATCTTTGGCTTTAGTTTTTCTTATATGTACATGCATCAACAGAAGTTAAAAAATTAATATCAATTTTAACCAAGCAATAACCGAGACCGATGCTTGTGTGACATGGCGCACCATACTGTTCGAACCAAATGTTGCCTAAATAATGTTCTGAAATAAATGTTCAATCCCTGAGAACGATGGCGAGTTGATATGTTGGTGCTTCCTGCACGCTCTGAGCAACAGCAGCAATTTATTCGGCTGTAGGAGCACGGGAACGTGTTTTTTTATTCAATAAAGATCCAGTTTGACGCATACGTTTCTCAAATTGATTCACAAATTGCGTGGAAGGCGCTTTTCGAATCCCGAATTTTTTTTTACCTTATGTATCGGTATTGATATCGGTATCGGCGGTTGCCAATTTTTTTCTGATAACCGAATATCAGCATCGGTTCGGCGACAAAAACGTAATCGGTTATTAAATTTCTGCAGTGAAGAACGAAAATCAGCGGCTTGAGCTATGAATCTGAAAACTTGCACATAAAATAATACGATGCCACTTAATACGAATCTGCCGGAAAATCTCAGGTAAAGTAACTCCTGTCCGTCAGGTGATGTCCAATATATGGGACATCGTTACTGTGTGCATCACAATGTTTGTCGCACCCTAGGCTGTTTTTGAAATTTTTAAACTTTGGTTATATATTTTTTTATTTCTGTATTATATACAGAAGTTAATAAATAACATAAGTTTTTATTTTATTTTAAACACAAGTAAACGTTACATTTATGACATATGATGTAGGATTTTTTGCACAGCCAAGCATTTTGCAATGACCAGCGTTTTTTGCTTGGAAAAATATGGGAATATGCATAAAAGAATCTGATTGATTGGCTCTAGGCTTCAGAGTGCGAATGTTGATTCGACAGTTCTGAATCATTTGATCTAACAGATCCACCCCACCCATATTCTTGTTGTGCTTCTGCATGAGTAATTCAAATGTAACCTTGCGTATTGTTTTTTTTTTTTTTTTTTTGATATATTCTACACATAGGGTGTACCCCTATGAATGCAGTGCATTGTGTTGAATGGAAGGAAGATTGATAGGTGGGAGGAAGAAGGAGGGAGAATGAGAGCGGGGATGCAATCACACAGGACACCTATAAAGAGATAGACAGCCTTTGTGGCAAGTGTTAATGCCTTTACCACAATGAACTTCAGTTTATCAGTGGCGACTATCACCGCATGTAGCGCCAAAGGCCAAGCTTTCCACATCGACTTATGTTGCGCGTGTTATATTTGTACATGAATGGAAGGGACCTACTGTTTTATGCCGAATCCGAACCATTAAGTTTTTTTTTATTAAAATTCAATATATGTTATTCATGCTAACAATAAGCAATACTTATGTCTAATATTTCATGTTATAAATTTAATAACTTGCGTGGAATACATCCAGTGATGCAACCAAATAAATAAATAAGCAAATTAACATTTTCTTCAATTTTTAGTAACATTAAAATACAATATTAATAAGGAGATTTTGCGTGGCTTTACGTTTAAGGCTTTTAAATAGTGTTTTTGAAGTCATCAGAGTCTTACACAGATTGTTGGGATGGTTGTGTATTCGTCTTCTGTAGGAAATGACTTGAAATTTGATCTCTTCTTTAATTGCTGGAATTTTTAAGTCCCGGTGCAGTTGTTGGTTAGTTACGTACCACGGTGCATTTACAACCATTCGTAAGACTTTGTTTTGGATTCTTTGCAAGAACGGGGAAGTGAAAAGCTTTTCATAGACAATTTTTACTCTTGTAGGTTTGCCATTGCATGCCAAGAGGTGGTGCCGTGTATAAATTTTGTTGTTTTTTTATTTTGCCTGTGCCGAGCTTCGAACCCCTGACACTTTGCGTAACAGTAAACGCACTACCGCTACGCTACAGCGACCACAATCTTTATCTCTCTATCCCATTGTTGGGCTTTGTCCTCCACTCCGATCCCCATAAAATTGGAAACCAAGTTAGCAGCCTTGTATCGAACCATCTGGTAAAAATTACGTTTCCATTTTCGCTACAACATTGAGCAGATGATCCTCGGCTTCGTATGACCATAGCTTTCTAATCTGGTAGTGGAGGATTTGCAAACGATTAGTTCGAACGGTTCCGGCATCGTAGATGCCTTTATTATCAAGGATAACAATTTGCATTTACATGGAATATAAATATCCACATAGTACTTTTGTCCCATATAAGAGACAAATTTCCTAAAGTTATTTTTCCATTTTTTTCTATAAAATGATAATCTAGCATAATATGTAAAGAATAGTTACTGTTTCTCTGGAACTTGACTTTACCGGTATACAAGTATGAAATCGGTAACGACATCTCTGTGTCGCTAGGTAAAACTATTTGCTCTGTTAAACCAAATCATTCGCGCCATTTCTTCGCATTTAGTTCTGTTAGCAATATTCAGTTCATAATCAATCAAGTTTTATACAACAACATATTTTTTTTTCGCTCGTAAAATTGTCGAATTTTGTGCCTACAAACTACGATATGCGGACATCATTGATTTTCTGTTTCCAATTGGAGAAATCTGCTTTAGAATCTCATCGAATTCTTATAGAAGCTCACGGCCAGCACGCTCTAGGTAAAACACAGTGCAACGAGTGGTTCAATAAGTTTAAAAGTGGCGATTGTGATGTGAGAAACGAATAACGTTGAAGACCACCGAAAAAGTTTGAAGATTCCGAATTGTAAGCTTTACTCGATGAGGATGATGGTCAAACGCAAGATCAACTTGCAGAACAATTAAATGTAACCCATCAATGCACTTCTCAACGTTTAAAAGCCATGGAATTGATTTTGAAGGTGGGAAGATGGGTACCGCATGAATTTACTGAAAGACAGAGGGAAATCGAAAAACCACCTGAGAAATGTTGCTCGCCAGGTACAAAAGAAAGTCATATCTTCATCGAATTGTTACTGGCGATGAAAAATGGATCTTTTTCGAGAATTCCAAACGTAAACAATCATATGTTAAGCCCGGTACACCGGCCAAATCGACAACAAAGCCAAATCGCTTCGGAAAAACAAGACTATGTGTTATCTGAATAATTTCTTGAACAAAATGTTGAATATATTCTTTTGTTTTTGGTTTGAAATTTTCCAATAATCCCTAATAATTTAGTTACTTATAGTATGAGAGTAACTAGTGGAAGTGGAGTGCTTATATAAATACAAAAAGTGATTAGGTATGTATGCACAGAAGCGACGTTGTCGCAGTAATGTCGTACCGTTTTCCGCGCTGCGAAGCTCAAAGCACGTTGCATCACACTGGCGCGATTTTGCAGCTTTGAAGTTGCAACAGCTGACATAATTTTTGCTTATATCTTCTGTGGATAAATTAAAAAAGTTTTACTTTTTTACTGCTTATTTTTTGCAAAAAAAGAGATAATATCAGCTTCTTTCTTGCATCCCATATTTGGTTTTTCTTATTTTGTGTTAACTTCTTTCGAAACGTCGTATAAAATGCGTTATTTCGGAAAGATTTTATTAACTTTTCCGTATCAAACTTATTTCAATAAAAAATGTTGTTAAAAAATTTGTTATCACAAAAGAAATTGAAGGAAAAGATGATGAAGAAGAAAAACACCGCAGCCAAGATGCGGTGAGCTTCATTTTCAGCGCGACAAAAAAAATAAAACGTATGTTCGAAAACTGTCTGCGACATTGACGCGGCCGTGCGGTGCTGTTCATATAACTTAATGTGATGCGTTTTCAACACTTTTGTTGCTGGGGCAAAGTCGCGCCTGTGCGTGATTACTTTTATCTTTTCATCAGAAACGAACATATTTATCTCAGACATCAACTCTCTAGCTCTTAAGCTACTTACTTTATGTCCTTGTACCCATTGAGTACTTTGGCATTGCACATTAAAATGCAGTTCACAAAAAAAGAGGACGTGCTGGACTATAACATTATTCACCAAAAATATACTCTTTTATACTCATATAAGAGTATACTGTTGGTCTGTATAATCGAATGAAAAGTAAAAATTTTTCGTAAATATGTACGAATACTGTGACTTCTTGAGTGATTGCGTATATCGGTAAAAATATGTTCTCGAAAAATCTTAAAATATACACAGTGTACGATACTTGTACCTATGAATGTAGTATGTAATTAGTGACGTTTTGTTAACACACACTAACAAGTGACTGGGGAATATTCAATTTTTATAGCTGACATGTATGTCATTGCGTTAGAAACCTATTTATAGTAAGTATTTATATTAATCCAGAAGAATGTAAGTAGATCATATGGATACAAAAATTAGAGCAAATACAAGGAGCACAATTGAAAAGATTAAAACCTGTGAGCTACATGAGCATATTCCCATATGTACATACTATATGTAAGCATATAAGTATATACTACATAGATATGTATATGCATGCATTTGTAAATGATGTGTGTATACAAGATAAATTGTCCAAATAATTCGCTTAGGTATTTGTGTCATTTGGAAAAAAAAAACTGTAATTTATATTTTCATTTGAGAAAAAAAGAGCAAAAAAATATATTTCAAAATACTCTCTCATACACAAAAATACATAAATACATAAATTGAGTGTGTGGGTTTTCGTTTCGTTTGCAAGTTGTTTTTTAAGAAAAAATCAAATAACCAAAATCTTTTATATTTTACAAATAAATTAAAAAGAGTAAAAAAGAGAAATATAAAAAGCAAAAAGGAAAATGAAAAAAAAAAACCGAAAACCAATAAACACATACGACAACTGAAGCAGCGATAGCTGAACGAACGCTTACATAAGCAAGGGTGAAGAAGGGGAGGCAGACAGGAGCTGGCGGTAGTAGGCAGCAGCAGCAGCAGGCACACCACCACCATCACCAACCAGATAATGGGGCAGCCAATGATGAGCAAAGCGGGAAAATAAAAAAAATGAAAACGATACACGAAAAAGACGAGCGTTTTTTGTTTTTTTGTGTGTCTTCAGTTCCACGATCGCCATGAAAAAAATCTCAATCATTTTTTGAAGCAGTTGGACGACGCGATTCACAACGTGAAAATCGGTGCGGCAAAGCATTTAAGACAACAACAACAAAAACAATACAATTTAACTTTTTATGTGTAGCTAAAAATCAAGCGAACAATTTTTAAAAAACCAAAACCAAGTGATAAGTGAGTTACAAAAAAAAAAAAAGGAAAGATTTTAAAAAGAGTTACATATGTATATTTGGAAAAAAAAATTCCAATCATTCACTTAATAAAATTATAGAATTCACAGTTGTTACTAGTAAATTAAAATAAGTTCGATTTTAAATTAGACACAGTAATACCGAGTTGATTGGTCCCCGCTTAAATACATTTGCCGTTTAATTGCAATCCAAAATTTAAGCTCTTAGTTCAAAATGCTTTAAATCTCCATGGGTACTTACTTCCATTTCTCTGTTAACTTAATCAGGAATTGTGCATTTTCGTTGAAGCAATTAAACTGGAATTGCTGCAGTCGATCTCTGTTAACAATTTATTGATTGGAAAAGGATATTTAGAGCCGTCTTTTAATACTTATTTAGATTTGGCACTGTCAATTGTAAAATGGATTTTCAATACTCACTATCGATTCTTTTGTTTTATTAAAACAAACAAATTTCTTACTCAAACATCATGTTTTTTCCATTTTCTATTTATCAAAAAATTAAAGGAACTTGTTGGTTTCTTGTGACTTGTTGCTGCCGCCGAACGTCACGAAAAACGCATTAAAATGCAAGTTTTCGATAATACTATGGTAAGTGGTCATATATTTATTTTTATATTTTATTGTTGACTTAAAATAGTAAGCAAAAAATAATTAATCGTAACCAAAAGTTTCCGACCTCAGATTTTTTTATAAATATTAAAAATCGAACTCGATTCATTGACTAAAATATTGACTAAATTATTTAAAATACTTTATCTCATCGGAAGTGAGAAAAAATTGTAACAATAAAAGTTTCAAATATTTCTGGCTCAGATCCGAGCTTGTTACCTGATAAACTCGTAAAAAACTCGAAACAAACTCGTATGCCTGAATCTAAACCAACTAAATACTAGAGAGCGAGGGCCTTGGTTGGCCACTGCTCCTCGAAATTTTAATAATCTAATGATTTATCTATTTACAAATGAAATGAATAAAATCCGAGAATATGAATATTGCATTTCCAAAGAAGCTAAAAATTTTAAATATGGATGGGTTTACTTCTCATGTACAAGGTGGCGCAAAAGTAATCACCCGATCCAAAAGTAATCACCCAATTTTCTAAAGTTATACCTTTTTTATTCAAAATAATAATAATCTTTAAAAAATGGTTTTTCCATTTACTTCAAATTAGTGCCCCTTTCAATTCTACTTATTCTTTTGATATGATATCAAAAATAAATTTTAGTAATATGAAAAAAAAACTTTCAAGTCTCTGTAAAATTATCAGTTAGATCACGAGATATGATTGGCTTAGCTGGACTTAGATCCTTTTGGAAGAATATTCAATATGAATCTAATTTTTTCCAGTTTATCCGAGTACATGTAATTAGCCTAGCTTAGCTTATTCTAACCCAAAAATATTCAGTAATTTCTGGAAGCCGGTCCTTTTATTTCGAAAATTTGGGTTTTACCAGCACATGCCAATATTAATATAGATAGCTTTACTCCACTTTTGCATGCGAAATATCGCCAAAAGTCGTTCCAAGATTGAAAAATGTTTTGAAGCAATATAACTTTATTATGTATCTACTTGAATCGAAGAGCTTTTGTTTCCCTTATTTTACTTCAAAAACATAGATGGCACTATTCAGTACTTAAAAATAATGTTGATTTATTTTCTACTATTCAATTGGTTCCCATAGAATTATGGTTTCTAGTAGCATACTTTTGGGCTATAAAAGGACAGTTTAAGTATAACGCATATTGACGATTCATTACAAAGGTATGAGCAAATCATGAACAATGATTTTAATAGCAAACACTGAAAATAAATTAAAGCTCAAAAGTAATTCGTTTCAATAGTTGACAAATGTAAAAGGAGCTAAAATTAAAACTCTTCTTATGTACTTTGAGCAGTATTACGAAAATACATTGAGTACTACATCAGACCTTGAAAATATACAAATTTATAGGAAAATGGTATTGAATCTCTTCCCGCTTGATCACCTGCAATAAAAATCACCAATCACATTTCGAAAGCAATTTAGACCTACCGACAATATCTATTTTACAAGATTACTTTTTGGCAGATGGCACAATTGTCAGATAAATATTGATGTTCGCGAATAATCAATGCACTAATATTGTTATTTTAATTATTTTTGTAATCAAAAAAATAATTAAAAAAAATAATGGCATGAAACTAAAATAGAAAATCACAAAATTCATTCATTCATTCACACTTTCCACTCACTTAAAGGAGGGTTGCCAACGCTTGTTTGAAAATGCTATTAGAAAAACAGCCAACCAAAAACGAAACAAAATAGAATCAAAATTAACAACGACACTAAAAAAAAAGAATTATTAAATTTCGTGTGTGTACACAGCACATTGAAACAAGAAATAGAAAATGAAACTTAAATATTTAAATGGAAAACAAATGAAAATAAAATATTAGTAATAAAATTAGACGAAAATTTAGTTATTGTATGCACAGTAATAACTGATTGATTGGTATACCCACCCTTAATAGCTTTTCCCGTTTAATTGCAATTGAAACACTAAATTTCCAGTTCAAAATGTATACAATTTTCATGTCTGATTGTATTGCCCGGTTAAAAGAACTGTTGATTTCGCTGTGGTCGCAGTGGCGTAGTGGTAGTGCGTTGGACTGCTGCGCAGAGTGTTCGGGGTTCGAATCTCGGCACAGGCAAAATCAAAAAGTAGAAAAAATAGTTTTTCTACACGGCACCACCTCTTGGCAGGCAATGGCAAACCTATAAGAGTAAAAATTGCTATGAAAAGCTTTTCACTTCGCCGTTCGGATTCGGCATTAAACTGTAGGTCCCTTCCATTCATGTACAAATATAACCCGCACAACATGAGTGGATGCGAAAAGCTCGGCCTACGCCCTCCATGGGCTGTTGTGCCATTAAAAGTAAAGTAAGTAAGTAATTTCCATTGAAGCAATTAAATGGGGATTGCTGTAGTGCATGTCTGCCAGTTATGCATTATCAACTCTCCACATAGATAGCGCGACGTACAATGACCTAGTTGGATCTTAGCCATTAAGTGAATTTTGTAATTAATTTTTGAGCGTGATGCTGCCACGCTAAAAGTAGGTGCGTTATAGCGAATATAAGTGAAGGGAGCTACGCAACAGCAAACAATGTCAGATGAAAAAACAAAAATATGAATTACAATAATAAATAATATTTGTTGCATTGGGAAGGAAGCAGGGGAACGGGGCTCGACTGCAACAATAACAACCACAACAAATGAACAAACTAACTAAAAGTGGGTTTGCAAAAGATGGCAACAAAAAAGGGAATCAAAAACAAAATGTGATGATAATAAAAGAGGGTGGCGGAGGCTTCTTTGAAGAAGAAATTTTCTATTGTGTTTAGTTATACTTTTTTTGCGCATCGTTTATATACAATACAAACAAATTTACGTAGATATGTACATATATAGAATGTATGTAAGTGTATATTTATATTTAGGTTAAACTAACTGGGCCAAGTGAAACGCTACCGTAATGCCAGCAACGATAACGACACATCCACTACCACAACAAGAGTAGCAAGAGTAGCAAACGCGATACAACAAAACAACAACAACACCATCAGCATCGTCGACTAGGGGACGATAAAGGCAAAAAGGCAAAACGAAAGTGAAGTTTATTTAAAATAAAAACATATTTTGTTTCTTTTTATTTTGGCATACCAGTAGTGTTGGTTCATCGATGAAGGAGACGTAGACAAAGAAAGAGAAAGGAGAGTGGGAAGAGTGGGAAGAGTTGGAAGAGTGAAATAGAAATTATGCTAAATAAAAAAGAAGGTAAATAATTTGTCGAAGGAAATAATATGCAAAGAAAGTGAACAGAATTGAGCAGCTGAAAAGCAATGGGGAAAAAATAAGGCATTCATCAGAAATTAGAATAGAAATAGGATTGAGTGGAAGAATATGTATGTCTCACTGTTGATTCATAGAGAGTGGCCTCGTTGGTATTTAAGCACCTGCCCTTGCTCCTTCCTCCTCTCACAGAAAGGAGGAGAAGGATCCGCAACACACCAATCTATATTCCTACAGAATGCCATATACCTCCATTCAAAATCTTAGTATCATTCCACAAATGATTCCTGAGATATCAAATAATGAAAGTTCAGACTATGTATACGAGAGATGCAACTCCTCCTTTTGGAAACTCACCTACATTTTTCCTGTAGCATGGTCCTAGTAACAACGTCCTTGTTCTTAATCTGTACTGTACTAAATAAATGGTTTCGGAGGTATGCCCAATAAATTAAGAGGGTGGTATGGGAGGTGCCACACCCACTTATCCAAGCCATATATATATATCTTGTGATGTTTTCCGAATATCCACGGTGGTGCGTATTCAATTTGGTTAAATTCGGATGCGGATTCTGTATAGTATAAAGGACAAACAACAAACAGACGCTATTAAGGAATTTTTTTTAATAATTTCCAACAAATCTCCAATGTTTTATTAAAAATGTTTAGTGTGCTATACTGTGACTATAACCTTCTACGATTTATATTTTGGGGCTGCTGGATATGCTGGATATTTTGTCCATTTTACGGTCGGTAAAATTAGTTAGAATTCGACAAATAATTTATCTGCCTTTGTCGTTTGTCAAAAGAGATGTCTTCTGATAAACCGATACGCCCTAATGTATGTATATTCTGCTAAATCTCTAAAACAAAACAAAAATAAGATAAATCAGAAAAATTTCAGTAATATGAACTCTTCCCAAAATCAATGTTTGCTTCTCAAATTACCAAGAAATTTAAATTACCTCCTTTCACCTTTCTCCTTTTCGCCGCACCCTCCCATTCACACTACCCTTCCCTTCCTTCATTCCCCCTGGTGCGCCTAGTTAAACAAACAGAATGTACGGCTCGAAGTGCAAGCTGAAAGAAAGAAGGTAACGATTTTTTTAATTTTTTAACCAAATGAAAAGCTGCTGAGACTTTAGAGTTGCAAAACCGCGCCAATGTGAGCTAATAGCGTAGGGTCAATGTACGCGGTACGTGGCGACTGGTAGCTATCATAATTGAGCGGCGCCGACGCTAACAATGGCTCTAAGCTCATGTTATAAATACATACTTAAATTCTACTTTTATTTGACAACTGAACGCCGCACGACTTCGCATTCATCGGCCCTCCACTATAAAGTGCGATTTCGAATATTGAAAGTTTGAATCGTTGAAAACGTTACGACGAACGGCTTTTAGATGTTTTCGAAGAAAGAAATAACAGAACTTTTCCCCTTTAACGTACTCGTACATTTTCATTTTTTCGTTCCAATTTTTCGTTTATTATAGCGAGCCTTGCCTCCTGGGTCTCCTTTGGCATTTATAATGTGTGCAGATTAAGAATGCATTAACATTTCTTCAAAAGTTTCCTTATCGAAAAGTGTGTCCTTTCATTTGAGGCTTTTTGTTTAAGCTCGCTGAAGTAGTCTCTTCTCGCTTATTTCAAACAGTACTGCCTGGTGATCACTGCATATAATCTTGACTAACCAGCCACTTTTTTCTAGGTGCTAAAGAGCTACTGGTTCGCGTGGTATCTATAATGGATCTGTATTATCCTTTACGAAACGTAAATTTACTACCGGAGTTAACGACAATAATATCTAGCTGTGCAGAAGCTTCGAGGAGACTATGCCCCCTAGAGCTCATGAACCTACTTCCTCATTCTTTCGCTCAAGCGTTAAATTCCCTAGCTATTACCACTGGTGTTTTCCCTGATTCTTCTTTCTTTTAATGGTACAACAGCCCATGGAGGGTCTATTCCGATCTTTTCGCATACACTCATGTTGCCTAATCTGAACGGCGAAGTGAAGACCTTTTCATAGGTAATTTTTACTCTTATAGGTTTGCCATTGCCAATGGTACCGTGTAGAAAAATATTGGTTTGCTACTTTTTTGATTTTGCCGGTGGCCTGGCACTCTGCGTGCTGGCCAATGCACTACCAACTGCGCCACGACGACCACATATTTTGTGTGCCTGCTACTATTTCCATTCATGTACAAATATAAGACGCACAACATGAGTGGATGCGAAAAGCTCGGCCTAGGCCCTCCATGGGCTGTTGTGCCATTAAAAGTAAAGTAAAGTAAGTAAAGCTACTATTTCGTCCAACATGTTCTGGTACTCGGTCAGTGCCAAGCTGGGGCATGCATAGCAACTTTAAAAGTAAGTATATGCCATTTATTTTTGCTCTTACGAATCCCTCCCCTTGTTCGTTCGTGTTCTGGAAAGCATGTCTGCCACTTATTGATATCGCTATCTTTTTGGCAATAGGTCTTGCGCAGTTTCGCTGTGGTTCAAGTTTATCAAAATGATTTCGATTTGTGTTCACCGGCTTTTTTGTTTTAATTTTCTTTTTCCTCTACGCATTTCGGCATAGATCCTCAAGGAGTCTGGTTTCTTTTTATTAATATGTGGAACATAAAAATAATAATAAATACCATATAACATACTAAATGCATAAATATGTAAATAAAAACAGTATGATATACATACATATGAATATTTGTATATAGTAAAATTTTAACATTTGTCAACTGTATCTTACATTTCTAATTGTACCATACAGTCCTCTTCGACTTCGAATGGCGGCCGTATATACATATGGTATATGTAATATTTGGTATGTGTTGTCTATGTCATCTTTGCGATTTATTGTTGTGTTCGTTTTCTGATGTACACTCAATGCTTCGAGTATCATTCTGGTTTTCTCTTTATTTTCTATGTCAAATACTTTGGCGAATTTGGTAGTGCGTCAGTGCATGAATGGATGCGAAAAGCTCGGCCTACCTAGGCCCTCCATATGCTGTTGTGCCATTAAAAAAAAAAAGAATTAATCCGTTGTGCGCCCGCATGTTTAAAGTGTTGCGCTAGCGCTGTTATTGTCTATTTATAGCTCACGCTCGTTTTGTTCATTTTATTCTCCCTGCATATATCTTGTTACAGTCTTCTCCTACCTTAGCTTTAAAAGATATTTGAAGAATTGGTCCAACTCACACAATTATTTAGCAAAATGATTTTTATTTCGCTTTCTTGTGCACAGCTCTCTTAAATGCTGAGCATTTAAGTCTGCTGCTGGTGTACTTATTCGAAATATGAGAGTCCGTTCCGCATCTTCTACACTTTTTCGATCGATCCGAAGATTTTTGCGATATCTTGCTAATATCGGCATCTAAGCATTTACTCAGCATTATTCTCACCCAACCAATTTTAATTCTTCCCGCCTCTAGATGCTACTTCGCCACATGCTTTTCGCAAGCTAACTGCATCTAAAAGATTTACACCCATCAGGCCGAATTCTCATCGCTTCATATATATCTTCTTTCGTGATGACCGTCCAAGCATGCTGAACGGATTTTTGAAACTTGTGTTCGCTAACTCACGTACATGCTCAAAGCATGGCGGTTAATGAATTTACATCAACTTAACGATGGCAAACGTTGAACGTACGTTGAGTCCCGCCTGGGTTCTAACGGGCCTGAAAGCCATTTCCGCAATATTTCAAGATTTGTTGCGAGTATGCTATAACTAAGATCTCACTGGCCGCACTCTTATTAAATTTTGTCTTTCCTAACTATCGTCGGTTTGCTCTCGATGTCCGTGTCCTTCATCCTTCCATAGAGTCAGGGTTTTTTCGATTAACCGTTTTTCGTTAAAGAGATTTTGTCGCCTAGCTCGGAAAGCTGAACCCCCGTACCGTGTACCGTATTCTACTGGTCACAACAATGTTTTAAATATAAGTACACATAGTAAATACAATAAAAATTCCCAAATAAATAATTTATATAGTTTTATTTTCCAGCTAAATTGTTGACCATGACTGCCTGTCATGATATACATATGTTCACAAATTTGTACAGAGGTTCATGCTAATTGACTTTCCAGCTCACAATTGTCGCCCTCTCTCCGTTTTTAGACATGTGGCATCTACATGCAGTTTGCTCAAAATATAAGTACTTGTACCAATGAAGCGACCAACGACAACAAAAAGTAACATTCATAAATAAATAAGTGATTGATTTAATTTCAAATAAGAAATAAATCTATTTTAGGTGCTTACATACACACAAAAACATGGAAGAAAATCGAAATTCAACCGTCACCACATTTGCATTTATTATAGTTTTTCTGGCAATAGTCCCTCTTCCTCTCCCTCTGTCTCTCCCACGAGAGCTACTTTGAATCAAAGAACGACTAAGGATTGAACAGAATTGAAGCGAACGACGAATATACGCGGCGTATACTCGCTGCCACAATAAAATAGCTGCGTAATTCGATCGACTGCACAGAATTGTAGCGTATAACGTAATGACGAAAATCAGCTGTCACTGTTTGTTATTTTTATTTTATGAAAATTATTGTTTGTCAATTAGTGCGCGTAATATTTATTTTAAATAAAAATTAATACAATAATTTCCCTGCTAGTGCAGATACTTACATCATTAATATTGTTAGCAACATTAACTATTGTGTAATTAATTAATATTACTTTGCAAAATTTCATTTTCAATCAAATGCAACCCTTTTTCGACGTCACAAATAGAAACAAAGCTAGGTCGACGTAAATTCGTAAGCGTAAATTCTTCGGCTGCTGTAATTCGGTTCTATCTCATACCGCTGTGAGCGTTTTAATTGTGTCAGCGAACTTACGCCGCGTTCATTCGCCGTTGCGCTGCAATTCTATTCATACCTTAATACGCAAATTGCGCACACGCATTACGACCTTGCCTCATATTTTTACATACTACTCGTACCTAAGAACTACATACTTACATATGTACGAGTACATATGTATGTACATATGTACCTACGAGTACGTATATTGACATACTCTCAAATGAAGGTCTATTTTTAGTGACACAACACTTTTAGTTGTCGCTGATTTTTCTTGGGTGATAGGAGGTAGGAGAGCGTAGAGTGAGAGATCAGATGGATGTAGATGGATGTGAGTGAAGAGGCAATTGTGTTAAAGGGACGCGGGGAGGGAAATAATTGATTACAAATAATTTAAAATAGAAATCATAGCATTATAAATATGTAGGAGAAAATTCCTATATGTGTCTATTAAGGTGCGAGTATGGGTCAATTTTTGAATTAAGTATGTAGGTACCTACTTATAAAAGGTGGTCCATCTAACCATTCGGAACTTGAACTACTGGATATTTTGTGTGTTGCGATTCCAATGTCATTCGGAAAATTAGTTGTACTTATATATTTGCGGTTAACGTGCTTGAACAATGTTGGGAAATACTAAAAATCTACTTGCCAAATGGTGAATCTTTTACCGCAAGTGTAAGCAAATTACGTTCAAAATTGGATAGAAAAGAAGCGCCTTCCACGCATTATCGTGGACCAATTTGTGAAACGTGTACGTGAAACTGGATATTCATTTTATAAAACGAAAAAATTTATGTTGTTGCTCAAAGGAAGGAAGATGCGTTACAGTGAATAATGTGAGCAACCGCACAATGATAACTGATTATTTGTGGCCTATTTTAGAAGATATGAGCTTAGTTCAAATTTGGTTCCAACAAAAAGGAACCAAGCCGTGCAACAATCGATCTTTTGTGTGGAAGTTTGAAGATCCCGTTATTAATAATAATACAGGTCACATGAAAAGTTGCTAGTCTAAATATGAAAACACAGTTTTTTTGGTTTGAGTTTTGGTTTTTTATTCAGTATATTCTCCTAACATTTCAATACACTTAGTCCAACGCTCCTCCAATAAATCCATCCCATCATTAGAGTACGATTCCGGAAGGCCTGCAAAGTATGCCTGTGATATGAAGCTAAAGCTTCTTCATTCGACGAGAAACATTTTCCACGAAGGAACTGTTTTAGGTTTCGGAACATGTAGTAGTCGCTGGGAGCCAAATCTGGTGAATACGGTGGATGATCAAGCAGTTCGTTCTTTAATTCCTTGAATTTAGGCATTGGGAAAACACTTGTGTGAGGACATGCGTTGGCTTGATGAAAAAGGATTTTTTCTTCTTTAAACTGGGTATTTTTTCGAATGCGAATTACTGCATCAAGTATACAAAAGGTTACAATAGTATTCTGAGTTTATTGTTTACCATTGTCAAGATAATCATCCCAGAAAACAGTATCCATTACCTTTTTTGCTGATCGTTCGTGCTTTGTCTGCTTTGGCGCCGAACATCCAGCTTCAGTCCACTGTAAACGTTGCTGTTTCAATTTAGGATCATGATGGTAGACCCAAGCCTCATCCATTCTAAGTATTCTGTATTCTTATTATTAAAACGTTCCAAATTGCACTGAGAAATTAGTTTTCGATCGATTTTCTGTTGAATTGGTAACGTATGCGGCACTACTTTTCCAAACAGCTTTACCATATGTAGTTCTTCATGTAAAATGTGGTTTACTCGTTCCTCTGAGATGCCTATGGTATCAGCTATTTCACACATAGTCGCATTTGGATTTTCACAAACAATACCATGTACTTCTGCAATGATTTCTGGTGTCGACGCACTTTTTGGGCGTCCAGTGCTTGGTTCATCTCAATACTTGTACAACCACGTTTAAATTCAGCAATCCAATTTTTTACTATTGCATATGAAGCACATTCACCTAACACATTTACCATATAGGTATGGATTTCTTGTCCAATTAAACTTTTTTTAAATAAATACTAAATAATGGCACGATTTTTAAATTTTTTAATAAACACACAACTTCATTGATTTGAAACTTTACAAGTGTTCATACGAAAGATGAAATCATACATTGAACATACTACTGTGGGCAAAAGTTAGTAAGACTTTGTTCATAACTTCAAATTTTTTTTTTCATTCTTCCAAATCTATTTCGTCCCCTTCAAAGTAATACCCCCCGGCCCAAATACACTTGTGCCAACGTTTTTTCCAATTCTCGAAACAGTTGTTAAAGTCAATTTCCGGAATAGCCTTCATGCGCTTAGCGATTCATGTTTAATGTCTTCAATTGACTCAAAACGGTGTCCACAAAGCGGTTTTTTGAGTTTAGAAAATAGCCAAAAGTCACACGGTGCTAAGTCAGTCGAATAGGGTGGTTGCGGAACGATATCAGTCGAATTTTTGGCAAAATGGTCTCGTAAAACCAATGCAGTGATTTTGGAACCAATCGTGCATTCACTCTTCTTAGGCCCAAATGATGTTTTAAAATGGTTTTCACTGATCCTTCCGATATTCCAACGATGCCAGTAAGGTCTCTGACTGTTAATCGTCGATTCTCGAGCACCAATTCCTTGATTTTATTGACGTGTTGATCATCAGTTGATGTTGATGGCCTTCATGGACGTGGTTCGTCGTCAACGCGTTCTCGACCATCTTTGAACAATTTGTACCAATCAAAAACACTTGCTCGCGACATACAATTATCACCGAAGGCCTTTTGCAACATTCTGAACGTTTCGGCACCAGAAATTTGATTCCGCAATGGAACTTCTTTGTTGAATAATTTCACTCATTGTGAAAATCGCCGAATGCACTTTTTGTACTTCGTATACTAAACACTAATGATTATTTTGATGTGACATTTGGCACAGATGTCACCGACAGCCATACCAACCTTAAAAAAATAATATTTTGATGAGTGGGTTTCCGCGCGAAATTTAAATTAAAAAGTCTTACTAACTTTTGCCCACAGTAGTATATTCACTGCTCCACTAGTGCTATCTATCAGGCTACAATCTTTTCAAGTTACCCGTAAATAGATAAGTTTTACGCTAACTATAATAAAACGACATTTGTGTACTAGGAATTTTTGTGCCACGGAACTAATTTTTGCGTTTCATTTTGGTATCTGGATCCTGAGGGGACTCAGCAGTAAAAGTTAGTAAAAGCCGAAAATTTCATTAATTTTTATTATTTTTTATTAAAATCTTGTGTACTAAGGTTTTTTTTAGAAAATTTAAAAAAAAATAATTTCAAGTGTTAAAATGTACATAAAGAAGTATTCATTATAATCTAACTGCAAATATTTGTACCACTGTTAGAAACCCTTTCAATCTGAAGAAACACAATTTATTGCAAATTTACAACGAAAAAAATGCTAAAAAAATATTATAAAATTGTTAATGAAATTCTAAAGTGGCAAATTCTCAAATTCTTGCAGTAGCGTTTTCCCGCGTTGTCACAATAAGGTAAATTTCAGAAAAATATATCTGACAACACTGGCCCTACCATATATTCGGCTTCAGCTTTGATCCTCGGCTGTTCGAGCGTTGGCAAAAAATGACTGAAGTTTTTCATTTTATAATAAAAACATTTTACTTATATTATTATTATTTGTGGTCGCCGTGGCGTAGTGGAAGTGCGTTGGACAGCTATGCAGAGTATCCGGGGTTCGAATCTCGGCACAGACAAAATCAAAAAAAAAAAGTAGAAATAATAATTTTTCTACACGGCACCATCTCTTGGCAGGCAATGGCAAACCTACAAGAGTAAAAATTGCTTTGAAAAGCTTTTCACTTCGCCGTTCGGATTCGGCATTAAAATGTAGGTCCCTTCCATTCATGTACAAATATAACACGCACAACATGAGTGGATGCGAAAAGCTCGGCCTAGGCCCTCCATGGGCTGTTGCGCCATTAAAAGTAAAGTATTTTATTTCTATTTGTAATATTTTTGTTTATGTTTGTGTGTTTGTACAACATCCTAGCAGCCTTTTTTATAACCAAATTTTAAATGAAGCTTAACTTTCAATTATCTTTGAAATGTGATTTATAAACAGTTTACAAAATTTGTCTACGTTAAAGGTTACTTAAAGCTATCTTAAAATTGGTGTTGACATCAGATCATCAATGTCATTTTGTTTTTCTTATTTGTTGTTTTTCTTATCTATGTATTTATTAAAAGTGAAAACAAAAGATATTAGAATGGGGTCCGAATAACTACGATTTAAAAGTGACGCATGTATAAAGCCTAAAATTGGATTCTCAAAAGACAACATTAAAAATTGATTAATTTTGAGCGGTTTCAATTGATCTATAAGTAATAGGAGAGGTCAGTGATGGCCAGTGATCTCTTCTACGAGCAGGAGTAGTTTTTGCACATGAAGAAAGATTTCATTATATTTTTTTTTTTTCGTACAATATTTTCGATAACAAAATTTTTTCAAATTTCTTTTCGATTTTGTACTGTAATTCTTAGTACTTTAAACTCTTATTTTATTGCTTTAGTAGTGCATAATGCTTTGGTAGTACATAAATTCAAAATTACTTTTGATTCCAAAGGTCCGACTACTTAAGTGATATTACCAAGACTCTATTTCTTATTACATACTTATGCATACTAACCGATTGTGAAATATGTAAATATTAAAGTATGTATGTATGTGGAATACATACATATCTCAGTATACAAGGTCACCCTAGAGCAACCGCTACTATTCGAATGGATTGTTTTTCAGAATTCAGAAATTATAAACAGATAATTTTTTCTTTATTTTTTTAACAAATATTTTGTATGTATAGTTTCATTCACACATACCTACTTAAATGAGTGTTTTCCATTTATCACTACTCAAATGTTCATAAATCACGTACGATTTGCGGTGTACGCCAAACTTTATGGCGGGTGGGTTAGCAATTGATTTTATGTCCTCTCTATTCATTTGCAAGTATACTTCTCTACATAAAATTTGGTACTTTTTCAAGCACAAATTTGTTTATACGGGAATTTTTCAAACATGAAAAATATGAGTTATAAATATTTAGAAACAAGTATGTACATACATACATTTCATAATTAAATTGATGCAATTTTAAAGAATGGCGTCAAAGTATTTTATTGCTTATCCGTGCAGTAAATCGCCAAATTAATTTACTGATCAGGGCGAAATTTATAAATTGTAACTCCTTTTATCGTTGACAACATTGTTGCAAAGTATTAAATACAAATTTATTTAGTAGCTAGTAATATTTAGTATCTAATAAATGTGACCTGTAACTGCAGCTGCTGCAGTGTTGAAAATCGCGTACGAGTCGCGCAGGAATCGCGTCAAAAAAACGCATAATAAAAAATATTATGTGAGAAAAGTTTGCATTTGTTAGTAGCATGTATTTTACATACATAACTGCCACTGGTTGTAAAAGGAAAAGAGAAAAAAAAGGATTTAAGTGTTAAACAATGCATAAATTATTGCCAGCATAAAAAGCAACAACAGCAACAATTTTGTTATTCTTCCATTATATATCGCACAAACGCACACACAACTGCAAATTGGACGAACACAAAAACGTAAAACTAACAAAATTATTGAAATAGAAAAATATTTGTTTGTGTAGACAAAAAACCAAAAAAAAATTATATATAAAAATAAAATGAGATAAAAATATAAAAAAAAATTTTCGACATTTTGACGCCAACATTTTTGTATTAACAATAATAATTTATCAAAGAATTTTTATTTTTTATACATATTTTCCTTTTTTTTTCTTTATTATTCGAAAATAGAAATGTTTGTTCCAGAAAAATATTCACATGAAACTTGATTTTGATAATTTTTTTTCTTTCTATGTATCTAATACACAATATGCACAGATTTGCTGCTGCTGATATTCAAAAATACATTTCAAAAAAGTAATCCCCTTTTAATTATGCCAGTCATTTTTTGTTGGGGAATTTTGTATGTATTTGGAACTCAAAGACATCCTTGAAATCCAAATATGTAAATGAGGAAGGTAATGAACAGAAACTAAAAATATCACATATAAATCAGTGAGTTGTCTTGGGAGGGTTAAAGAAGGCTTTCGTGTGCGACATATTTTCCGCACCGATCCCATACTTGTAAAAAGTTGTCTGTTAGTACCTGGTATCTGGAGTGTCTGATAGCATTGGACGATGGGATCGTTAGCGAAAGTCTATTAGAAGCCACGATACAGTAGCTGAGACGCCACTGATCGGTAAGTTATTAGTCGAAGTGGTCTCGACAGACGTGGTTTTCATAATTTAAAACATTTTTCAGTTGTTTAATGCTTTCTCTATCATTTCGTACCTTTTTATATAATTTCGTACTTTTTCACGAACACAGACGTACTGAAGTGCAAATCATAGCTGTCAGCTTTGGCAATTACACAATCTCCCATATAGCTCGGTTGTAAACACTTTCAATTCAATTATTTATGTATGTATTCTTCTAGAAGAATATGTATATGTAATGCAATAATAAAGAGTAGGAAAGACTATATGAAAAGGAAAGAATCCCAAAAAACTAATTTCTGTAAGAAAGTGACTGTCCAGGAGGAGTCTCTTACTTTTACAAAGTCTGAGCTGGACAATAACAAAAATAAAGTGGCATCAATTTCCTTAAAGTAGGATCGATATGGTAAAAAGTCGATGCCGCTCATTCACTTCACTATAAAAGCCAACATATGAGTCTATGAAACAGTAATTAATTTGAGAAAAGTTCAGACATCTTTTTTTGATGAATTTTTAAAAACTAAACGACA
Source organism: Palloptera scutellata (assembly GCA_958295655.1). NCBI lineage: Eukaryota > Metazoa > Arthropoda > Insecta > Diptera > Pallopteridae > Palloptera > Palloptera scutellata. Next base: position 30,183,868 of record OY282451.1, read on the forward strand.
CGCCGTGCTAAAATAATTATGTACTCGTAAGTAAATAACTCCCTGCAGGCGAGAGAGCTTCTTCAGCGCTTATGGTTACGAAAGGCTTATAAAAAATTTTGTAATCTTCTTCTTCTTTTAATGGCACAACAGCCCATGGAGGGACTAGGCCGAGCTTTAGCATCCACTCATGTTGTGCGTGGTATATTTGTGCATGAATGGAAGGGACCTACAGTTTCATGCCGAATCCGAACGGCGAAGTGAAAAACTTTTCATAGGCAATTTTTACTCCTGCAGGTTTGCCATTGCCTGCCAAGATGTGGTGCCGTGTAGAAACATTTGTAATACTTTGAATAAATTTAATAATAATTTTAATAATAAATTAAAATTTATTAAAAAAAGGAAAATAATGTTAAGTGGTTTGCAAATTTAAATATTTGGTTTCAAGGAGAATTCTCAAAAATTTAATGCTACTTCTTTGACTTATATACACGCACATACAAGTAAAATCTATGTAAGTACATACGGGTACATACATTAAATAATTACCACATTATTTTTCTGAATAATGAATGTGTTTATTTACTTACTATTAACGAAATAATTTTAATGCTTGTGTTTACGCTGAAAAATTTCCTATTGTTGCAAAGTTTACAATTTTATTTTGCAAGCATCTTACAAAAACGAAAAACAAAATACAGAAACATTCATATGCCACAGAAGAAATTAATTGAACGTAATTAATTTAATTTAATTGGTAAATAGAGATGCATCAAATAGAGACAACTTTTCAAACTGAAAGTAAAATAAAATCTTTTATAAACTAAAATATAAAAAACTTCTAAAATCTTTGGAAAAATAATAAGAAGAAAATGCTTTAATGAGCAACCAAAAACAGGATAATAAAGTTTTTATGTAAATATATAAACTGCAGGAAAGAAGAGATCAAAGAAATTATATAAGTGAATAAAAAGCAAACCACAACAAATATCTGAAATTCGAAAATACAAATAAAAATAAAAATAATGTACAGGAATTTTTAGTCATTTTTAGAGTCCCAAAAAAGGAAATTGACTTCAGCCTCCTCGTTCTATGTAAATATAAAAACGAAACTCATTGAAAAGTAAACTGAAACTATGGAGAAATTTTCTTACAATTATTCGATATTTTTTTAAATATTTTTTTTTAAATTGTGTGCTGATACATTAACAATAATTTGATGAATTATAAAAAGAAAATTTTAAAAGTTAATTGTTATCTTTCAATTTTTTGTTTTTTAATTATTGTTTTACTATGACGAAAATCCTACTGTTAAACTTTATTAAATATGGAAATTTAGAAAAATTTCCAAAAAAATGAAAAGTACGAAAACACAAATGGAAAATATCACTGCACAACAGCAAAATAGTATCTGAGTCGCGGCCCAGTTGTTGTGACTTTTGTTGGTGGCAAATCACGAATCAGTAAAAATTTTTATTTTTTTGGAGTTTAAATTTTTGGAGTATATGTATGTACGTGGCAACTTCAAGGCAAAAGTCATATCAACAGAATTTGCATCACATACTGAATACAGCTAATATGTTATATAAATATTTTTCATACGTACTTCTTCAATAGTTTTATAAATAATATATTTAATATTCACTTTTAAAAACTAAAAACATTCGCAACTTCGCTTTTCTGCCAATGAAAATAATTGTGTACAGGTTGGCATGTTTTCGTTCTGTTTTACATACATTTTTGTTCCTTTTTTGTAGAATAACTCATTGTCACCCTGAATGCTCGGCGTACTCGGTGTACATTTCACCAAGCATATCGTGTTCGTTGCGAGAGTGAGTATAAGCTCTCTCTTCGTGTTCGGTGCAACAACAATTCCATGGTGTTGCCGAGCAAAATCTGAACATAACCACAGCCTTAGTGGGATTCGGAGAAAAAGTTAGTAAAAATGTTATCAAAGTAAAGATGTCAGGAATCTTGTATTTACCCCCTCTTCTCAAAAAGTACTGCTAAGTGGTGGATTATAAAATTCCCCCATATGGCGATCAACTCTGATAAACAGCGGCCAAAATTACTCCAGAAAAACCGGGCCGCAATTTAGATACTGTTTTAAAGCTCCAATTTGTTGTACAGTGTATTCAATCGCCATAAAACCATTAATTTGTAAATTAGTTTGCTTTTTAATTTTTAATTTTATTGTTACCATTTATTTTTGTATCTTTTCTATGCAAACATTTTCAATACATTAGTTTACATATTTCTGTTCTGGCTTTGTAGCATGTGGCGGCGGCAGGCGCGTCATGCGGTTTTATGGCGCGGCATTTCGTTCTATTTATTTATTTTTTTTGTTTTTAATACCCATGAGTAAAACTCATACAGATTTTGCGCTTCATAATTTACATAAAATAATGTAAAAAACAACAATAATTGCCATTGTTTCTGCTATTGTTGCCCGCTACTAATTTATCTTGTTTTTGCAACAAATAAAACAAATTTAGCACTGTGTATATGTTTATGTTAATTTAAAGAAATTTTATTTGCATTTTAATTTGAAGTGTGGCAGAATGCGGTATATTAATTTTGTAGCATGGTTTTCAATATTTACTGTGTAATGTAAGTATGTATGACATTCATCAACAAATCTGGATGTTGGAGTTCTTTTACTGTTACTTAGTTAAAGTATTTTGTATTTTACATTCATATTCTAAATTTCCTGCATATTACTTCATTACTTATTATATAATTATCAGTAAAATATTATATACATACATATGTACCAAGTGATCATGTATGAAACCGTTAATTTTTTTAATAACATACACGTTTATTTAAGACAAGTGGTTATACGTTCAATCTTCAATGTAATGGTCATTGCCAGCTACACATTTTTCCCATCTCTCTTGCATTTTGTGAATGCCTCGCCAAAAAAAACTGTTCGTGTTTTGAGTCAAACCAGCTATCGAAACATTTTTTTACATTTTCGTACGATGGTAATCAGATGGAGCCAAGCCTGGTGAATAAGCCGCATGGAGAAGGGCTTCCCAACTGTACGAATCTACCAATTCCCGAGTCTGTTTTGTTAGATGTGATGGTGCATGATGTTGTCATCAAGAAAAATCACTTTGTGTTGCCTAGTTTGATATTCTGGACGTTTTTGGCGCAAAGAACGGTTCAAATCGGCCAATTGTTGTTGGTAGCGTTGACCAGTAACTATTTCACCTGGTTTCAGAAGGTCAAACCAGATAACACATTGTCTTCTTTCCGAAGCGATTTGGCTTTGCTGTCGATTTGGCCGGTGTACCGGACTTAACATATGATCGTTTACGTTTGCGATTCTCGAAATAGGTATGTTTTTCATCCTCTGTAACAATTCGATGAAGATATGACTTTCTTTTGTACCCAGAGCAACATTTCACAGGTGGTTTTTCGATTCTCTGTCCTTTGTCTTTCAGTCAATTCATGCGGCACCCATCTTCCCACCTTCAAAATCAATCCCATGGCTTTTAACCGTTGAGAAATGCATTGTCGGGTCACATTTAATTGTTCTGCAAGTTTACACGCTTTTTCGGTGATCTTCCACGCTATTCATTTCTCCCATCAAAATCGCCACTTTTAAACTTATTGAACCACTCGTTGCACTGTGTTTTGCCTGGAGCGTGCTGGCCGTGAGCTTCGATATGCATTCGATGAGATTCCAAAGCAGATTTCTTCAATTGGTAACAGAAATTCAATGATGTCCACATATCGTAGGCACTTGTAAGCACAAAATTCGACATTTTTACGAGCGAAAAAAAATATGTTGTTGTATGAAACTTGATTGATTATGAACTGAATATTGTTGACAGAACTAAATGCGAAGAAACGGCGCCAATGACTTGGTTTGAAAGAGCGTATAGTTTTACCACGCGACACGAGACGTCATTACCGGTTTCGTACATGCACACCTGGTATGTATACGATATATTTCAATAACTTTTACCTTTTGCTATTGTCGAGTAATGACCTCATCTACCTATAAATCTAATCTTAAAACGAACGTAAAAATATCAACTTTTGATGAAAAAACAGAAAAGAAATTACAAAATAATACTTAAACAACCACCCGTTATTTTTAGGCATCGGATGAAGAACTTTTATCGTCACTTTTTCATTTAAGAAGTTTTTAATTCCCAAAAGAAGTTTAACTTAAAAAAATCGTATTGGAAAGTAGTCGAAAATTTGGTAGCAAATACTAATAGAAATGGAGTAGAAAATAGTGGTAGAAAATAGTTGTAGAAAATAGTTGTAGTAAAGTAGTGCGAAAAGTATTAGAAAATAAGTACTGGAAAATTTTTGGTTGAAAAAATTAACCAACTCCCTTAGTAGAAAATAGTAGTAGAAAATGTAGCACAAAATGGTGGTAAAAAAAAGTTAGAAAATATTAGTAGAAAAGTATTAAAAAATGGTAGTAAAGATAATAGTAATGGATTAGTAAATTTGCCTCCTGCTGCACGAATTTGTAAAAATCCCGCAATGACACGAATTTTTTCAGAATAGAAATCATGAACAGATAGTAGCAAAAAATTTAGGAAAAATAATAGTAGAATAGAAAATAGTACTTAGTACCAAAAACAGTACTAATTTTTTTGTGCGTTCGAAGGTGGAAATCTGTATAGATACAGCAAAACTATTGTTCCTAACGGGACACTATTGGGGCTAACGGTAGGTATTACTTCGCCTCTCGCTCTTTCAATAACATGTAGTGCTTTCGTTATTCTCGTAGTCACTGCGCATGTTACCTTCATATTTTGAATAAGAACCTGGACCTAATATTCTTTTGCTCTTGGTTAAACCTGAACGTAAACCCGAAACCCAAAATTTTGCTAGTTCCACTTTCACTGTGTGAAGGCAATAATACCCGCTTAATTGCGTGAAGTACGTAACTACAATTTTTGTTTTATGTAATTAAAGGTAATGTAATTAATCGAGGAATGAGAAGGTATATGTTTTGAAGTAGAAATCAGTATATGCTAAAGAAAACAGTTAAAAAGAACCGTTCCGTAAAGTACAAAAAGTCAGTGCTTAAAAGTAAAAATCCAGTGTGCAAATCAATTAAATGCACCGCAACAACTAAACACAATTAATAAGGCGTCAACTAATCGGTACTAAGTAAATCTGCTACAGAATTTTATAAATTCAACAGGACTTATTTAAAGTAAACTGTACCCCCGATTGTGGTCGTTGTGGCGTAGTGGTAGAGCTTTCGACTTTTACGCAGAGGGTCCGGGGTTCGAAAATCGGCACAGGCAAAATCAAAAAGTAGAAAAGACAATTTTACTACACGGAACCTCATCTTGGCAGGCAATGGCAACTACAAGAGTAAACATTTGCTTTGAAAAGCTTTTCACTTCACCGTTCCGATTCGTCAGAAAACTGTAGGTATCTTCCACTCATGTACAAATACATTAATATAACACGCACAACATGAGAGGTTGTGAAAAAGCTCGGCCTATGGCCTCCATGGGCTGTAGTGCGATTAAAAGAAGAAGAAGAAAACCCCATTTAAAATCCCTTTAGCGAGTATCTGATAATTTCTTTCGAAATTTGTAGGTTTATAAAGACTGTTTCTTTTATACTGAAAATAAAAAAACAACCCCATGTAAACGTACCGATTTAGACAAAAAATTTTAAAAACATTTAAACGTTTGTTATGTTAATCTTTTTTTTATTATATTATTATATATTTATTTTATTTTTATTACTTTATTATATAAAGCAAGCTGTCTTTGAGACATTTAACAATAGATAAATAGACATAAACAATAAATAAATAGAATTTAAAAAAAAAATAAAAACATTTAAAGAAAAATAAAAACTAACATGCATGGTGAGTGTCCAGTGACACACCCATATTTTACAGTATTACATTTTCATATTTATGTTTCACTTTAAATTATGAGATCTTGAGGGATTTTTCGTTTTAGTCTGGAGAAAGTCCACGGCGAATTCATCAACTTCCATGCTAGTTGGTTTGGATGGTTCAACATTCGTGTTAATCTTAGAGGGAACTTGGAAATCTCTTGTTTATACCTTGAACGCGTGTGTGTGTGTTACAAGATATTCGTGAAATTCATTTTTTTTTTTTTTTTTTGAAAACTTATGTTTCATGAGATAATATATGATATTTTAGATAATTAACAAACACTGCAACATTATTTGTCTTATTTGAATATAAATGACTTGTTGGTTAGTTTTCAACTTAAAGAAAGTAATAGCTCTATTAAACGAGATCCTAAAAGTATGCAATAATATAAACATACTTTCTATGGTACAGCGTTATCTATTACAAACATATATGTATTCGGAAGTAAACTTAATTGGGCACAACATTATGGTATAAGCAATATAAATTATAGTTGACATGTAGAACACATTGGCTCCTTAAATAGTTTTATTAGAACATTTTATGTAAAGTTTTTTTAATAAATCTCCGATTTTTTTCTTTATTTTTAACACAGCGTCGTGCATCACGCCGAGCATCATTAAGACGCGGCTCGATTTCGGCGTTGCCGCAGAAATCTGCTGAAATTCCATGGGATATTTTGGAACGTTTATTTATGCCATTCCTATTTTGTCATGCTGCGGCATTAGCTGTTTCAACTTTATTACATGTATTTGACATATCTTATGTGTCAACGTTTGCTGTATTCGTGTGGTTTGCATTGTCGACAATTGGTGCGGTATTATTCTATCATTTCGTTAAGGTAAGTCGTGATTTTACATTTAAAAAACAAAACTAAAAAGGAGATAATAAAATATTTGCACAACTAAATAAACATACACAGTTACATATATGTATGCATATGTATACCATTATATAAGTTATGATATTTAATAAAGTATCTACATAACATTCCTGCTACATTTTTTTTGCTGATGGCAGACAAATAAAATATCATAACAAATGTAACATATTTATAAAAATTCAAGTTAAACTGCAACAGCAAAAATAGCATAGAAAAGAAAAGCAAAGAAGAATATTAGTACCAACAGGAAATAAAATAAAAGGTGGTATGCATCATTTTTTTTTTTTTTTTCATTGATACAATTAACACACTGGGTGTACCCCTATGCAGAGCATTGTGTTGAATGGAAGGAAGATTGATAGGTGAGAAGAAGAAGGAGGGAGAATGAGAAGAGTGAATGTGATCACACAGGACACCGATAAAGAGAAAGGCAGCCATTGTGGCACGTGTTATGCCTTTACCACAATGAACTTCAGTTCTATCAGTGTCGACTATGACCGCATGTAGCGCCAAAGGCCAAGTTTTTCACATCCACTCATGTTGTGCGTGTTATATTTGCACATGAATGGAAGGGACCTACAGTTTTATGCCGAATCCGAACGGCATAGTGAAGAGAAAAGCTTTTCATAGGCAATTTTTACTCTTGTAGGTTTGCCATTGCCTGCCAAGAGGCGTGCCGTTAATTTTGTTGTTGTTGCATTTTTTATTTTTTATTTAATTAAATTTTTTTATTTTGCCTGTACCGAGATTCGAACCGCTGACACTCTGCATAACAGTCCAACGCACTACCGCTACGCTACAGCGACCACAAATATACCCTACACACTGTGTGTACAGTGTGCATTCGTTTTGATCAATTATTGGTTATTTGTAATGCCCCTGCTATCATTCGTTGATGTGAACATAAGTATATACATATATTCATACATAGGCTGAGCCGATTTAGCTATGCCCGTTTGTCCGTGTGTCTCTCTGTGTACAATCTCAACCAACTTCTCAACTTCTGAAATAGGCAAACTCGGTCAAGGGATGTTGGACCTCGCATACAAGGGAAATGTTCAAAAAGTAATATTGAAGGAAATTCTCAAGCGAATTGAACAAAACTCGAAACACTTCATAAATACATATATTCTTTTGAAAACTGTTTGAAATTTATCAACATTGGGTAGGCCCATCATAGGAAATAGTGAAATAAATGGAACCATATTTGGTGCAGACAATTAAAATATCTTTAAAACACGCTTTTCGCTTACGCGCACAGGAATTGATTGTTTAAACTTTTTTCTCCTGATCTGCGATTTTAAGTTTAAAATTTTCCCACTTGCTCAACATTATAACTATAATATGCTTTAAATAAATCCTTGAAATCTCATTAGTTAGTTAAAAGCATATCACTTGATAGGATGCCACAATGCAACACTGGTTGAAGGTGGCCATTTCGTACCTTGAGTACTTTGAGTGAAATTACAGTGTTCGATTTATTACTGTCGTGCTGATCTCTGATTTTGATTTTAATGTTCCTCAATTTCTCAACACTTCATTACTTTACTGCGCCTCAAAATAAAAGTGTCAAAATCTCTATATAAGAACTTGACCTCAGAAGCTTCAACATATGTATGTATTTATGTATATGAATGTAAATCTCTTCCTCTGGTAGTACTTATGTAGTTTATGAAAGCTAGAAACTTACAATGAAAACAGTAAAACTTTTAGCCGCTACACAATTAAGAAGTGAACCGTTGATGCAATACCAGCAATTCACTTTACACATGCTTCGTCTCAATATTCTATACTAGCAGCCTATCGATACACACACATGCATGCACGCATGCTTTTATGTATAGAGAAATGCCCGTTTTATTTATGGATATTGTGCTGAGAGAATATATGATCTCCGAAACGCGGCAACAGTGGAACATTTTAAACTACATACATGTGTCACGTGTCATATGGCACTGTATGGCCATTCCCATTCCCATTTGTTTTTGTTTTTTTTTTTTTAAATCTGCAGTTACGCATGATTTGGTAATGAAATGTCAAATTTATGCAAATATGCACCGTCGCCACCTGCAAAGTTGCTCAAGATGAAGCTCAAAACAATTTTCTTTGTGAATGCATAATGTCAAATTAAGCGTAATATTTAAATATTTTGAAATGTAAGTTTTTTTTTTTGTAAATTTATTCTGCAAGAGTAACTAGCTGTGCTCAGTTAGTCGTCTTGTCATTGAAATGTCACGTACACAGTGACATTTTACTTTGCAATATACAGATATAGAAATATATTTGTATCTACTTAACGTGTATATACATAACATAACATGAATAAAGACACAATGGTGGGGTTTGAGAGACGATTCTCACTTGTTGCCTTGGAATTTCATGCTTCAGGTTTTTAAGAATCATAATTGACTGTCTCAAATTCAACAAAAATCAAATATGACTCATGTTTACCAACATAGGACCCAATTATCGCTGGCTTACAAGATTTGTGTAAATCGTATCTGAATGAGTCAAGCTTATAAAAACTAGAGCTGACTTACGTTGGCATATAAAATTTCAATATTGCAAGCTGTAATGTACAACATTGGACTAGCTCAGCTTATAAAAGTACGAACCGACTCAGGCGTATCAGACGTGGCTTAGACATATTTATTAAAATAGGATAAGATTACAGGCACAATTGTACGCAATAAGAGAGGCCTGCAAGTCACTTTTTGACATCAGAAAAGATGGGGATTATACATATCTTGATAGATAGTTACTTTTAAAGCCTTAGATTAAGTCTAAATAAGTTGTTCTACTTGGTCAAGTGCTAGAAATTAGGTTTAGTATGTATTCCACGTCACAGCGACATCACTGTAGCGTAATCTGACGCAATTATATTCAGCAATATTAATACCATTCGAGATAAAAAGCCGTCTTCTGTATCTGAACCTCACAAAGTGGATATAATTCTTAGGGGGTTCAAAGACTTCTATTAAATGCAACGCGACAATGAACAATAAATGAACAACATATGAGGGATGTGGTATTAAAACGGTTCTTTGCACTAATCATGCTTTTCAGATGAAAACAACCAGGACTCGATTGGCCCAAAATTGTTAAAATCAGAACGACCCAAATTTAATAAAACCAGGTATATTTGGAGCCAAGCTCCAAGAATGTCAATACTGAACAGTTTAAACGAAAATTTTCTATACGAACAGCGCCTGAGATCAAAGTCTTACAATTCCATAGGGGTGGTAAGAACTTTTGGTCATTTGTAAAGAGTAAAGAACCAAACATCTTTGTCAATTTCAAATCTTTTTAAAAGTGATCGCTTCGTCACTAGGTCGGTTGGTAAAGATAACCTTTGTTAGCTAAATAATGGTATGGTATTCCAGTCCATGTTGGAAAGTTGCCAATGTCCAACCATAGTCCCAAAGCAATCGGTTCTATGCTATCCAGTCATGGAAAGTGACCGCCAATACGGTTTCTGCCGAAATCGCTCTACGGGGGAACTCACGGGGGTCCACACTGAGCACTGGTACCATAGTGTCCATGGCTTCAGTTAGAGCAAGGTGGTTGGTTGCTCTGGATATTTCAAAGGCGTTTGACGGAGTGTGATATAAAGCACTGGTGTCAAAACTGATATCCATGTTGTGATAGACAGCATTGTTTCGGAAGATCATGCCATTAATGCTGGAGTGCCGCAGGGTTCGGTCCTCTCCCCCACACTTTTCCTTATCTTCATTAATGACCTTCTGTCATTAACGAAGAATCCCGTTAACTCATTTGCAGATGACAGCATCATTTCTCATTCATATACCTGTTCGCCCTAACCTTGGAGATTGAGAGGAAAAGGCATGTTATGAATGAATCACTCAATAAATATCTCCAGTCAATTTCCGAGTGAGGTCTCACGAATAGAGTTGAGTTCAATGCGCGTAAGACCCAATGTTGTATGTTATCTAACAAACGAAATTCCCAGCCCCCCGTTGACCTCATAGACATGGGTGGGGCAGGTATTGCGGAGACAGCGACTCTTGATGTTCTGCAAATAAGCTCCCTGCAAATATTTTTCCCGATCATTATGACCCTTGCAAATATAAAGCTAAAGCTCATAACTACTTACTTCTCCCTCCTTCATCCTCTCACCTATCAATCTTCCTTCCAATCAACACAATACTCTGCATTTATAGTAGATTTTACGTAGACTTAAGTAGGTTAAGTCCTGGCTCAAGTTAGCAAAAACTTGGCCAGACAGACCAAGTTTTGTGAAATTAAAACCTGACTGAAAGCAAACAAGCTTACAAAATTTGATTAACTGAAGCTTATAAAAATCAGATCTGACTGATTTAGGCTTATAACCAAAAATCGGAATTGCGTAAAGGATTTGGAATGCTTTATGAATATCATTTTGGACGTCACTGGTTATAAAAAAATCAGACCTGGTTGACTTAGGACTATTAAAATCGGTCCGACTCAGGTTTAATAAAATCAAATCTGACTGACTCAAGAATATAAAAATGCATACTAAATTTAAGTGACTCTGTTTTATATGTAAATACTAAATTTGGCTCAGCAGACTTATAAAACTGGCACCTCACTGTTTCAGCTTCATACAAATTTGATCCGAGTAACAGAATGTAATAAAAGTCCGACCTGATTGACCCTGATTCATCAATAACAAAATTTGACTGGTCCAGACTACAAGATTTTACTGATCTAAGAAATTCAAAACCGACTGACTTAGATCTAAAGAAATAAATATTGATAAGATTTAGTTTTAAAAGAATCAAATCTTACTGACTCATGCTCATAATAAGACCTGAATCACTTGGCTTAACAAGATTTAACTCAGGCTTATGAAAATAAGATTCGACTGATCAAAACATCAGAACAGAGTGTCTCAAGTTAAAAAAATTTAGACCGGATTGATATGCTGTTAAATTATGTACATCTTGCTGTTTGAAATCCTATTGCTAAAAATCAAGTTTATAGAAACCATGCCTGACGGACTCAGACTTATAAAATATGAATTGACTGAATCAGGTTTCACATAAATCGGACCTGACTCACTCAGACTTATACAAGTCAGGTCTGAAGTGAATTTGATAAAATCTGACTTATACAGGCTTACAAGTTTCGACTGACTCAGGCTTGTCAAAATAAGACCTGACTACCTCAGCTTCATAATACTCAGATCAGAATACCATATATGGTATATATAGTATGTGGCTCAGGTTTCTAAAAATCAGTGCTAACTAACTCTATTTTTTAATATGAAAAAGCACTGACGCGACTTGCAACAATCAAATCGGACCAATACTTATACTGGATTACCCATTTTGTAATTTCATAACCATAGTTTCTGATATGTGAAACATACCTGTGTGATTGCAATTGTCATTTTATTAGTCTATATTTTTCGTTCTACTGTGCAAGCAAATGGTAAGGTAGTGAGGAAATTTAAAGAACCTGGAACCGTCACGGATATGCAAAGGCCGTAATGTAGGGTCTATGGAAGATATAGTTGCTGTAAGTGAAAGTGAAGAACCGAATTTGGCAATTCCCCGATATTCTGAGCAATTGGTCCAGCCTTACGGCCAATTATGGCGTATTTCTCAACTAAATTTATAAAGTCTAGCTCATACAGCAAGACGAAACACAACGCAACCGATTTTGGGTTTATTGCTTTATTGTTTCGAGAATGCATAATTTCACGTTTCGGCGACGTCAATTTGTCGAAAATTACCTCAAAAGGACTGATTGTTGCAATAGAGCTCGTGGCGGTCATTTAAATGATAAAGTATTTCACGCAAACTTCAAACTTTATAAACGAAACCATCACCTGATCACCGTGTTCTATATACATATTTGTTATTCTCTCTATGGCAAACCTATGAACGTTAGGCTGTTTACATACTACACTGGTTACAATACTTATACTTTACTTTACTTTTAATGGCACAACAGTCCACGGAGGGCCTAGGCCGACCTTTTTCGCATCCACTCATGTTGTGCGTGCTATATTTGTACATGAATGGGAGGGACCTACAGTGTAATGCCGAATCCGAACGGCGAAGTGAAAACCTTTTCATAGCAATTTTTACTCTTGTAGGTTTGCCATTGCCTGCCAAGGGGTGGTGCCGTGCCGAGATTCGAACCCCGGACACTCTGCGTTGTAGTCCAACACATTACCACTACGCCACAGCGACACAATACAATACTAGATACAATACTTATAAGTTTTATTTTATAACTCAACAGAATACTTTTATTTATAATGCTTACATACTTATAGTATATGTATACGTACTCATAGATATTCACATGTATCTTCATCATTTATAAAAGAAAACACAAATGACTTCAAAAAACGTTTTATTTATTTACAACACACTTTTTAGGTACCTTCAAATTCTGCTTCATTATTGCTATTGATTTCTTCCACTTCCATTCACTTATCTTTATAAAAAATACATGCATTGTATAATGCTTAACATACACAATTATTATTTTATGTATAATTTAAAGTACGTTTTAAATTAAAAAGCATGCGAAGACGGTTTTAAAAAATTTTTAGTTAGTTTTATTAATTTAAGCCGAAGACAATCGCACTTCAGATCATACTGTATTGAACGAGGTAAAAGGCAAGTCTTATCAAATTGCTTGATTTCCCACAGTAATTGGTGCTATGGACTGCACTCATGTCAGAATGTCATGTCAGAAGACAATCGCACTTCAGATCATACTGTATTGAACGAGGTAAAAGGCAAGTCCTATCAAATTGCTTGATTTCCCACAGTAATTGGTGCTATGGACTGCACTCATGACAGAATTAAAAGTCCAGCAAAAAATGTTGGTTATCTAACTCCTCTTTGGCAGCTTTATGGATCTGAAAAATAGTAAATTCATTAAAAATTTTAATTTGAACAATTTGGTGACGTAACAGCTTAGCTCGAAGCGAATGCAATTCTTTAACATGCTCCGTAGCAAGACTTTGATGGCTGATTTGCTCGCGAAGAAGTTCAAATTGAAGCAAGTGGGCTTCTTGCGCATTTGACGATTCTCTCTTTATTTACCGCTGCCTTTTGGCTGCCAATTTCATCCGCGTCCACTGCCGCCTAATTTTTGAAACATCTTTCTCATAGCCTGCCGCCAACATCGACATCCTAATTTCCTTCCATGCATCTTTTTCTTTCATTATCAAACCCGTATCGCTCTTTTTATTTTCGATGTTGCCGATATGGCTGTTGATGCCACCGTCCGGTTTCCTTGTCATGATCTTTTTAGTTCCTACATACAGAAAAGATAGAACCCCAAAGGTTTTACAAATTATTACTGTCTTATGCAATTTAAATCAAAAATTTTAAATCTTTCTTTATATTTAATATCAACAATTTCAAATTAAATAAAGTTTAATAAAAAGTTGAATTTTACAACTAATTTAAGATCGGAAATCTACAGAATTGAATAAATGCTTTTTCTCAAATATGAGTATAGGTAGAATAATATAATAATGAAAATACTACAATATCCTTTTCGATTACAGTGCAAGTACTTTCTTTCCTCACGAATTTGATTCGCACATGGGTTCCATCGACGCATCCCATTATACAAGGAATTTGATACCTATTGAAGTGCTCCTTTCTGCTAAATATTGGAAAAGGAGCAAACTTATGAATGGCTACTGCACTGCTTCCGTATGAAATTTTTTTTAAATAATGTTATAATTAACTTATAAAGAATCTTTCCTGGACCGAATGCTCGTCGAATTCACACTCCCACCATCATTGCAATCGCTATCGTTCAAAAATCCAATTAATGGAAACTTTCTAAAAACACTCTATGTGTTTTACACAAAAATTATGTATAATTTTATATTATTTCTAATACATACTTTCGAACATTTTCCCTGCAACTTTTTCTATATCACACTCAAACTTTATTTTCTTAGACCAAAATAACTGACAGTACACTTTGCACCATAGTGTCGCTAACACATAATAATTTTTGAGTACAGAAGTTAAGCAGAACACAATTTATTAAATTTTGACATTTTATCAAAAACGAAAGTAAATGATATAAGAACTTATGTGACTAAAAGTGTCTCGGACGCAAAGTTTCACTGAGTTTTATATTGTATAATTTCGATGTTCAATTCATTTCTAATACTTTTAGCTTCTTTTGTTTTATGTTTGCCTTTTGCTCGTTGCATTTATTCCATGGATAATTTGAGCTAATTTTCAACGAACCGTTTTTTATTTTTTTCTTACTTAAAAATATCAAAAACTATTCAGAAAGAAAAAACTTTACACACACACACATCCACATTCATGGAAACAACCGACAATAAAGCCAATCAAAATGCGTAGTTACATAAGAAATTTGAGCATCGGCATTAAAATGCTCATTTTAAGTATGTACGAGTATGTATGAATGAATGTTGTCTGTGCGTACCATACATGGAATATTTATATGTATGCGATGAGTATTGAGATGTAGATGTTTGTGTGAGTATGTGTGAGCGTCTAAGTAAATACTATCTTTTCTCATTAGTTTCTTTATGTTTCCTTGTATTTTTGATTGTGTGTACAATGTACATAGTGTGAAAAGTATTTTATGTATTATTTTTCTGTTTATATGGGTCAGTGTGTGTATGTGTGTACGAAGACATTCAGTCCCGGGATCCCGAATCCTGAAATCCCGAATGCCGGGATTTTTAAGTCCATATCCCGGGGTTTCGGGATAAACGATTTTATGTCATTTTTAAAGATATTTTACGAAATTTTGCAGTGAAATTGCAAACCTGCTGTTGAAATTATTTTCAACCTGTAACCGGTGTTCCAATTCCAAAATATTTCGCTTCATTTAGCGTCGTAAGAGCAACATTATTAACCTGTAAAATATGTTGAAAAAGGTAAGTTTAAAATTCATACGTTGAATTTTTCTATTAAATTTTATTTGTCATTAAAGTTTTGAAAAATATTTGTAGATATAAAAAAATGAATTTTAGAGTACAGACAACAAAAGGAGAAGATAAATCTTCGGTTTGGTACCATTATTTAAACGCGGATGACGGCAGTCCCATCGCAAAGTGTAAAATTTGCAAAAAGCATTTAAAAACTAATGGAGGATCCACAAAAGGACTTCTGACTCATCGCAATATAAGACAGTGCACTTATTGCTATTTAAATATTTTTTTCTTTAGACTCACAGTATAAAGTTGGAAAAAGGAGATGCAAGCGCCACCGCCAGGCACAAGCAAAAATCACAAAAATTACGAATTTTTGAGCACAAAATATGACAATACGTTTATGGCGGTCGTGGCACGGTTTACGGCGATTGATAGGTTGCACTTTTCAAAATTTATCACATCCATAGAATTGCGGAAGTCATTGACGGAGCGTGGCTTCAACGTTCCGAAGTCCCAAGAGGCGATAAAACAACAAATAATTAAATTTTTCAACAAAACCCTCAATTATATTAAAGAAGAGCTGGATGGACTTAAAAATCGTGGCTGATTTTGAATGAGTGGACTTATACAGCTAACAAGCGATACAGCTAACAAGCGATACATGATACATTTGACATTGGTCTCGTAAGACTTAAAAGCTTAATTACAGCAAATGTTTGCGTTGAACTCTTGGAATAAAGACTTAAAAAGTTCAATCTATATTTATCAGCGGATATCGTAACTATCTCAACGGACGGCGCAAGTACCATGGTAAAGTTGGGAAAACTAATTTCGTCAAAACAACAACGTTGCTTGCTCATGGTATTCAATTGGCGTTAATTGATGTTTTATACAACCGAGCGTGTTGTTGTGTCCGAAAAAGAATCCGATTTAGAAGACGACGATGTAGATGACTACGGGCTTCAAATATGCGAACGCGATAGTTTTTGTCCAAAAGATAATCGACCATGTACGGAAAATAGTTCGAACATTTCGCAAATCACCAACAAAAAACGACTTGCTGCAGAAATACATAAAAGACGATTACGGCAAGGAGCTGAAACTGATAATCGACTGTAAAACGCGATGGAGCAGCATGCTAAACATACTTGAGCGCTTTACATTGTTGGAGCGATCTATTAAAAAAGCAGTAATCGATTTGAAAATGCCAACAATTTTAGATTTTGAATGCGCTGTTGTAAATGAAATTGTTAGAATTTTGAAACCAGTAAAAATTACAGTTGAAGCTCTCTGCCAAAGCGATATGAATCAATGTTAAGCCGATATGGCATTAGTTTTTATGTTAAAGGAAATCGCACAAACCAAATCTGCTTTAAGCGACAAACTTTTGCAATCGGCCAAAGCTCGAATCAGAGAGAGAAAAACTATATATTCATCAATTCTAAACTTTTTAACAAATCTAATGGAAACATCTGAGTTAGACGAAGATAATTCGGCAAATTTTTCAAAAATTAAAACCGAAATTATAAGTATAATAAAAAAATTTTCTTCGGAATCGCAGCACGTTTAACATGAAGTAATTTTTTTTGAAAACTCGGAAAATGATGAAACAAAAGTTTAGAAAACCGGCTACAAAATGCTTTGGATAATTGACGCAGTCTAACCAAGTCGCAAAATTCAGAAAGCTTATCGGAGATCGTTTCCCGGGAAATTGATTTATTCGTTTCGGGTGGTAATCGAGGCCAACATACTTTTTACACCGAACGGAATAGTGGGAGACACTATAACACAACATCTCAAACTTGCCTGCGATTACCTTCAATCTATCTCTCCGACTTGTATCGATTCAGAAAGTTGTTTTTCGACAGCTGGCTATTTCTCGTCTTTCCGACGAGTCTTTGGACGCATTAATTACTTTAAAATATTTCTTTATGGAAATGTAATGAAATAATTTAAATAACTTAAATAAAAACGAAGATCTAATGATTTTTATCTCATTTATGAAACATTCTGCATGTAATATTGTTGAGACCATTGTTTATTTTTTGTATTTTGCACTCTTTACTTACTTTTAATGGCACACCAACCCATGGAGGGCCAAGGCCGAGCTTTTGCTAGAAAAAATAATTTTTCTACACGTCACCACCTCTTGGCAGGCAATGGCAAACCTACAAGAGTAAAAATAGCTATGAAAAGCTTTTCACTTCGCCGTTCGGATTCGGCATTAAACTGTAGGTCCCTTCTAATCATGTACAAATATATCACGCACAACATGAGTGGATGTGAAAAGCTCGGCCTAGGCCCTCCATGGGCTGTTGTGCCATTAAAAGTAAAGTAAAGTAATAGATATTTGATTTAATTGGAAAATCCCGGGATCCCGGTATTGATAATTTCATATCCCGGAATCCCGCTATTTTCAAAAACATTCCGGGATTGGATATTAGTGTGTACACACAATTTAGAACTTGTCTTTCAGCTATTTAATGTGTTTTTTATGTTTTTGCGTGACTGTATATATCCTTTATCCTTTATATTTTTAGTTGTTCTTCTCCTTCTCCTTTTCATTCTTCTTTCTCTCTTCTCTTTTGCTTTTTCTTAGCCTTTCTGTTTTGTCTTCAAGTCCTTTTCATATTTTAATTGCTTGATAGATTTTACTCGATGGCTCAATTTTATAATAGTACTGGTTACTTTTCTTATTCCTGCCCAGTTTTCCTCCGACTGGATCATATGCTTAATTATACTCGATGGACTTGGCAACTCTGTGTTTGTTGGGCTGAAACGCCGACAGTTAAAAATTCCGTGTTCTACGTCTTCCTCCTGGTCGCTACAGATAGGGCAAAGTGGAGAGTCGTCATGTCCAAATCTATATATGTACTTTCTGTAACCTCCGTACGTCCACCTGCCTTTTGGCGAATTCTCCCACCTATTCTGCCAAATGGATAATGAAGCTAGCCTTTCTTCGCTTGTAATGCCTGGAATATCCAGCTGCTGCTGATTTGTATTCCTTCTGCAGTATATTCCTTTCATTTCATCCGCGAGTATATCAATTGGTATCATACCAGCTACGACGCACGCCGCATCTTCCGAAATTGTCCGAAAACCACATATTGTTCTTAGGGCACTTTGTCTGTATACCCGTGACAATTTTTTTCGGCACTTCTTTGTGACCACAGCTCCGGCCCAGATTGGAGCTGCGTAAAGCAAGACTGTGCTTACTACTCTAGGCAATAACATCCTTCCGCCATATTTTGGTCCACCTACGTTTAGCACTATTCTAGACAGCACTACTTGAAAACTTTCTTTTACGTAGTCCAAGTGAGCTTTTAAGTTCAGTCTGTTATCTATCATCACTCCAAGATATTTAATTGACGACTTCGATTTGATTATTTAGTTGCCTACTTGTATATTCGCATACTCGACAATCTTTCTACTGCTAATTAGTACCGCCTCGGTTTTTTGTGCCGCTAATTCAAGCCCAGCCGATTGTAGACATTGGTTTATTGCGGCAACCGCTTCGTTGGTGACCGTTTCGATTTCCTGGATATGTTTCGCTGCTGTAATTATCGCAATATCATCTGCGTGCTTTTACTCCAGGTGGGAATGGTAGCCTTAGTAGAGGTCCTAACACAGATCCTTGTGGAACACCTGCCGAGATGTTGTAGTATTTTAATCCTTCATCGCTTTCATACTCCAGTTTTCTGTTTTTGAAGTAACTATCAATTATTCTTCGTGTATACCTCGGAGCATTCATTCTTGTCAGAGAGCCTTTTATGTGCATCCAGTTGGCAGAGTTAAATGCATTTTTTACATCTAGTGTAACCACTGCACAATATTGTTTCTCCTCCTCTCCATCTATCACCTTCTATAGCGCTTACAGTGGATCGAGCTTTCCGAAACCCGTATTGACAATTTGACAGTGCTCCGTTCTCTTCCCCGAAGGAAAGCAACCTGTTGTAAATTACACGCTGCAGTATTTTGCACAATGTGTCAAGCAGGTAGATTGGCCGATATGACGATGGATGTCCCGGCGGCTTTTTTCCTTTCGGTATCAAAACTAACCGCTGTAGATTCCACTGATCTCGAAATGTTCCTTCTTCTAAACATTTCTGAATTACTTCGGCGAAGATATCCGGTCTTCTGTAGACTGCCGTTTTCAAAGCCTTATTAGGAATACCGTCGGGTCCTGGTGCTTTTTTGTCGCCTATAATCCTGCATGCTTCGAGCACCTATGTGAAGATTACTTGCCGCTGTGGAAATAAAGTCTTTACAATGTTATCCAACATTACCGGACGTGATAACTGTGGTGTTCTTTGGCCCTTTAGCTTCGTCATTACGGTTCTGTAAGCAGTGCCCCATTGATTTATATCTGCGTCATCACATATATTTTTAAAGCAATTCTTTTGCTATTTTTGATCGCCTTCTGCAGAGATTTTCGTGCTTCTCTAAAAGATTCGAGTAGCTGTAAAACACCAGGTCTTCCTCTAGATCGCTGAACTTTACGCCTTGCTTTTAAACATTCACCTCTAAGAGTTTTGATTTCTTCATTCCACCAATAGCATGGTGAGCCTTGGTTGCTGGGCTCCCTTCAGGGCATTGCTGCATCACAAGCCGTAGTTACCAAATGTGTTAATTGGCTTGCTGCTTTTTCTGCCGATCCGGGTCTCAGATCATGTGTGGCGAATATTTCTTCAAAGGTGTCCTTATCGAACATTGTGTCCTTCCATCTACGGGCGGTTGGTTTACCTCTCTGACTTAATCTCTTTTCTCTTATTTCACACATTACTGCCTGGTGGTCACTATGCGTATAGTCTTCACTAACCCGCCATCTCGTTCTACGTGCTGGAAAGCTACTAGTAAACGTGATGTCTATAATAGATCCGTATCCTGCTTTACGAAACGTAAATTTATTGCCTGAATTTGCGACTACTATGGCTAGCGGCAAAAAGATTTCAAGAAGGCTGTGTCCTCTAGCAGTCGTGTCTCTACTGCCCCATTCTGTTGCTTGCCCATGAGTTAAAGTCTCCAGCGATTACACTGGTGTTTTGCCATGCGCATCTGCTACGATTTCGTCAATAGTATGTTGGTACTCACTAGGTGTCAGGCTGGGACGTGCATAGCAACTATTAAAGTAAATGCCATTTATTTTTGCTCTTAGAAATTCATCCGACTGTTCGTTGGTATTTTGGAAGACGTGTCTTCCGCATATACATTTTGCTGCATTTTTGGTCTTGTCACTGACACAGATGTTTTTACTCTCAAGTCTGTATGGTTCGCTGATTAGAACTACGTCTGCTTTCTTTTCTCTCGCTGTTTGTGCCAGCAGGTTTTGCGCGGCTTCACAATGGTTCAGATTTATCTGTATAATTTTCATCGCGTTTTATTGTTCATGGCCCTCCTGAATGTTAGGCATTTGCTGCTTCCCGCGACGTGGGTGGTATTTTTTGGATTGTCAATTTTGCAAAACATGCACACATGATCCTTCCCATCAATGCTACATCTTCTACACGTTTTTTTTCTGTCTTGTGCATCTTTGCATTCTCTTGCTATATGCCCATAATCTAAACACCTAAAGCATTTTTTGAGCATTATTCGCTCACGGATGCGACACATTACCCAACCAATTTTGATTCTAGCATCTAGTCTGCCGGCAAGCTTATTGTTGCAGTTTGCGTTCCACCGTATACTTCCTCAAACTTACTATGTCTGAGGTATTTACACTGTTCAGGTCGAACTGTGTGCTTATTGCTTCGCAAATGTCCTCTTTCGTAGTGATCTCATCTACGTCTTTAACTTCGATTAACATTTGACTGCCGCTTGACTTCCCAATGTTTTACCGATGATGTCGCTAAACGCACCGGCTTTTTCTCCTGCCTCGTTCAGTTGGATTAATAGATCGCCCTTCTGGTTTCTTCTGATCCTTGTAACCGTCTGCCCCAGTCCAGCTAACTTGTAGTCACTTTTTACTTTCCTAAGCATATCTGCGTAAGAAAGATCTCCTATTTTTTCGATCACGATTGCGTCTGATCGGACTTTAACTTGGCTTGGCTTTGTGCTTGTCTTGCTCTTGGACGACTCTTTTCTTGTCACTTTTGTCCAATTTTGTTCTCCTTTACAAGTTCTTGTCTGCGCCTCCGATTTCGGGTGCTTTGGTGTGACATTTGAATTAGTAACAACCTTTTTTAGCGGTTCTCTTGGTTTTCTT
The DNA here is from genome assembly GCA_958295655.1 of Palloptera scutellata. NCBI lineage: Eukaryota > Metazoa > Arthropoda > Insecta > Diptera > Pallopteridae > Palloptera > Palloptera scutellata. The sequence continues at coordinate 30,205,733 of OY282451.1, forward strand.
CCTTTTTAAGGGAGAGTTCTGTTGCGCTTCGCATTTGGTGGCTTTCCCTCCTGGTACTGCTTCCTCTTTACGTCCATTGTTGTTTTAAACCATGGGCAGGTCTCGATACTGTTTTATATCTCCTATGCAGTACCTCTTGACTTCTGTCCATGGTTTTCCGCCTTTTTTTTAGAGTTCCTGGATCATCTGTACTAGATCTCTCATCGGCTGATGTATCGACCTACGGCTTACCGCCCAACATTTCTGCAAGTTCCTCAATTTTCTGTCCCAGTAGTTTAAACGGATCCATTGGGCTTGCTTTCTGACATGTTGCAAGCGTGGCTGTGAAGAATTTGAGCGTGTTTGCTCTGAATTAGGCACTAATATCTCCGGAGAGCATGCCAATCTTCTGCTCTTTTCAAAAGGATTCGCAAGGCGCTAATCCTTGATTGTGTTCTCCTCTTCATTCATCTTATTTTTTTTTTTTTTTTTTTTTTCGGCGTGTGTGTTTGTGCTTATGCCACCGGAAGTGAGCACATAAAAACCGGAAAGTATTTACTTTGTTGTTGTTATTGCTGTTGCCGCTACTGTCGAGGCCTTGCTGTCGTCATATAGTTGCTATTTTTAGTAGCAAAACAATAGCAACAACCAACGAACTACAACAAGAACGAGCTAGTGTTAAATTGTGTGTGCCTTGCTTCTTTATGGATTTCCTTTCCTATTTTTTTTTTCTTATTCCTATTTTTCGGCACAATTTTCGTTGCTTAAATTTTGTTTGTGTTAAGTTTTTGATTTATTTGTAGTTTTCTTTTTTTTGTAGTTTCGTTTTCTCATTTTTTTTTTGCTTGCATTCATATGGAAAAAGGAGTTTCTCTGTGGCTTGGCGTGAAAACATGTAAATTTTAAGTTGAAATATAAATGTGCTTCTCTCTGTGTGTGTGTGTGTGTGTGTGTGTATATGTGTGTGTGTGCTCTACAATAATTTGCAAATAGAACAAGAAATTTAAAACACATATGTTACTCTTTTCTTTCTTCTATTTTCTATTTTGGAAGCGCGCCTTACACTCTCCAGTCTCACACTCTCAAGTTTCATAACCTCAAGCCTAAAGCTCTCTGAACCCACATGCTTAATGCGCCTGCCTATGCAGCTCTCAACTCAGAGCATATGTCATGTGTCGCTCTTGTCTTTGTGGTTTGTATCTACTTTTGTGTGTTGCCCTTAATAGGATTAGTCAACGAAATTGGCTTTAAACAAGAAACCAGAAATTCGCACACAAACAAAATAAAAGCAAAAGGGAAGAGCTAAAAGCAAGACGCATGAACTGTGACAGCGAAAGGATTTAAGTTTTGCAATAGTTTATGTGTGTTTGTATATGTGTAATTTTTGTCAACTGGCTTGTCTTTCAATCTTGTCATTGGCGATTTATATTATTATTTAACTAATTTTAGAAAATGTATTTTGGAATTTACTACATACAATTTCCGAGATACACTTTACAGATGTATCTCGTTTTATTTTAAGACAAAAAAATTAATTGCAAAATAATGACGTAATAGTGACGTGGTAGTACAAAAAAAACCAAATACATTAAAAATAAAAAAGACTGTTTGTGCGTGTCGCGGATATGGAACGAATTTGGAGAAAATACAGAGGTTCCATTTAATTTTGATTTATTCAAATTTTACAACAACAAACAAGTTTCCATGAATAGTGAGCAGGTCGGCAATGCGACACCATCTAAAAAGGACAAAGTTTAGGCAATTACTTGTATTATGTAGAAAAAGGAAATTATTGAGTAGAAAAAGAGAACCCGAAGCTTGATTCGTGTTCGATAATGCATAGCTTCATAACATGCATGAGTATGATGCGCTCTATTGTTCCCGGAACGCCATCTAGTGGTCCATGCTATTGTCCCGAATTTTAAGGCTAAGTTTATCTGCGCGTTCGTGCATTCACAGTTTTTCTAGCTAACAAGTATAGCTAAGGACTTTTTCTTGGTTTGAAATATCACCGTGAACTGAGTTAAAAAATTTAAAAATTGTTTAAAAACTATAAATTATGTCAGTATTTTTGTATATTTAAACTTATTTAAAAGAAAATAAAAAACTCGTATGTATGGTAATATGTAATAGAAATGATTGTCGGATCTTTGTAAATTGAAGCTTTGTAACAAACCTTTCTTATAGTTAATTGAATTGTTAATTGAAGCTTTGTAACAAACCTTTCTTATAGTTTTCACAAAACTATTCGCTGAGTATCCACAGCGAATAATCAGAGTTTCTAACCTTATTCTAGGACATGCTATTTTCGTTTCTGGGTAATAAAAACCTCATAGGCCTTCGATATTAAATTGAACAGCAGATTTATTGTAATAGCTTCAGTGTCCAACAATGATTTGTGAGCGTTCGGCAGTTTGTCTGAGAGAACAAGTTTCGGAGAGCGAAGTGAAGTGCACTCCTGGATTGCGGATCTCAGCGTTCTCTTGGGTCGCCGTGAAAACAAAACAACAGTCTAGCATCGTTAACGTTGACCCTTGTTCTCTTAATTTTTCCTTGTTAGAAGCTGTTAAATTTCCGTAGAGAGTGTAAAACAGAAAGAATAATAAAAACAGGGGAGATAGGAGCAACTGCGAGTCATCAGATCCCACAAAATAACAATCTTCAAATTAATAATATTAATAAAAACCTTCGATTTTAAATTGAATTTAAAATATTGAAGTTTAACGCATTAAGAAAGTTCGCAAACAAATTTCTATCTAGTTATTTCCCAAAGTCGCAACCCCCTTTCTTCCCTGTGTCCCCTGTCTAAATTATTAACTCTTTAATTCATTCTTTTTAACTCTTGATCTTTTACTTACTTTTAACGGCTCATAGCTGCGCCATCTAGTAGTGAACAAGTAATGAAAGTGGTTATTGCTAAAGAGTAAGTAAATTTTTTTTTCAAATAAGTAAGTACAATTTTATAAAATTCTATCGTGCGCTCGGAATGCAGCGCCATTTAGCTTGTACTCAACTTCAAGAATTTACTATTAGATAACATTTATTTATATTATAACTAAGACTTATAAACTGCTTGAAACACAAGGGTTTCCGCTGAATGAGAGCACCAAGGCCGTAGAAGATATTCGAAAACCATTAATAATTTGCAGGATAAGATATATTCCCAAAAATTTAAAGCAAGTTATTTCAAAATAAACCCAAGCTTGAGCATAATAAACGATATTTAAAGTGAAAAAAAAATAATCAGAACAATCCATCAGAAAAATCAATGTTTAAGTATTGTTGCCCAGTATTGAGCATTAATTTTCATTGTGCAAAAAGCTCTTGACTGAAAAGCGTCAATCATTTCTTTTTGCAAATATAAAAGATTTAATTTTATATTGTAACTCAACATGTGCAGAATGAATAAAACATTCTATTATTCGAAGCATTTTACGCAAATGATTCTGCAATATTTTGCGATTTTAAACAGATTTATAGTGCATACTTTCCATTCCATCATTCATATTTTTATCTTTTCTGGTAATAAGCATCTATTACTTAGCTAAATTTTACGTCCTTTTTTAATTTCTTCAAAAGTGTTTGAACTTATACCATTATATCCATTGTTCTCGACGCTATACACATAATGAGAAGAAATAAATAAATTGCTCATTCTTCAGATGAGTAATTTATGCCAGCACGCCAGTATACCACATATACTCGTAGATTTATATATTTTCTTTTCTGCACAAATAACTCACTTCGTAGCTACTCACACTTTCCATATATTCATTGATTAATGCTATTGGTGACAAAACAAGTTCTTAAGTTTTTTCATGATTTAAACATGTACAATGTACATTGTACATATATCAATCACATATAAGTATATGAATTTTCTAATTAAGTGAATACTGATTTTAATGTCAATCAAAATCACTAATTGTGCTCATGTGTTCATCAATGTATGTATTGTATCTCCAAAATATGATAGGCAGCTATTCATGTGTTGCATGTCAGTAGCGATTTCAAATAGCATATTCGAAGCTGGGTAGCCATTAAGCACAATTATAAATATTTCAAATAATTTTTATATGTTAATTTAGGCTGGACTGAGAAACGTGCAGAGAAACAGAACAATGACGATGCATGAATAGAAGAAAAGCTAAAGGAAATAATTCGTAACTTGGGTTTGGTTTTAGTGGCTGTCCAGGCACACTTAGGCCAGAGCGGTCCACTCACTGTGATACCACGTGGTACCACTGTTTAACACTGGTTAATGGCGGGGTTGCAATTTGCTATCACTTGCTGGCTATGCCATTGCCTGCCAATAGGTGTACTTGCACACACTCTTATAATTCATATTTGCGGAAGCATCTGCTTGATATCTTTTTTTTTAAATAACAAGCAATTCAGAAATAAACTAGCTTTATTCCTTTCTTCGCTGTAATAGGAAATAATAAAATATATCATGTTATTAAAATTTTACGAATAGATGAATAGATGTTAAATGTTTAATTTTAAAGGAAAGTTTAAATTTGCATGTCATGCAATATATATTATAAGTCGTATTTAATCTTGTTTACGCTACATGCTGCCGGTACTGCTAATAAGGTTTTAAACTTTGTTGTGCCGGTTTTCGAAAAATAAATAAAAATAAATAAATAAGCAGTACCCCAATAAATGTATAGCATTGTGTTGATTGGAAAGAAGATTGACAAGTGGGGGGAAGTACGTTTGCTTTAAAATTTAAAAGGGTCATAATAATTGGGAAAAATTTTTGCAGGGAGCTTATTCCAAATACGCGTGGTACGACAGATGCTGATCGTGTACTTCTGGTGAACACTCGAACTGGCGGTATCAGCTTTCGCATCTCAACAGAATATCTACCGTAAAAGTATCGGTAAAACAGAGAGACGTAAGCCACGTTTCGACAAGTCCAAGGAGTCAATAGAGCTGGAAACTCTACTGTCTCCTATTAGCTTTATCGCTCGATGTTCGATACAGTGCAGGAGTGCCAGTTTCGTTCGTGAAACTCCAGCCCGTACGTGTGAATTAAACTCCAATTTAGGACGTATATAGGTAGTGTAGATCATGCGGAGATCAGTCGGAGTGAAATATTTTTACACCGCCTAAGAAAGCCGAGACTTGGCTGATTCTTTCCACACGTCAAAAATGTGTTTATTCTAACGAACATCACATTGGATGGACATGCCGAGAACATCCAGAGTCGCCTTTTCCTCTCAATCTCCAAAGAGTTGGGGCTTTTTGAGCAGGCATATGAATGAGAAACGGTGCTGTCATCTGCAAACGACTAAATGGGATTCTTCGTTAATGACAGAAGTTTATTAATGAAGATAAAATCGCGTTGTATCTTTGGACCTGTTAGTTGGACATTGGTTTAATATCGCATGATGGGGAATGTTATACGATTTGCCTTCCTTCAACCTAGTTGCGGGCCATAACCAATCCTTCGTCAAATACTCACAAACTTGTTGCAATTCTGGTTCTCCCTTGAAACTTTGCTCCAATCATAGAAATCGTTGTAGGGCAATTGATCGATTGGAACCAATATGATTCCAATGGGGTCGAAGAGGAATGTGCAGAATATAGTCGAAATTATGCGTCTCTAAGAAATGTGATTCAATTTCTCGCTGTTCTGCTGTGCAAGTGGATCCATCGCCCGGTAAGCTCTCTGATTCAAAAAACCGCTACAATAATTGATCAAGGCTACAGTCCTCTTCAGCCTCATCCCCTTCTGCTACGGTAATGACTGCAAGCGCGCTCTCAGTCGGAGAGTCTGGCCGACTCTCCGCACTTGCGCCGGTTTATCGAAATTTGTGTCGGCTAAACGCGGAGTTGTTATTAGGAGTTGTTGTCCCAAGTGCTTTTGAAGCAATAATATTGCGCCTAAGATATATGGCACCACCAAGCATGTAATGAACATTAGAGGCTCATTTTTATAAAGTGACATCAAGTGTCCTGAAACAGATTTGTAACACATACAAGATTCCGCACCAATAGCTGGTAATATGCCCACTCGAGTTGTACTACGAAATCTTTGCTAATTCGTTCACCTGGGCCCCAGTGTCACATATAGCTAAAAAGCTTGATTGTAAATAAGGATGTAATGAAATGTTGTCCTTTCTTGCCATGGAAGATTTTAAACGTTTTGCTGGCGGCAAGAAGACTGAACTGGTGAACCCTCCGAGGTCGACCTCACCTTCCCTTCTTAACTGCTATTGTTCCTCCCTTTCAGATGTGTCAGTGGTCGTAGCCAGCATTGAGACTCGAGATACGCCGCTGCTGGCATTTGCTGACGATAGCTTTGGACAAATAATACTGTTACCTGCAAGCAACGAGAGCAACGGCTAGACAAACAATTTCGGGAATATGTCCTCGCCGGAGACAATTCTGACATAGACCGAGCTCAAAAATTCGTTTCATTTTATCATTTCAACTCATATGCCCAATGCTAGGGCATCGGTGGAATGCGTGATCACCTGAGCAATTGACGCGTAAAATATGGTTGGTTGTCGACGAAGCGTTGGATCTCGTACGTTGATTATTAATTCGAAACAAAGCTTGAGCAGCATGGTTCAATAGTTCACTACTTCGCCGTTCGAGCCAAGCAAAGAAATCCTTTTGCAAATTCGGGATACGATCTGTGGGTCGCGCCATTTCCCATTGACTACGAGAGACGCTGTCCATCTGGGACTCTAGAAAAAATCACGCTGCTCCTCGGCCCCGTTATCGCGCCACCATATCTCTAATCGCTGAGCTGTGTGCTGCATGGCATAAATATTCGTTATCGAATGCCGAAAACAAAGTTTTCTGCGCATCTGCAAACCTGTCCTACCTCTGAGCCCAAAAGCCCAATGCCCTTGCTGCATCGTTTTTAACTAAACTTTGCAACCGACGAAGCCTTTGTAGATTCGGAGGTACGGATTCTGTATTACCTCCGCAGCAAATGAGTCCCGAAATTGAATACATTCTCGATGGTTTGTAGCCGACTGTGGCTGATCACTGTAGTTCTGCTTTGAATTCGATTAAAGAAAGACTTAAATTTTACAAAACAAGTGATAAATTTTGAAAACTTTACAATTCGCCGATTTATATATTTTTTATTCCGAATATTTTTTGTTCTTCAAGATTTTTATATCTGATAAAAGCGAAAATGTGAAATGTGTTTTTTATTTGTTTTTTAGCCCAATACAAGGAGTTGGATTGTATATATCAGATTATAGAAACTTGAGATGCACAATACCCTAAAAATTCTTAATAAAATTTAACAACTTTTCAAGCGAAAAACAATTTTAGCTTAAAAGGAACACAACTACATATCAGCACAATTAACAAATCGTACACAATGCACGAGATAAAAAAAATTTTTTTTATTTGAAAAATACCGAAAAACCTCAAATGATTTATTGACGAGCACAAAGAAACAGTAATAACAACACCAGCCAACCAATATTATACAGTGATATTACATAGAACGTAAGGAGTATACGGAATAAATACATAAACTACTTGACGACAAAAACACCTGCAAAACAAATTCAACTACATCGGCTGCAAATGCACCTAAACTATATGAAGTGCCAAAAACACACAAGAAGGATACCCCACTAAGATCCATCGCATCATCGACAAAAGTACCATGCTACACACTAGCAAAACACATAGGCCAAATATTAAGAAATGTAACTTAAACAGCAACTAGTGACTAGTGGCGAATAACGTAATAATGGTATCATTTGATGTGATACATCAGTTATACCATTATCAGAATACCAGTACTATAAGCCACGACATCCTGGCGGTAGACATAACACATACTTACCACTTTAAACATGCAACATAAATGAATACAATTTACGGTAGAACAAGAACTAAACAAAACAAAAATTCCATATCTTGACGCAGAACTTCATAAAACTAACCACAAGATAAAATTCAACTGGTACGCTAACGACATATCGTCGGGTAGAATAGTGCATTTCAATCCAAATCACCCGACTAAACAAAAAAAAAACAGTGTTATAGACGACGAATTTAAGCCACAAAATTACATAAAAATTAAAACCCCATATACGAAAACGAGTACCCTCCACCGCTAATAGAGTACACAATATAAAAACAACCACCAAACGAAAAACAATAGCAAACCAAAACAAACCAATGACAGCAAACACATGTGTATAGGTACATAGCAAGTACCTATACACATATGTACCAAACATCACGGACAGCAAAATATTGAAATTTATTAGAAACACAAAAGACAAAACAGAAAAGGATCAACAAAATAAGGGGTGTATGAAGTACCTCGCAAAGGTAAAGAGGGGGAAGATGATAACAAAATATATAAAGGAACAACAGATTCGAATTCAATGGACCCAAGTCCATATAAACCCATTGTTCGATTGATAGTTGATAAAATCTCGTTTTGCACAGTACTGTTTAGCACATTTAACTACGCATGTGGAACATATTTGGATACAAATTCCAAAATAAAAACATTATACCGCAATACCCGAAGTCCCTCTCAAGTTTGTCAATATACGGAGGAGAAGAGAAAAGGGAAGAAGTAACTAGAAATTTATAGTTACCACGGTTGCCACTTTTCTGCTCTTGGTGCATTGGTACATGTTTTTAAAATTTGGTACATTATTTGGGCAAAGTTAGTTTTTATAGTAATTAAGAATTGTGAACATATCTTCAAAATACTTTTTGTGGAGAATAGTAAAATTTAAATGTTTCTAAATACTCAAATGTAAGCAGCATAATGTGCAATGCGAAAAAATAATAACTCCGAAATATGCTAATGTATATATATATATTATACACATATAAGTACATATAATATAAATTATAATCGCTGTGGCGTAGTTTGTTGTGCGTCGGCCTGTGCCCGCAGAATGTCCGGGGTTCAACTCTCGGCACAAGCAAAATCAAAAAAGTAGAAAAAACCATTTCTCTACACGGCACCACCTCTTGGGAGGAAATGGCAAGCCTATAAGACAAAAATTTTATATAATAAACTGACAAAAAGATTTTAAAATAGTTATTTATTCCATGTATCTAAAAAAATTAGTACATTTTTCCCTCATTTGGTAAATTTTTTTATAAATATTGGTACAAAATAAAATGAATAAGTGGCAACCGTGATATTAATTGAAAGAATGAACAAGTGCCGGCGAAGCAGAGGCTGAGAGAGAGAGAGTGAGAGAAAGTAGGACGAACAAAAACGCGTGTGGTGCAGTGATGATATTTTTGGCACAATTGTGCTTTTTTGCTACAAATAGAATCCAAAAAGCACTTTGGAACCACAACGACAGTTTTAGTACATTGCGTTCAAAATGCAGCACTGCGCTTTTATTTTTTATTATTTGCTTTACTATTGCACAAAGCTTTAAAAATTTCTTATTAATATTTAATTTTTGGGAAAAAATAAAATTAATAAAAACGAATTTGGAGAGCCTATGTACGGGTCGGTCCCCATTAAAAAAAAAAGTATGATAAAACCACCCCCTTTCTAAAAACTTATGTTGAGAGTATTGCAAAACAATTTTTATTTTTTTTTGACATTTTGAACACTCACTAAAAACTTGTACTTATTAAATCTCACAATTTTGATGAGTTTTGCACAAAAACTGACCAAAAAGTATAAGAGCCTTTTAGGTGAAATTTTTACAAACATATATTACCGTAAATAACGGAATATTTTTATTTTTAGTAAGTTGTACTAAACATTTCTAATATTATAAAAAACAACGTATGAAAGTACTTACAATAAGAATTGCACCAAAATTTAAGCAGCTATAACTTTTTCGTTTATTAACCTACTGGAACGCTTCTTAGTCAAGAATTTAATGATTTTCTGAGAGCTTCAAATTTTTGAAAAGAAATTGCCTTTAGGGGGGTACAACTCTGAGTACGCGACTTAACTATTACAAATTACTTCGGAGATGAATAACACCTACGAAGAAAATGTAGCAATCTTTGAGCCTTTTACACCAATATATCATTTATAAATATCGGGCATCAACTGCCAAAGTTATAAACAAAAATTCATTTTGCGGTTTTAAGGGTGGTCCAAAAAAAAAAGGGGTGGTTTTTTCAAACTTTTTTTTGTGACCCGCTCTAATGTACATATATGGTATACTTATGTTTGAAATATTTATAAATTAGCTCAAGGAATATTGTCTATTCCACTTTCGTCCGCAAATGTTGAAAGTGTGTTTTCAATTCCGAATTTAATATAAAATATACCAAGTGTAGAGACCGCCTACAAGTGAACACTGTTGTTTCTTTAATAAATACAAAGGGTTTCATCAAATCATCTAAAGGTTTGTGTTGTAATGCCACATTAAAAATTACTTTTAAGCCCAAATATATTCCATGATCTAACTTACTCTTGCCAACAGGTGTTACTACGGGCTCAGGAGGCAATTGAGAAGTAGAGCCCTCTCTCGACCGATGAAAATAATGCTCTATAAGTCCCTCATCCTTCCCGTCCTAATGTATGGCGAAGAGACGTGGACATTGACCATCAATGATGAGAGGCTGTTGGCTGTTAGGAGCGTTCGAGAGGAAGATACTTCGTAAGATCTACGGCCCAGTATACGTGGACGACGTGTTTCGAATAAGATGGAACGATGAGCTGTATGAGCTGTACGCCGACATTGACATAGTCAAGCGTATAAAACTCCAGCGGCTTCGCTGGCTGGGTCATGTTGAGCGAATGGAAGAAAGCGCTCCGGCTAGAAGGGTGTTTTATTCGAACCACGGTGGAGGAACAAGCAGAAGGGGACGTCCTAATCTCCGTTGGAAAGACCAGGTGCAGGGCAACCTGACTGCACTCGGCCTTATCAACTGGCGCCAGCGCGCGCATAGCAGAGGCGAATGGCGAAGCTTTGTTGAGGCGGCCAAGACCGATCATCGGTTGTAGTGCCAGTTAAGTAAGTAAGTAAATATTCCATGATCTCAAAGAAAGTAACGAATTATTAAAATAATCCTACAAATATTGTAATAACGATGTATTTACAATACATAGATTCTAGAAATATTGCAGTTTTGTGTAGTACACATGTTCCATTTAAGTATGGGATTCGATACCGCTCATATGACCACCACGAGCACTTTTGCAGTGATCGATTCTGTGGAGCCAATTTCCACCACTCTTCGACACATATCTTCATCGCCGAAAATTATTTATCGATGAAATACAGTATTTTCTTAAAACTTTAGCTTTAGCGCTTCAAATAATAACTAGGCTTCACTTCTTGTGTTAATTTGTAAGGGTGTAGGTTAAAATTATTGTTGCAAAAATCGTCAAATGTGGACTGAGAGATTCGCAATTCCTGTGGACGGTGTGGAATCGACTGATTTGGCTCATTTTGAACAGAAGCACGCTTTTCTTCTTTATTTTTTTTCTTTTAATGACACAACAACCCATGGAGGGCCTGGGCCGAGATTTTTTGCATCCACTAATGTTGCGCGTGTTATATTTTTACAGTCCCTGCAGTCTGTTGAAATGATTATTACGATCGAAAATTGCAGTAAACGCTCTTAAAGTTGTGACTCAGAATTTTTAATAATTTCTAAATGGTGTTCGTTTGTGAGCTTCACCATGATAAAAATGTAAATATTAAACTACGTTTTGACATTGCCAGATCAAAAAAAAAATTTTTAGGATGCATTTGAATTTAAATACAAAATATTGAAAAAGCCTTTACTTATTTAATATCTATAAACTTATAGGTTATATTTAACAAGTCATTTATATTTTTATATTCTACACACTCTGTGTACAGGGTATATTGGTTTTGATCGAATAACGCGTCGTAGGTAAAGTGTGCATATTATGTATGTATGTATAAATGAACAGAGTGCTTATTGAAGTCGATTTAGCTATGCCCATCTGTGTCTGTAACCCTCTGTACAAGATAACTCGAGTAAATTTTGGCAATGTCAATCAAACTTGATACAGACTTTTATCATTGCCAGGAAGAGGTTAAGTTCAGATTTGGGCAAAATTGGCGAAGAAGGCGGGGTACAACTGTTCTGAAAATTGTTAACATTGGGCAAAACCCACGCCTACTTCCCATGAAAGTGAAATATCAAAGTAACTATTGAAACAAATGGAACCAAGTTTGGTAAACACAGTTAAAATAACTCCAAAAATAACGGATGTGAAAATAATCATCATTGGGCTATAGCCTATCATTGGCCTACTTCCCATAAAATTTTAATATGGTAAGTCAATGACAAAAAAAATAACGGAAAAACCATTTAACGCGCCGTTGAATGCAGAAAGGTGATTTATTTCAGAAAGTGTGTAGGGTAAATTAAGTTCGGCCGTGCCCGAACTTGATTTAGACATTTTCATTTTTGTACATATCAGCTTTTTGCTGTTACTGAGTTTACAATTTATGTGGTACTTAATAACTGGAACTGTAGAATTTACTGTAAAGTCGATAAATAAATGAATATTTTTTAGGCAATATTTTTTCTTAAAAAATGGTCGGGCAAAATTGTTGGTACTTTTTTGGCTGTTTTAGTACATTTTTTTACAAAATCGAAATTCTGATTTGTCTACCCTGGTGCGGTGTAGAGAGTGAAAGCAACTAACAATACACATATATATATATATTTATATCTTTGTTTGTTTATTTGTTTGCTTCTTTTTGTATTTATATTTTAACAGTTGAAACATTTCAGTCTCTTACTTTTTTTCATTTTTTGTTATGTGTATGTGTATGTACATACACATGATGTAGCTGCGTAGCATGCCTGTGTGTGTTGCGCAACTAATGAAAATTGCCTTGTGTCTAAAAATAGAAAAGCCAGGAGCTCACAAATGCATACAAATACACATAGACACAATTACTACTACAGCATCTCTTCCCATTCCATGCTGAAACCAGTGAAACACAGCAACAACTGGCAACATACCACCAACAGCAAACCGAAATCACTTCTTATGTGTGTGGGTCGGTGAAAGTCGAACCAAAGAAACCGTCTTAAGTGTGTATGAGTGTGTTTGTGCCTTATGTGCACCCGAGTCGTACCCGTAGCCACGTCCGTATCGTGCCTTGAATAGCATTTATAGCACATTTTGCGTTAGGATGCATACTGCATTGCAAATGTAAGTATGTTCTATATTCCCATACGTGTGTCTGTGTGAGTGTGTTTGCGTATAAGTGTTAAGTTCCAGGTGCGAACACAATGGACGCGGCAACGACATTGCGCCACCTATCAACACTTAAATACCATGCATTCTTCTGACGGCGAACAAAATGACTGCTACACTGCATCATTGCGGTAATTTGTAAAATTGCTGCTGTCTTCGACTCCAATCTATTTCTATTTTTGCATCTGGCAGACTGAAATTATCAACCGTGAAATTACAATTAACAATTATACAATTTGCTAGTTTATGTTTTTTCTTTGAAAATATATAAGTACTTGAATGAAGTATTCTATTAAAGTTTATTGTTTTTTATTGGTATACAATCATGTTGCCATGATGCAATGACGCTGTCGCAGCCTTTGTGTTCGTAGCTTCAATCAGCAAGTTTCTTGTATTATACTTTCTCATTTTCATATTTTTTTTTCTTTTCGGTTTGTTTGTTCGTGTATTCCTTGTAGAATTTTAACTGGTTCAGCGCTTTTCGTTGTGTTGCTACGTCTTTCTAGTTGTTGTTTTTGTAATTTTGTATAGTTCATGACGGTTTTTTCTGGGGCTTGACATGTACCTATGCAGGCGTATGGTATTTTAAATAAACAAATCATTAAAGCCTCAGGTTATAGGAATAAATATTACGTGATATCTTTTATATTGTGTCAATATTGAAAGAAAATACGTATTTGTGTGGAAAGAGACAACTGGCAAATCTTTATTATTACCCGAGTCTTCTTATTCCTCAGAATTTTTCCCAGCCTTAGATTTGGGCAAAAACACAACTGAACTCGGAAGAGATCGCAATTGGAAAAAGTTTTCCTTTGATTCCTTTTCGATTCTCTGCTCCTTAATTCACTCTATTCTCTTCATTCTTTCGTTTTTGTTAATTATGTTGTAAAAAGTTTAAAACAGCTTAAGGCCATTGTTATATTCATTTTTGCAAAAAGGAATAAAAATGTGTGTAAAATAAGTATTTAGTACCAAAACATGTAAACCATTGTTTTCATTTGTAGAAAAGGAGGCATATGTATGGCTCATAAATAGATATTATTTTATTTATAAAACAATGCGAGTATTTTTATTTACATCATATTAGCGGTGGTCGCCGTGGTATAATTGGTAGTGCGTTGGCCTGCTACGCAGAGTATCTGGGTTCAAAACGCGGCTCAGGCAAAATATAAAAGTAAAAAAGTATTTTTCTAGACGGAACGATCAAAATTAATTTAAAATTCATATTATCGACAAAATTGTTTATCTGGTAAATTTTTTGGTTTTTTAATTTTTCGATTTTCATATTTTTGTCTCTAACTTAACTTAGATGCAAATTAGGTTTGAGTTTGGTCAGAATTTTCATTTGGTACGAATTTGGTCATGTGGTATTAATGATATAATTTTGAATTTTTAAATTGACATTTCCTCAATTTTTTAGTGCCAACTACATAGTACAATCGCAGCCGAAGATTGGGAATGCGTTTGGGCTATCCAAGTACAATTTATGCGTATATAGGTAGGCATATGGTCTATGGTCGCTGTGGCGTAGTGGTAGTGCGTTGGACTGCTACGCAGAGTGTCCGGGGTTCGAATCTCGGCACAGGCATAATCAAAAAAAGGAGAAAAAATAATTTTTCTACACGGCACCACCTCTTGTCAGGCAATGGCAAACCGACAAAAGTAAAAATTGCTATGAAAAGCTTTTCCTTCGCCGTTCGGATTCGGCTTTAAACTGTAGGTCCCTTCCATTCATGTACAAATATAACACGCACAAAATGAGTGGATGCGAAAAAGCTCGGCCTAGGCCCTCCATGGGCTGTTGTGCCATCAAAAGTAAAGTAAATAGGTAGGCAATTCACTTCACTTTTGTTTGATAACTTTGCGAAAGTTTTGGGATCGCAGTTGCGTCGTGGTCACTGTAGCGTAGTGGTAGTTGTACTGTTGCGCAGAGTGTCCGGGGTTCAAATCTCGGCAGAGGCAAAATCAAAAAGGAGAAAACCCAATTATTCTACACAGCACCACATCTTTTTTATATTTTTAATATGTTTTTTGATAAAAATATATTTTAGTTCAAGGCTAATTAAAAACTATATCCCGGTTATCTCCTTTTAAAAATATTCCAAGGAAAGCAACAAAATTAGCATATGGCATTTACAAAAATTTTAATTTTGTACATATACTTTTTGCTAAATCTCACTTAAAAATGAATCTGTTTCATACAATCTGCTCACATTTTCCACTTATTTCGTTTTCATGGCCCACTCTGGACTTTTACCAGTGTGAAATGGTCATTTTACAACTCAAAAATCTCATAGACGTTCTTCTTTTTTGTTGCTTAATTGGGTAATTGTGAAATTTATCTGCAAAAAACATATAAAGAGTACAACTTAATTGCATTGCAGCCATGATGGAGCAACATCAGCAGCAGGAATGCACAAATGTATATGTGTTCTACCACAAATAGCCATGCATACAAGAGAATAACCACACAACAAGCTTTTCATACCCAGCAACCAACAGCAGACCACTTCGCGCATGTATCTAGTCAAACAGACTATAAATATTTCTAGTCCATGCATACTAGTAAACAGACTAGTACAATGTAATACTAGACATGACCAGATTGATGTAATAAACGTCGTTTTTGTTGACATCAAGCAAACCGAATATTTAGCCGAATTCATGGAAAAGTGGCTTTATATGACGTGCATACTTATATGCATACATACATACATATATGAATATATGTATATTCTATATAAAACCTGCACACCTGAGCTATATACTGACTGATTGAAGTAGTGGCAAAGCAACGAACAGCAGTTCTTTTTTTTTTGCTTTGCTGGCTGCTTTTATAACAATTTCAATAACAATGTTCTTGTATCTCAGCTAACAAGCATAATCCACAGCCACTAGTTCGAGCCCAGAAAACTTCAGAAATTTATTAAGTGTTTTACTTGTTAAAAAAGAAAAATAATAAATAAATAAAAAATAATTGAAAATTTTGTTTTTTTTATGCCACGAAATGTTTTAGTGCAACTAGTGTTTGGACTAGTGTATAAATACACAGTAATAACAGTACTTGTCATGTCCAATTGCAGACTGCGTAAAAATAACTAGTCTGCTATCATATGTTTGGACTAGAGATAGAACTTATAGGGCACCCTTGCAGTATTTTATTTTCTACCTGTAGAAAAAACAACTGAAGTTAGTCGATAAGCTGGTGTAGTGAACACCACAACTAGTCCCTTATTTGGCGTCTTTCCTCATTGGAAACTGACCTATTTAAGATTGTGTCATCCTAGGCACAAGTCAATTGTCCAGGTTTGCGTCTCTTTTCAAATATTTAGTTGGATCACTTTAAAAACTAGATGTTGCATAACTATTTGAAAAATTACTAATTTTGGTGGATTAAATTGGTTTGGCCTTACAGGGTGTTTGGCATATGCAATGAATTTTTGTTACACTAGCCCACACTTAATGTTCTGGCCTACATACGACTCCAATGCCGTTGCTTTGCTTTACTTGCTGCTGCACACAAAATGAAACTGTTACTTTTTCACTAGCCGCAGTAAATACAAATTACGCGATTATCGCGATTTGTGTAAAAAAAATAATGTGTTATGTTTTGGGGGTGCTTGAGGTTAAAGGCACACTTTACGCATACAGACACACATACTTGTACATACACTCTCTACCAAACAAAATCAAAAGCATGTCGAATACTCCTCTTTTTTAAACTTTTGAAGCATCTCTTTCATATATTTTTACCAAATAAAGCTTGTTTTTGCTCGATTTTCAAAACAGCGTTCAAATCCGCGTAAAGCCATAATTGGATTGAATCGAGTGTTGCTTCATTAATTATAGAGAATTGAAATGATTTGGGTCGCTCAATTGCCATTCAAAAATTAACTGCCAAGAAAGTAAAAAAAAAAAGTAAACATTTTCCAGATTTTGTATATTTACATAAATTTTTTTGTATGTGCTATTGCTAAAAGTTCAACAACTCAGCCAAATCTTAACAGATTTCCAAAAGATATAACAGAATTTGGACAGAATTTTGGTCCGACTTTAAGTCTTATTTTGGGTCTAATTTGGGTTAAAGTTTGGTCTGACTTGCGGTCTGAATTTTGGTTTGGATTTTTTTCGAGTTCTGCCTTAAATTTTGGTCCGATCATGGTCTGAATTTTGCTTTTTTGGTTCGAATTTGGGCAGAATTTTGACCTGAATTTTAGTTTGAATTCTGCTCTGAATTTTTTCATTATTTTTTAATAGGATGGTTTTGGTCTGACTTTTAACCTTAGTCTGAATTTTTATTTTAGTTCTATTTTTGTCTTGGTTTTAGTATAAATTTCGGCCTGAGTTTTAGTATGAGTTTTTATATAAATCAAGGTTTGATTTTTGGTGAAATATTTGGTTTTTGGTTTGAAAATTAGTTTAAGTTTTAACCTGAGTTTTGGTCTAAACTTGGGTCTGAATTCATTCTGGAATTGGCCTGAATTTTTGATCATTTCTAATCTGTTTTGGTTGTTGTTTATGATTAATTTTTTCTCCGGATTTGATCAAAATTTCGATCCAAATTTTCTGTTATGTGTTCAGTAGAATTTTTAACTTGTTTCATGCTTCAGTCTGGCTCTAGTCAAGTTGAGTACACTGAACTATAAAAGGATGACGTCATAACAATGTAGTTCTTCAAATTACGGGTGACATTAAAATATATGAAACAGATACTAATTGCATATATGTGTCCAGGTACCATTCTGATACTATCACCTTAATGGCATACATATCTTGTCATAAAGTTAAAGCGCCTGCTGCCAGACCAATACACACTTGCATCGCTTTTCTTTTCTTTTCTATTTTCGTTTCATACAAAGTTGAAATTCAACAAGACACATTGAACACGAATCACGTCTACTCAACTGAAAATGTCCTTCTGTTGCCAGGATGATATCATTGCAATTGGAAGTAAATAATTCACTGCAGTGATCAGCTGCAGCTGCACTTAGCACATCAATCATCCAAAACAAAAAACGCATACTTTGCGTACAATTCAAATTATTTACTATTACAGAAAATTTTACCGTTTAGTAACTGCTATCTCCCCTCAGGCTTGCTGTGGGTGGGTGTAAGCTTCGGTGCATATTGAATTGTTTATCATTATTACCAAATCAACTGCAAGCGTCGTGCATCCTCTAAAAAACATTGTCGAAAACGGGGACACACTAAATGAGAGCCCCTAAAAATACATAAATACACTTATGTACCTACCAATAAAAGGAAACACTGCAGATAATTTATATACTACTATCTTTAAAAAAATAAGAAAGAGAAGTGCATCACCAGATGCCATGCGAATAACCGTCACTCGGCAAGGTCACGTTGGTTCATCAATGAACAAAAATCGCGCGTACGAGTAGGTCGCCTTTCAGTGGCTAAAGCATTTTCACCGTTTCGTTGATTGCTGCAAGTTTAGAAGTACAGAAATTTAGCGAAGCTTGCTATCACTCGCGGTTTAAATTGAATTTTGTAGAATCGTGCCTTGAAGTCTAAATAGAACTTACTGAAAAACTACTTGCTGTAAAATTAGTAATAATATTTACATTTCAATTGATTCCAAATCCCTCAGACGCAATGGAAAATTAGTAACGAATAAATATCGAAATAATAAAAGAATAATAAAAACCATGAGATTGTCCCACAACGGGCGCAGAACTTTAATCAGCAAGCGTTATTATTTTTTGTATGCCAAGCACGGAAGAAGGTGGAAGCGATAAAAAATCAAGTAAACCGGGAATGATAGTGAAAGTGATAGAAGTGGTGGTATAAGCGGTACGGGTGTAGAAGCTTAAGGTAGACTTGTATATAGTGAAGGAGGTGCAGCCAAGCAAGCACCTGGAAGCAAGGGTAGTGGTACTTTCAGAGGGCTCTTAGTGGCGTGGTTTGGTATTGAAATCGATGCTAACGTTGATGACGCAAAAGATGTGATTGTAATGGCAGCTCGCTAAAACACAAAAAAACACGTTCGCACTCACTCAAAACTCATACACACATCTATACACTTGGACAGAACATAAATACATATATACACACTAGGTGAAAAATGTTAACAGCTGCCAAAAGCGCACTCCTTATTTTTCAAAGCGTTGTTATCAAAATCGACATTTTGCGGGCAGAATAAAAACGATGCCGATATCAAAAATGGCGAGGGGATGGGGTGGCATCGCTTAAAACATAATGTTTTTTGTTGTTGCCGCGATATTTCGAATTTATTGTTTTTTGTGCAAATCTACCTAATAATTATGCGCTGACTAGTTTTATGCTGTTGTGTGTATGCTGAACATTCGTTTTAAACAAAACAGAACCTCATCACAAATTGCGTTCACTCGCTTCTTTTTCTAAGTGTGAGTACGTGCTTTGCCGCTTGATGCTACTAACTGTATTCAACGCGAAATGAAGTTATAAAATATATGTACATGGGGACGTGCATACGTATATGTGTGTATGTGTTTATTTAGCACGCCAAAATGGCTATGTGTATGCAAAGCTTATTTAAACGTGCGTTGATTACACGAAATTATTTTCTAGGTGTGTGTGTTTGCGTGTATGTGTGCGTAGTAGTACGAATTAATGACGTTGGTGCTTTTTGAAATGCAATTATTTCATTTCACTGGCGACAAATGTGTAACAATTCCCGCGAACCATTCAAAGTGAAACACATGCAAAACGGAAACGGATAAAATCATTACAATGACGCTCTTACAATAAATTATACAATTAAGAATCACAGAGTAATTAACCAATAACGTACAAAAAGAAAATAATTACATACATATGTACATTTTAGTTCATTGTCCATTATCCCATGAATATTCAAACTTAAATAAAAAAATAAATATAGCCAAGTCATTAGTCACAGCAGTAGCAGCATTAGAAGGAAAACCAAGCCATTCTTCAAGATGTTGCATTCAGCAGAGTGCAGCTAGCAGATTTTCCAGTTAAGAATGCATTACTTCTTCCTTTTCATGTATGTACGTGAATGTGCTTTCACTCTTTAGTATTGTATTCCATTGCATACTTTCCAGCGCTGAAATAAATAAATGAAATTCACTGCAAACTTTTATCCTGTCCCTTTTTTGCTTTTCCCCCATGTAAGCTTCACTGATTTAATTAACTACAGCTTTGTTTATTTACCATTTAAGTTTGTATTTCATTCTTTTTCTGAGTTAGTAATAAATACTTTTACTTTCAACATATCAATTTAACACATATATACATACGTAAATAACTAAATAAATAAATATTTATAAAGAAATTTCGGCAATCACTGCCAACATAATTGACATGTTTATTAACTTTCCTATATTTATATATGTATAAATAAGATTTCAACATTATCATTTATTGAAATTTGTGCCAATAAATGAGGAAGGAAAACTAATAACTGTGTAGAAGTTATATAAGGTATAAATAAATTTAGATTTCATATAGATATTAATTCATTTATGATATTTATTTTCTGGACAGTTTACATTAAATAATGAGAAAAATTCTGCTTTTTATCTCCGGATTACCTAAATTTTATTAAAATATTGTTATTTAGGTACATAAGGACTTACATCGTTCATAATCCAGAAATGTGTACATACAGTGGAACGTGATTAAATAAATGGATTGATAAATTAAAATATTTTGTTCGTAGTTCTACTTCTCTTGGGAGCTCAGAGTTTCTGCGAGGCTGTGTCTAGTATTCGTTTCGTCACTTGTTGTTTTTATCATCTCGACATTTTGTGATAAGTTAGCACTCATCATTTCATTCCGCATGATGGACATTAGGTTTGAGGTTGAAGTGCCCTCCAAATGTTTTTGATTAAAATAACTTCATGGGAATCACGAGTGGTAAAAATATAAGAGTTATATTTTTATTGAGCATGCTTAACATATTCCGAGGATACTAATTTTGATTCATTGATTTATCTACAAAGCAGGCAACCAATACCTTTCAGTTCTTCTTGGAGGGTAATGTTTTACAGTTTGCCATTTGAAGTGTGGAGTCATATTTCTTCTCAAATAGTTAATGGGATTTATTCGCTTATAGCAAAGGAAAAAGGCTGTGAACATTTCATTATGCACTAGTGAACAATACTGCGGTTTTGTGAATCCAAAGAACTTGGTAAATAAGAAAGATAATTTATGTTTGTTTAAAGCTCGAACCCTTGGATAAACTTGAGTGAAAGGAGCCAATATCCAAGTTTGAAATTTTAGGTCTTTCTCTCCCCTATTCCCTCTATTTCTCTCTTTTTCCTTCTTTTTCTCTCCCTTTTCTCTCCTTTAACTACTCTTTTATTTCTCTTTACTTTTCCCATTTCATTTCACTTTACATTAAATTTCTATTCCTTTCCTGAGTTATTGAATTAGAATATCACTGGTTTGTACATCGTTTAATTAGAGAATCATTGACGATTAAAAAGTTATAACCTAACCTAACCTTAATAAGTGGTTAATAAGTCAACCAATGAATCAGTGAATAGACAGCCAAAGCGTATTTACATAATCAGTGCTCTTCATATGATTCATAAATATAAAAGCAGGAAGTAGGTGGGTCAGCCAATGAATCGGTGAAGCCTTGTCAATTAGTGTGCCAGTACACCAGTGATACATGAATCAGTCAACCTTTGAATCAGTAATTCGGTTTTATTGCATACCATAAGCTCAATAGTTAAACAAAACGATTTTTGAACAAGTAAATTAAATTGGTGTCACTTTTTTATTGTGTTAATTTTTTAGTTTTAGTTTTCCCCAGCAAGTAAGTAGAAAATCCATACTAGCACAATCAAGATGAAAAGTCATATAGTTGTAACTAGATAATAGTAGTGGTAAAAACGTATGCTTGTGATAGCAGCAGCAGTAATAGCAAAACTACACACATAATTATAAATTGCAATAAAGTTAAAATGAGTGAAAAAGAACCTAAGAATAAAATTTTTGCAGCTGATAACTTTTTAAGTTTTGAACTTAAAAACTTGCAGCAAAGAAAAAACCCAGCAGAAGCATGCACGAGAAGATGAAGAACTAAAATAAAACCAATTTAAGTTTTACACCCTTCAACAAAATAAAAAAAATGGAACTTAAATAAACCAAAACATGTTTATGAATGCGCGGATGCTTCCACTACTTTTTTTCTACCAGCACTTATTTATTTCCACTATTTTTACTCCACCATTTTCTTGTCTACATAAGTATGTACATATATGCTTTATATTATTTTGTTCAGCTATATTTTTGTATTGTTTCCTTGTTCTTGTTACCGCTTGCTTTCCCTACTACTTTCTTTTTACTACAATCACTGTTTACTACTTTTCCCAGCTGCGTGTGCTGTGTGAAAAGTTTCCCTTTCTTTTATTTTAACATGCAAAAATTATAAACAATGCATAAATCTTTATGAATATTTTAAAACATGAATGAATAAATGGAGGAAGGAACGAAAAATGTGTGAAACTCTGTGTGGCGAAGAAAATTAAAATATTTAATAAAAAAAGATATTTATAAAAAATATTTTTATATTCTTTATTGTTTTTGTTTTTTGGTGGTTTTGATTACATAATTTTCGTTTCCTTTTCCTTGTAGGTGTGAATAATTTTTCGTTGACAAATAAACTTACTTTACTTACTTTTAATGGCACAACAGCCCATGGAGGGCCTAGGCCGAGCTTTTCGCATCCACTCATGTTGTGCGTGTTATATTTGTACATAAATGGAATGGAAGGGACCTACAGTTTAATGCCGAATCCGAACGGCGAAGTGAAAAGCTTTTCATAGCAATTTTTACTCTTGTAGGTTTGCCATTGCCTGCCAAGAGGTGGTGCCATGTTAAAAAATTATTTTTTCTACTTTTTGATTTTTCCTGTGCCGAGATTCGAACCCGGACACTCTGCGTAGCAGTCCAACGCACTACCACTACGCCACAGCGACCACTAAAACTACAAATAAACTCCTATACACATATGTACTTACTACTTATTTGTTTGTATGACAGTAGGAAATTATTTAATACACTTATATGTATGTATGTATGTGTAAGTCCTTGTATGCACCTACAAGTATACAAGTAGTTGTTGTTGTTTTCTTAAATATTTACATCTTTTATATCGATATGTAAACATTTAATAATTTTAACATTTATCAACCGATTGACTTGAGTAAAAATTTATCAATTCTGTACAATTTTAACCATTAACCGCTTCACACCGAAACAACACGCGGAAATAGTGACGCTGTACATTGAAAATAATCCTTCAATGTGCATATTATCGAAAATATCGTGGCCAACAAGCACCGTCTGACAACACTATTCGTCGTTTGGTGTCGAATTTTGTTGAGCAAGGGACAGTTGCAGATAGTCGACAAGCCGATCATCAATGCCCAAGACGTTCCAATGAACTGGTTGAAGCGATAAGAGAGAGTGTTGCTGAGAATTCACATGTGTCGTATCCTCACCAAGCTCGCCATTTTGGCGATAGTAGAACCACCTTGCGGCGCATTTTTCCGTATAAAGGGCAAATGAAAGACCACGTCGCTTGGAATACGGCTCGAATGGTTGACACTGTACCTGACTTTTGGAAGGAGATTTTGATGGCCGACGATGCCCATTTCACACTTTCTGGCGCCGTGGACAAGCATAATTGAAGCATAATTGCCGCATTTGGGGAACAGAGAATGCACTCGGGATCCATAACCCACCATCCATAACACCACTGCATGACCAAAACGTGACTGCTTGGACCGACGTTTGCACCAAAACCATCATTGGGCCATTTTTCTCCAGAGAAGGCGAAACAGTCGATGGAAATGGATATGTCTGCCCACAAATGTGTGATAAAAGTCTTGACGGTTACTGGTTTCAAACAAAACTGCAATATAAAAAAAAATAGTAAAGAAATACTTTTGCTTTTTTATTATTTTTTGGAATTTTTCAAATTTTCAGTAAATTATTTGCTTTTATCTTACATCTTTCGGTATTTGCCAAATTTTATCCCAAAATCATCAAAGCAAAAAAATTGTTGTTGAAATCTGCTGTTGAGCACTTGCTTTTGGTATTCTTAACGAATTCAGAAAATATCAATTTGCTTAAAATTTGAGATAAGTTTTTGAGACTTAGTTCAATCTATATATAATTTTAACAATATTCGTCAAACCAAAAAACGCAAAAATGGAAATTGTAAGTAAGTACATGAAAATGAAAATATCGAATTAGTGTAGAATAAAAAATGGAAAAAGGCACTAACTTGTGAAAATGAAAATTTTTTTTTTAAATTCATATATTTTAATTTTATATATTATATTTTGCTTGGAGGGCTTATTGATCAATCAGCTTATAGGAGAAAAAAATTAATATTTCTCATAATTGTATTTAAATGCAAGCGCATTCTTAAATTAAATTATTTTTTTTTTATCTGGCTACGTTAAAACGTCTTTTTTATTATGGTAAAGATATCGAACGAGCAACGTTTGGAAATTATTAAAAATTACTACCAAAATATTGAGTCGGTAAGTTTGAAGGAAATTTCATAAAAAAATCATCTTCAGCGATGAAGACAAATGGCTTTGTCAATAAGCAAAATATGCATTATTGGATAGCAAATAAACTACATGTGCTTCAAGAGACTCCATTGTATCCACAAAAAGTCAACGTGTGGTGTGGATTTTATGCCGGAGGTGTATTATGTAGACAGCTTTCTTGAAAATGCTGGAATTCTACTTTTGGCCAAAATAGGATTGGCTTGGCGTCATTGATATATGGTTCCAACAAGATGGTGCCACATGCCACACAGCTAATCAAACAATTGACCTATTGAAGGTGAAATTCGGTAATCGTGTAATATCAAGAAATAGGGTGGTCGAATAGCCACTTATGCGATTATGGGTTCCCATTAAATTGATGGTTTATGTCAACAAGCAAACAATGTTAAAAGAGCTCAAGAACAATATCGCAATGGATGTATGAGCGATATCGATGTCCATACCTAAATGTAACATGCATATGTAGTACATACACGCGGATTAAAAAACAAATTTCAGTTCGATATCACAATTATTCTTTTATCTAAATACAAAATTGTTATATACCTACCTATTCAAACCCCCTTTTTACAACTAGACAAAAGAAAATTGAACCATTTTTTTTTGAGTAAATGAATGTTTTTTTGAAACTGTTCATTAAAAGCTCAAATGTTAGAACTGCAAAATTTGACACTATTATGCTTAAAAATGCTTAGAGTTTCTTCGTTACTAAACAAAAGGATCAATATACTATTCGGAATACTCAAAGGGGAATATTGTTGATTTAATCTAACTAACACTCCAGACAAACAAACAATTTTATTGCATAAATAAAATGAAAATGAGAGTAAGAAATGCAATATCGATTTACAAAGGGGAGAGTGAAGTCGCAAAAATTCTCAGTAGTTAAAAAAAATACAAACCGTTGGAAAGGGGATGCCCTGCCCTGGTGAAACTTTTGCTGTGTGTATAAGTATGTACGTAATTTTGCTCTCGTGTTTAAAACTGCATCTATTTTTGCAGTTAGTTCGGGTGTTTGCCTGCTCCCGATGTAGGTGATTTTTAGACAGCAGTTCTACTTACTAAAATCTAAATTTTTCTTCTTGCTATTCCGCAAATCCTCCTCCGCAAATTGTCCAAGAAAAAGTAGATCTGCAGATGTAAAATGTTCTCTTTGTGATGAAAATCATCCTGCAATTAAAAAGGGTGTGTTGTGTAGAAAAACTTGCAACGATTAAAATACCCTCCCTTAAGAAAACAGATAACAACAGCCCCACACACTGAAACGACAAATAATCTGCAGCATCCAAAAGTATAAAAAACCCTATCGAAATCACAGTCCGTCAGAGACAACCCAAATTAATATGCAACTGCAAAAAATATTCTTCAACTTCCAAACAATTAATCTGATATGCGTGATGTCATTACTACATCAGATAATGCAGCAACTTACCACCATGACAAACTTATTAATAAATCTAACAATAAACTCTTCTCAAAATCGGTAAAATAAAAACAGTTATCTGGAATGAAAATGGGCTGTCCGTCTCAACAGGAGAACCCACGTATTGGCTACGGATCCAAAAAAATTCATGATCTTGTTGACTTTTGTGTAACTAGAGGTTACAAATTTTACAAATTTTAAATGTTACTCAAGTTTTGACCTATCATCAGACCATTCCCCTTTGATAATTATTCTTAACAAAAAACCAAAGGAAATAAATAAGCCATGCGTGCACCATAATTATGAAACCTTTCTTATGAAGCCTCTCTTCAGAGAGTTACCGGCCACAACGATTAATCTGAAACTGCTACTAAGAACACCCAACTACATTACAGAAGCAGTGGAACACTGTAATGAATGTATTCAACAATCCGCTTGGGCTTCTACTCCAGTACTATACAAACAAGTATTCAGTTTCAATCATGGATAATATAAAAGAAAAAAGGTTAGCAAAGAAAATTTGGCATAAACCCGATTTACCGATATCTCTACTCACAAAACACGAAGTACGGTCAATTATAAGCAAATTGAAACCTGCCAAAGCTCCAGGATATGATCTAATTACAGGAAAAATTCTGAAAGAATGACCAGTGCAAGCAATATCCTTCCTAACCCAACTATCCAATGCTGTGTTGGAAACTAGCTCTGTCCCACGACAGTGGAAGGTTGTTCAAATAAAATCGATCCAAAAACACGATCAAATGGTGGAGATGCAAAGTCATACCGCCGCATAAGGCGGCTACTAATCCCTTCCAAAGTCTTGGTATCATTGTTTATAAAAAGGCCAATGCCTATTATTGCGTCAAAACATCTCATTCCTAATTATCAATTCACTTCCCGTCACAATCACAGTACAATTGAACAAATTCATAGATTTGTTGAACAAATAAACACAGCCTTCGAATCCAAAAAATACTACACCACCGCTTTTCTAGACATATCACAATCTTTTGACCGTGTTTAACACGAGGGCCTTTTATATAAAGCTAGAAAACCAATAAACTTTTTCACGTTCTTGGAATCGTATGTTGAAAATCGAAATTTCTTCGTGAAGCATCTCTCTATGATATAAAAGCCGGTGTTCCTCAGGGCATTATTATGGGCCCAATGTTATATCTACTTTTCATCGTATGTTACCAACTTACAACTACATCGTGATTTACAAGTCCCTCCTAAAGATGAAATTAAGACCAAACCTAAAGTTGTTGAATACGCAGTAGAGTTTCTCAAGACTAAACGAAAATCCCTCAAGATCTCATAATTTAAGGTGAAAATTTCGAAACATAAATATGTAAATGTAATAATGTCAAATATGGGTATTTTACTTGAACTCACCGTGCATGTTTTTTTAATTCTAATATTTATAAATTTATTGTTAAATGTTGCGAAGACAGCTTGCTTTATGGTATATAATAATAACAAATTAAAATTTAAAACTACATGGTAGATTTTTGCAAAATAAAGTGGGGAAACCTGGGACAAGGCGTTGTAATGTGTGCCACGGTATTTTCTCAATAAAATTTCAACAAATTCGAAAAAATGATGTATTAGAATTTGTATTTTAGTAGGTCGAGCATCTCTAAGCATTTGCTCATGCTCTCTTACTACCTCACTCTTCCTCGCATTCTTCTTCTTCTTCGTCAAGTATTTGAACAAAAAATTAAAATCTTTAAAATCACATACTTACATCCAATTTTTATTTTATACTTCTGTGCGCATTTCTGTTCATACACATGAAGATAGAATGACAAGAAACGCGTGTTGTGTGTGCACATGCAAAAGAGCGGATTACATTGAGCACCGTCGGAGAAGGATTGTGGTTTTTCGTTGATGTTGTTACAATATTAGCCAGAAACTGCAGCACGTGAAAGCTTTGCACTTGCAGTATGAAGGTTGCTGAAAGTCGGTATATTATTACAATATGTATATAAATATCACAATGTTGGCCACAACCTATTCACAAATACACAAACATCAAACATACACACACCGACCACAATTGAAGTGCCCACATGACTGTGATGACTATGTGATTTTAAAGTAGGTAAAGGTTTTAATGACCATAGCTCTTCAATTGTCAATACTAACGCACACATATTTATGTAAGTAATACATATTTACATACATGTACTACTGTGGGCAAAAGTTAGTAAGACATTGTTCATAATTTCAAATTTTCATTCATTCTTCCAAATCTATTTCGTCCCCTTCAAAGTAATCCTCCCCGGCCCAAATACACTTGTGCCAACGTTTTTTCCAATTCTCGAAACAGTTGTCAAAGTCAATTTCCGGAATAGTCTTCAATTCGCTTAGCGATTCATGTTTAATGTCTTCAATTGACTCAAAACGATGTCCACAAAGCGGTTTTTTGAGTTTAGAAAATAGCCAAAAGTCACACGGTGCTAAGTCAGTCGAATAGGGTGGTTGCGGAACGATATCAGTCGAATTTTTGGCAAAATGGTCTCGTAAAACCAATGCAGTGATTTTGGAACCAATCGTGCATTCACTCTTCTTAGGCTCAAATGATGTTTTAAAATGGTTTTCACTGATCCTTCCGATATTCCAACGATGCCAGTAAGGTCTCTGACTGTTAATCGTCGATTCTCGAGCACCAATTCCTTGATTTTATTGACGTGTTGATCATCAGTTGATGAATGGGTTTCCGCGCGAAATTTAAATTAAAAAGTCTTACTACTTTTTGCCCACAGTAGTATATCAAGCGAATGTTGTGCACTGTAACAAATATTGGTTGCAGTAACAGTAACAACAGCAACAGGAATACTTACTACCATCACCAGTTGGTTACTGTTGTTGTTGGTCACTTTGAGGAAAATCTCGAAATTGGACACCTACTAACAATTGCTAACTCCTGAAGGCAGGAACGTGTTGCCATCGTTATATTGTAAGTTGCTTTTCAATGTATCATTTTCATTGCCTGTATGTGCATGTGTGGGTAGGTACGAGTATAAATATACATAATTCTTTGAATCTACGACAATAAATGTCAATGTATGTAGCATTGACATTCATGTAGGACTCCATTGCTTTTGTGAGTTCTTCTTTTATACTTTGTATATGTGTGTCCGTGAAGTTAAATTTTTAAGTAGTTTCAAGAATTTTCTCTATTTTCAAATTTTTTGGTCGAGTTTTACTTTTGGAAATTTGTTATTGATAGCGCAGAGATGATTCTTACTGTGTGATAACTATGTATATAAATGCCTGCCTAGAGAATAGAACTATGACCTTCCACGTATTAGCTCACTCACTTTCATAGTTCTTCAATGCTTCTTGGTTGCTTACAAGAGAGAAAATATCCCATTCCTTGTCTAATATTGATTTATTTTCCTAAATAAATAAATCCTCGTGGCAACTTAGGTACTTAATTGTAAAAATTTAACTTTGAGCTGGACGATGACTCATATGACTTAGGCAATGAATCAGTCACAGGAAAGCCATCAAAAAAAGCATATTTATGTATTAAGGGTGAGATGAATTAACGCGTCACTATCCTCTCTTTCCCTTATCGATACTCGCTTTCCATCTTATGAATAAAAGTCATATATTTGTCAATATAACATTTATATGGTTTATGTTTTGAGACATGCCACTTTGAATTGTTCCACGTCCAATTTTCCTCTTAAAGATGAGAACCGATTTTGGTGAAGGACTATGTGACAAATTGTAAAAGTTTCTTAAACTGAATGTGGTTACGAGGTGGTATTGATCAGTCATTCACTCTGACAGTAAATAAGCCAGTGATTCAGTTTTTGAATCTATTAGTGATTTAGTTTAGTTAGTGAATCAGTCAGGGATTTATTCCGTGAACCAATTAATGAATCTGTCACCAAGCAGTCAGCGAATCAGTCAGTAATTTAGTGAGTAAATCATACAGTGAACCATCAATTAATTAGACAGCGATACATTCAGTGAATCAGTCAGTAAATCATTTAATGAATCGGTCAGTCAATAAGTCAGTAAACCATGCAATGAGTCAGATAGTAAATGAGTGACTGAATAAATCAATGAATCATTCATTGAATCTATTAATGAATCAGTCAGCGAACCAGTAAGTGAATCAGTCGGTAAATAAGTTTCTTAATCATGCAGTCCCGTTCAGTATGTGGAATAGTCTGCGAATGAGTCAATGAATTTGTCAGAGAATTAGTTAGTAAATTAGTTAGCAAATCAGTCAGTAAACCATGTGGTAAGTTAGACAGTTAACCAGTCAAGTGAATCAGTCAAGTAAATCATAAAGTTAATCAGCCAGTGAATGAAACAGTAAATCAGCCACAACAAACCACAAACAAGTCTTGAAAGCAAACACTGACGACAACATCAGATGTTTTGCGAGCAACAATTCAAATTTTTTTTTTTCTTTATTGCTACATTTAACACACAGGGTGTATTTCTATGAAAGCAGAGCATTGTGTTGAATGGAAGGAAGATTGATAGGTGGGAGGAAGAAGGATGGAGAATGAGAGAGGGAATGCAATTACACAGGGCACCGATAAAGAGAGCCATTGTGGCAAGTGTTAATGCCTTTACCACAATGAACTTCAGTTTGTCAGTGACCGCATATAGCGCCAAAGGCCAAGCTTTTCGCATCCACTCATGATGAGCGTGTTATATTTGTACATGAATGGAAGGGACATAGGCAATTTTTATTATTATAGGTTTGACATTGTCTTCAAGAGGTGGTGCCGTGTAAAAATTTTGTTGTTGTTTTTTTTTTTTTTTGCCTGTGCCAAATTTCGAGCCCCGAACACTGCGTAACAATCCAATGTACCACAAACTGCTGTAAAACGAGCACAAATCTGCATCAACTCAGGAGCTGGTCATTTAACCTTTATAATTTTTACAACTTAATGTCATCAATTTTACAACTTCAAATAAACTTTCCATTGAGACATAGCTCAATTTTTTTAATTTCTAAAAATATATCATCCAATTCACAGTATAATATTACTTTTGTCCCACCTTGTATGTATAATTTCACGAATGGTCTTTGAGATGAAAATAGGGTTTTCTGAAATTTTAGTACTTATACACTGGCGGTCACGTAAACCGCACCACTGGCAACACTTTTTTAATATGTAAAAATTTTAGAAATTTACTTAATTTTTTTTGCTACGATAAAGGGGATTTCCCGGTTTAAATTATTCCAAATGTGTTGACAACAGAAATTAGTTATTCTAGTGCATTTGTTAAACGCAGAAGGGTTTTCTGTGAAATAAGTGCAAAATATAAGCAGCTGACATATGACAAAATAGTCGCTGTACCTACATTAGTGGACCTAGGACTTTCCTCCCGGAAAATTTCTAAAAAATTGGCTTGCTCACATTCCACAATTGCCCATTTAAAAAAAAAAAAGAATACTATGGAGTCCCTGGAGAGGAAAAAAGGATCTTGTCCTAAACGTGCAACCAGTAACAGAATTGATAGCCTTATAAAAAATATTAGCACAAAGGATCGATTTAAAAGTGCAGTAACTATTCGGGCCGAGCTAGAAACCTATCATTGCGTAAATATTAGTGTTGAAACTGTACGCAGGAGACTGCGAGAAACTGGTTTATATGGAAGGCATCCTGCCATTGTTGACTGAAAAAATGAGAAAGCTTGGGCTAAAAACTATAAAAACTGAACACTGGAGCAGTGACGAAATGTCATATGGTCTGATGAAACCAAATTTAACCTGCTATGCGCCGATAATTTGCCGTACGTGCGGCGTTCCAATGGTGAACGTTATAAAGAAAACTGTATTGTACAGTGAAATTCCCACAGAGTCAGATGATTTGGGGATGCTTTTCCTACTACGAACGTGGTCCTTTGCACTTCTTAGAAGGAACTATGAATGCTGAAAAATATGGGCAAGTCATAAAGGAAAACTCAGTGCCAGCTCTTGAAGAGCATTTATCCTGCAGTATTATCGCAATTTTCCAGGACGAGTCTGCGCCTTACCACCGTGCAAAATCGTCAAATTTTACATGCTATCTTTTGTTTGATTCTTACAGAATGTAAAATTAAAAACAGAACATTTAAAAATAAAATCCTTTTTTTACAGCTGGAAAAAATATTCACGGACACCGGAATTTAACGCCTAACTTGGCCGGGAAACTCGCCCGATTTGAATCCCATCAAGCACTTATGGCATATTGTGAAGCGCAAAGTTGCTGACCAGAAGCCCGAAAAAAAAATTATTTTAGCATTAAATAAAGTTTGGTATGAAGTTATTACCAAAGACAACCTACAAATTTTGGTTGATTCGATGCCGTCAAGGATAATTGCTGTAATACGGGCTAAGAAGGAGCAACATCCTACTGATATTTTTTTTTGTAGTTTGATGTTAGTTCTTGGAAACCACTTTAAAGACTAATAGATATTGTTTAGTTTTGAATATTATAAAAATAAATTAAATTTTCGGAAAATTTTTTCTTGTATTTAAGTTTTTTCAAAAATTATACGTTTTTGAGCTCCAGTAATATTTTTCCGTTCTTACACTTTGCATAATTTAAAAATCATAATAATATTTAAAAAAAAAAAAAATATTCCCCAACAAAAAATCATTATTTTCGTATTTTCATGTTATTTTGAGGTGGTGTGGTTTTCGTGACCGCTAGTGTAGTTTCTATATTTTTCCATTCCAAAATATCAAATTTGCCTAACTTAACTTACTACTTACTTTTTACCGCAGAATTCATGCATATACAAATCTGTAAGTTTGTATGTATGTATGCATATATGCATATACGCTGCACTACAT
This sequence comes from Palloptera scutellata, assembly GCA_958295655.1. NCBI lineage: Eukaryota > Metazoa > Arthropoda > Insecta > Diptera > Pallopteridae > Palloptera > Palloptera scutellata. Next base: position 30,238,699 of record OY282451.1, read on the forward strand.
AAATACATAAATGAAGAGACGCATATTAACTTGTTATATTCAGCTTTATACAATTACTCCTTAATGAATGAAACTTTGTTGTGTTTTTTTGTGTATAGTGGTGGCACTTAAATAAACATACCATCTAAGCCGAGACTAGGTTAGTAGGTACTTTAATTTTGTTGCTGTTGTTGTTTGTTTTTCTATACTTCCGCTTGCTTTTATTTTACGTGTAGCTACCATTCATTTATTTATGTATCTAGTCTGTCAGTGTCACTTCATAATGTATGCCTAATGATTTAACTACCCAAGTAATAAATTGTGTTAGCAAGAACGAAACGGAAGCAAAATTATCTATGTAGAAACTCATGCATGCATACACAGTTAGGCAGATAGAATGAAAGACAGATAGATAGGTAAACAGATGAGTCGACGAATGGATATAGTGGCATCATAGCGAAGTAACAAAGTGACTTGAGTTGTAAAGTGAAAGTAGGCATAGACAAATAACAGGAAGAGGAGAAAAAAGGTGAAAGCAGTTACTCGTACTAAACAGAATAAGACAGGTCCAAATGGCACAGGAGCCTAGCATAACCTAACGTCCAAATACAAAGGAATGGATTATGTCAGCTTAAGTTTAACGCGCAAGAATTATAAATATTATAAATATTATAATTATTATAATAAATGATAATGAATATAATTGCATATCCAAACCCAAACTTCATACATACTACTTATGTGTACATAGTTCATATTATCCATAAGGTCCAGTATCAGGGAACCATGACATATGAGACATATGTATACACTTTACATAAAGACGCATGTACTGCAAAATAAATTATTATCTCTGAAAGATAAATAGAATACAGAAAATACATTGTAACTGCACATATGCTACATATTTTATATCACAAAAACATTAGCTGGTTTACTTCATTGGTATGCTTAAACATGCACTTGCATAGAAAATTTAACACGTTTTGGTTTTCTCCGAGACAAGTAGTGAAAGAAGCTGCAACAACATAGCAATAAAAAAGCATATATTTATTTTACAGAAAACAAACTAGATACCTACTTACTACAACAACAACGTTGAAACAGCAGCGGATCTGGTATAACACATAACTTGAGACTAAAAGAAAGACCAAAAGGTAGATCAGAATTCTGATCAAATTTCAAATCAATTCGATTCAAAAACTAGACCAAAACCTGAGGTAAAAATTCTCACTAGGTTCTGAGCAAAAAGCAGACAAGTAATCAACCGTAATTCAGTAATTTATTTATTTTATACAAATACGGCCCATCAAAAAATGTCAGAGCAAAATTTTGACCCAAATTTGAACCGAAAATCAGACCAATATTCATTCCAATAATAAAATGTTGGAATTAATGTACTAAAATATGCAACCATGCAACTTACATGTTGACAACACTTTCTTCTTGAAATCCTTTTGACTCTTTATGCTTTGCACTCTCGAATAAACCGGCGGTGAAACAAGACGCTAAAGTTTGAAGCTCGTTATTTTTATCTTGTTCGGAAAAATTCAATAGGTTATGGGCCCAGTCACCCAAGTGCTAACATAAACTGTGTTGATTGAAAATGGATATTTTGCAAAAAGCCTGTGTGGCTTTGTTCTCCTATGTACAAAATTGAAAAACATAACGAGACAAATTATGACTCATGGAGTCTTCAAATGAAAAGCGTTCTTGTACATCAGGACCTGTGGGATGTTGTGTCGGGCGATGAAGTAAAGTCTGATCCGGGAAACGAAGCTGTTCAATTGGAAGTAACGCGCTGGGTAAGAAAATATAAAAAGGCCATGGCGACAATCATTCTGTGCGCAACTCCAATGCAAATAGCACATATAAAAACAATTGAACGTCAAAAGATGTATGGAATATATTGAAAGAAATTAATCAGCCAAAAGGACCTACGTGCAAAGTCGAATTGTTTAAACAACTATTGTCTATGAGGATGGACGACAATGAATATGTTCAGCAATACGTTTGTAAGTTCACGCCAATAGTTGAGAAACTAGAAACTCACAGAAATCGGAATCACCCTTCAGGAGGAACTTTTTGCTATAATGATTTGGCAAGTTTGCCTAAGAGCTACGAAAACTTTGTGGTTGTGTGGCTAAGCTAAGTGTGTTGAAGCTCAAATTAACTGAAGAAGGTGAGCGCCGTAAAGCAAACAGAAAGCAGCGCTGAAGCGTTTATGATCAGAACAAACAACGGTAAAAGTCAAAATTCTTCGAGAAAACGCTATAACAACGGAAACAAGAGCAACAAAACATTTATGCGCAAGCCTACTAGTTTCAATTGCTATAACTATGGCCGAAGGCATTACGCAGCTCAGTGCAAAGACAGGAGAAAAAGAGAGACCAAACACAAGCATCGTTCTCTGAGCTCTCAGTTTCAAACTCAAATACTCTCAACAGCAATACATGGTGCGTCGACAGCGGCGCTTCATCACATCTATGCAGCAACTGAGAAATGTTTGGAGCATTTGAAGCATACGACGAAAACTTTCGCATGGCAAACAACCAAACTGTAATAGTTGAAGGCATCGGAAAAGTTCGCGTAAGAACTATTTTATCTCTGTTGGAAAAGCAGTGGCAAATAATTACTCTGTGGAATTTACATCGAGATCGGCAAGAGTTAACTGTAGTGGTGAGATTGTTTTTCAAGCAAATAAAGTCGGAGACCTATTTCTTTTTGATGCAACCTCAAACCACATATTTTATACATGTAATGAACATGGCGTAATCGCTATGGCCATATGAACTGTGCTAGCCTGAACGACCTAGTCAAGAAAGACATGGGGCTGAATCTTAACGTCAAGTTTCCTGATGTCATTGACTGCCAAGTCTGCATGAACAGCAAGTACACCGTTAAACCATTTCCACATTCAGATAATCGAGCTAACGATGTACTTGATATAGTACATAGCGACGTAGGCGGCCAAATTAACCAAACACCTAATGTATCGAATTTAAAAACATTTGGCTCTATAGCTATTGCATTAGATAAGAAAATTTACGGTAAGACCAAAAGGCAAGGAGTATTTGATGGTCGGATATTCTGACGTGTCGAAGGTATATCGTTTGATAGATATAGGAACGCATAAAATTATTGTAAGCCGTGACGTCTACTTTGTTGAACCATGTACAAAGAACGAGAGCATCGATGTCATCATTAAAAAAGAAAATGCAAGCAGTTTGGATTCGAATGTCAGGAGGCTGAAAAGACATACAACGATTAATAAAATGAAAAGACAGAAGAAGAACCCTTAAGCAGAATTGGACCTGGTCGACCAAAGCTTTTACGAACAGGCACACCGCGCAAGCAGTACAACGTGATAAATGTCATGCGAGCAGAAGCTGCATCAATGCATCAATGTTTCGATGTATCTACTGCCTATTTAAACAGCGAGCTTAGCGATGACATTTACATGGTACAATAAGAAAAATTTTATGACAAAAACTCACCACATTGCGTCTTAAAGTTAAAGAATGCACTTTATGGTCTTAAGTAACCTGAACGCCAGTGGAACCAAAAGGTAGATTAATTCTCAAAGGAATTGGCTTTGTTCAATGTAAAAGCGAGCCATGCCTATATGTGATGAGAGAAAACAATAATTTTAGTTTAATAGCATTATATGTTGATATATTAATCGCGCTAGCTCTAACGAAGATGAACTAAACCTACTTAATCAAAATTTCTAAGGCACCATAGTTGATGCTGTAGATAAAGGCGAGCGAAGTAAACTATTTTCTCAGCATGGAGGTAAAAATAGAAGGTTCTACAATTGTTCTACATTGTTGATTATTACACTCTGTATGTAAGTTATCGCAAAGTTAAGTTATCGTGCTGAAGTATTTAGGTCAAACTATTAATGTGCAGTTGAAATATTTGAAAACTACGTGGATGCTGACTGGGGCGGTGATACCACCGATCGCAAATCCTTTACGGGATATACTTTCTTTTTGCAGGAGGACCAATTTCTTGGGAAAGCTGGAAACAGTCGACCGGTACACTTAGCAGCACGGAAGCTGAGTATATGGCTTTTTCATCTGCTGCGAAAGAAGCTATATACTTAAAGAAATTACTCAATGAACTTAAGCGTTTTATAATTAAGCGTTAATTAATTACTATACACTGCCACAATTTAAGCGCAATACATCTTGTTAAAAATCCTGTTTACCATAGCCGAAGCAAACACATTTATATTCGCTATCATCATATTAGAGATGTTTAGAGTATTGTAATACTGGCGATATGGTTGCAAAATATCTTTCGAAAACAGTATTGAATTTAACTGTGTAAATCTATTTTTTATCAACAAAGTTTTATTGAAATGTAATGTAAACACGTGAGTTGAGGAGGAATGTTGGAACTAATGTACTAAAATATGCAACCATGCAACTCACATGTAAACATGCAAACCTACAAGAGTAAAAATTGCTATGAAAAGCTTTTCTCTTCGTCATTCGGATTCGGCATTAAACTGTAGGTCCCTTCCATTCATGTACAAATATAACACGCCAACATGAGTGGATGCGAAAAGCTCGGCCTAGGCCCTCCATGGGTTGTTGTGCCATTAAAAGTAAAGTAAGTAGTCCAAGTGTATCTAATAAACAGTTTCGATGTAGAATTTATATATTTTAAAACCCCCTCAAGAAAAGGTAAAACCTGTGATTCCCTTTCACATCTGGAACCGCTACTGCGTTGAGTAACAGCATATTACGACTAAGTACTTATGTACATAAGACAAGAAAAAAGAGAAACTTGTCTTCATAATGCCAAAAACTTAAAATTTAAATAAACTATAACAAACAACTTTTTGTGGGGCTCTATGAGCAACATGAATATTTATGTAAGTATACTATATGCGGGTGGAGTATAGTAAAGAAGACTTTGTATTTAGCTACGGAAAATAGTTCAAGTTGAGAATAATGTAATAGAAGGGATAAAGGAGAGAAGCTGAAATTCATGAGGTTGAAAAGCTGAGAAATTGAAAAGCAGGAAGCTTCTAATTGATAAACTACAATATGTATAACAGTTTTTATACTATATTTATATATATTTTCTAAACACAATACTTCATTTTGAATGTGTCAATAAAAATAGTGAATAGTAAAATAATAAATGTCTATCAATGAATACACAAGATTTCCACTTAAGGTTCCTTTCTTTCTTCTTTTAATGGCACAACTACCCATGCTGCGCCTAGGCAGAGCTTTTTCGCATACATTCATGTTATGCGTGTTATATTTTTACAGTGCCGAATCCGAACGGCACTTAAGGTTTACTACGTAAAATAAACTACAAAGACTGAACATAAATACTTAAAGCTAAGTTAAAGACAGGCACACTGATAGACTCACAAATCAAACACAACAACTAAAATAAAATATCTTTGATTCATTAGTGATTGGCATCGTATATACAGTAGTTTCCGCTTAGCTGCAATCAGCTTAATTGAGTATTTGCATTTCTGTGTCTGTTACCGGCTCAGTCAAGTGTATAATACTGTATTGTATACCGGGGTGGAAAAAGTCGGCTATTTTGGTTTTGTCCATACCAGACGGCAAAAAGGGTTAACATGTTGATGTGAACACCATTCATTCTACCATACATACATATGGTAACTCTTGTAGAATCCAACAATATTTTCTTCGTTCATTTAATGTTTTCTAACTTTTCCGTCTCTTGGATGAAACTGTGCAATCTATTACGAACTTAGCTGGCACTACAACCGTTGATCGGTCTTGGCCGCCTCTATAAAGCTTCGCCAGTCGCCTCTGCTATGCGCGCGCTGGCGCCAGTTGATAAGGCATGTACCTGGTCTTTCCAATGGAGATTGGGACGTCCTCTTCTGCGTGTTCCTCCACCGTGGCTGGAATAAAACACTCTTCTAGCCGGAGCGCTTTCTGCCATTCATTCGCTCAACATGACCCAGCCAGCAAAGCCGCTGGATTTTTATATGCTTGACTATATGAGTGTCGGCGTGCAGCTCTTACAGCTCATCGTTCAATCCTATTCGATACACGTCGTCCAAGCATATTGGACCGTAGACCTTACGGAGTATCTTCCTCTCGAACGCTCCTAGCAGCCTCTCATCATTGATGGTCAATGTACACGTCTCGACGCCATATATTAAGACATGAGGGACGAGGGAGTTATAGAGGGTTATTTTCGTCAGTCGAGAGAGGGCTCTACTTCTCCATTGCCTACTGAACCCGTAGTAACACCTGTTGGCAAGAGTTAGTCTCCGCTTGATCTCAAGGCTGACATTATTGTTGGTATTGATTTCAAAAGTATAATTGTCAACAGTAACATTTTGTCCAAGACGCCGTGACTCTTTGTTTGTTGACACAAGGTATTTCGTTTTGTCCTCGTGCACCACTAGACCCACTAGACGAGACTCCCTTTCCAGATTGGAAAATGCTGCACTGACTGATCGCGCTATGATGTTAATATCATCAGCGTATGCTACCAGAATGACGCTTCTGTAGAAGATAGTGCCAGAGATGTCGATGTTCGCAGCTCGAATTATTTTCTTCAGCATGAGGTTAAAGAAGTCGCACGATAGGGAGTCACCTTGTCTGAAACCTCTTTTGGTAGGAAATGGCGCGGGGTGGTCTGTCCCAATTTTCACAGCGCTGATGGTGTCGGTCAGTGTCAATGAGCTTTGCAGGGATACCAAAATTAGACATTGCAATATACAAGTGCTCCCTAATCGTCTTGTAGAAGGTGGTTTTATAATCAACGAATCGATGGTGGGCGTCGATCTATTTTTCTAGGGTCTTTTCCAGGATTTGGCGCAGTGTGTGGCTTGCAGCCACACTGATAAGGTCCAATCAGTTTGTTGATGACGGGCTTAAGAAGGCTTATCCCACGGCAGTTGGCGCCGATCATGGAATCACCTTTCTTATGGATTGGGCAGAGTACGCTGAGGTTCCAATCACTTGACATGCTTTGAGCTCTTCGCCTCCAGTCTTAAACAACTCAGAATGCAAGTCATCTGCACCTGCAGCCTTATTGTTTTGCAGCCGAGCGATGGCTGTTAAGACTTCCCTATAGTCGGGCGGCGGTACTTCAACGCCGTCAGTGATTGGAGTTTTTCGAGTAGATTCCGCAGTGGCGGAATTATTGCCGTTATCGCCATTAAACAGCTGCGAAAAGTGCTCCCTCCATAATTTCCTTTTTCACTTCCTTCAAAAATACTTACTATTAACGAAGAAAAAAGAGCCTATAACAATTTTAACTCTAAAAATAATCATAGCCATCATAATCATCGAGTTGCTTGTGGTCGTCACCAATGCAATTTAGGTTCTTAAGCAACACAGTAAATGTTTTATTCAAAAATTATACTTGTTGTTGTTGTTTTGGTACTTGTAAATTTGTAGTTGCTGATGTTTTTGCTGTGCTTCCAGTACTGGTTTAACATATTTTCTCTAGTTTCTAGAGACACAACCCACAACAAAAAATATTGGTTGAATTTAACATGTTATTTGTGTGACGAATAAAAATAAGAGAATTTATTTATTCAAGGCTTATGATTAAATTTGATAATTCATGGAAATATATAATATTTTTAATGGAATAAATAAGTGAATAAAAATTTATTTTAAATAACTTTTCATTTTAAATTTAAATTCATTTTTAATTTAAAAGGAAACAAATGAATAACCTGAAAGTAGATTTTTCAAGCAATAGTTTTAAGTGCGGGTCTGGCATGAGACATCTGTGCTCAATCTCACAAAATAAATCTTCAATTCTGTCAAAAATGATGCTCGGACTTCCTTGGGATTACTCCACTAGAAAACTCCACATTCAGTCTGAAGTCCAACTGATATCTGTTCGCATTCAAAATATAATTGACAAATTTGAGCCCTGAGCTTTAAATCGGAGGTCTTCTATAGAAGTTTTTTCCTCCGGAACCCTGTTTAATTAAAAACTGTAATATGTACATTACATTAAGATTATATTCTAAAATTAAGGTATAGCAACCACATTCCTATAAATTGTGTGATAATCATAAGTTGTACGGAGTTTAATTATCTTCTTAAATAAATACAAATGAAAATGGAATTGCTCACTCAAAAGGAAAATTAAAAGGGAAAAGCCCAAGAAAAGGTGGACGGATGAGGATATAAAAATGATTTTAAATCATGTACCGCAATCCAATTTTACGGCAGCCCCTTCTTGCCATCACTATTTTTATCAGAGCAATAAGCTGCGGGTTGTCTCATTCTTGTTCGAATGGGCATGCAGGCTCAAATGATTCCTGTTATGGCAAAGGTGAAAGATTTTCCACAGAACAAATTTCCGTTGTGTGTACAACTTTTTTGATATTTCATAGGCACCAACAGCACAACTGTTTTATAAAAAGCTGATTGAAAAAACTGTGGTACAATTTTTCATAGGATCTGATAAGATGGAAAGAGAGGCATTTAAAGTCCACTTTTAAAAAGGGAAACGATTGGCGAAAGGCAATGGACGAATCAATTTGTTAAATTTTAAACGAACCGATGTCTCCTTTGCTTCTTTTATTTTTATTTTTTTATTTATACATTCAGCACGCAGGGTTAGACGTACACCCTACACCCTGAATGCAGAGTATTGTGTTGAATGGAAGCAGGATTGATAGGTGGGAGGAAGAAGGAGGGAGAATGAGAGAGGGAATGCAATGACACAGGACACCGATAAAGAGATAGACAGCCATTACGGCAATTGTTATGCCTGTACCACAAAGAACTTCAGTTTATCAGTGTCTACTATGACCGCATGTAGCGCTAAAGGCCAAGCTTTTTCACATCCACTCATGTCGTGCGTGTTATATTTGTACATGAATGGAAGAGACATACAGTTCTGTGGCGAATCCGAACGGCGAAGTGACAAGCTTTTCATAGTCAATTATTACTGTTGTAGGTTTACCATTACCACCAGTCTGGCCAAGACTGGTGCCGTGTAGAATTTTTTTTTTTCTTTTTCCGTGATTAGAAGCCCGGACACTCCGCGTAACCGTCCAACGCACTACCGCTACGCTACAGCGACCAATGCTTGAGCCGATGGCTGAGGTTACTGGAAGATCAGTTTAATATTTCAGTTTATCAGTTTAGATATTTAATCTGATGACGTTAACGTTCTTTCAAAGGTTTGTGGTAACCAAAGCAATGAAATTACTTCGCTAGTGCTGGCGGAAGCTGACTCAAATGAATCGCAAAGTCCTTCAGCAGCTACTAAAAACGCAAGGAACTTTTCTGAAAAACTAAAAAAAACTCGCTCCAAGGTCAGCGCCTTCCCACTTTTCAAGCAGAGCGTACAGCAATGTTCAAAATGAAATTTGAATGGGAAAAAGAAAAAAAGATAAAGAAGTGGTAACGAATGAAAGGAAAATACAATTTAAGAAATAAAAAACAAAGGCTGACAGAATCAAACAACAGGAACTGGAGTTAAGAGCACTAGAAATTGAAAAAGATGAAAGGTTAAGAATTCCTGAAATTGAAAAAGACGAGCGTGTAAAGAAATTCGAGATTGAAATGAAATATAAATACAACACCAACACATAGGAAATTTTTTATAATACTTACTATGCAGAATGCAACAAACGGGAAACCAGTCGCAGCATAATCTGTGGTGTTCTTTGCTGGCAAGGCCCATTCTTAGTTGTTTAAGGCTGCCAAATCATTCCTTTAGAAAGCCAAAGCAATGCTCTACTCTTATACATACGGTACTTGCTGTGCTGCAAATTAAATGCGATTCGGGCGTTTCTATCCAGTTGCTTGGCATTGCTTCTATATGGAGTAATTACTTATTCAGACAAAGGATGTGCCAAATCTCCTGCTATCCGTTGCTGCGCTATAAAGTACTGATTTATGATTTTGAAGTGTGAACTGCTTCGATAGATGTGGGCATCGTGCCAGCTTCTAGGGTGACCAATTACAACCTGTCGAATTTTACGTTTGTAATCGCAAACTACTTGCGCTTTTATCGAGTAGATATAGTTTCTTGAGAAGTACGGCGTATGGTCTTCAATTGGTGACTCCGGCGATTTAATCTCCGTAACATCCATGAATTCAATGCAGAATCCTTCCAGTTATTTTCGAAATCATTCCGCCATCTCCTACTCCGAAACTACATGAAATTTTCCTGAACGCCGCGGTTTCACCAGATGAGCCCAGCCGAAAAAGTTCAATTGCTAATTGCAATTCAATTGAAAACTGCAAGCAAGAATACGCCTTAGTAAACTCCTCGTCTATTTTTAAATCGACTTCCAAAGAAAATAGAAGACACGATAGTCCAAATTCGTTATTTTCTCCTGCTTTCTTTTTGCTAAAATTGCTTTCACATTCTATTCCACATACCCGAACAAAGATGCTGCTTATTGAGACTACAAGTTTTGTCGAACTAACATTACTACTACTTACTAAGCACTTCCTCTTCATGGAGCTGCATGAAGTGCTTGAATTGCATTTAGTTAGAGTACCACATTTAGACATTTTTTATTTGCTGACATTTTGCATACTTCACTTCAATTTTACTTCAAACAACGAATTGTTCGCTACTGTTTAGAAATTTCTTGTGAAATCTTTTAAATACTTCAGATATGAACTTAATCTGTACAATTGTGTAATAATAATGTATAAAGTGTTTTTATTTTTATATTTTCAGGTATAATTATATTCAAAAAGATATAAGTAAAATATACATACATAAGTGAGTAGATAATACCAATTATTTAAAGCCACTTACCACATATACTCGAATTTACCGTCATATCAAATATTTTGACTTCCTTTCTTCATAAATGAAGAAATTGTTTTCGCTTATTTGAATCGAAAGAAATTTAAAGATTTTGGTGGAAACAAAAAACAGGATTTCGACAAGAAACAGAACAAACACGTTGATGGTGTATTTAATGCGCATACAGAAAAAATATAAAACTACTTCACTAAAATAAAAAACAGAAAATATTGACTGCTTATGTACATATGTAAAGGGTGATTTTTATAAGTTTAGTTTTGAAAATGAAAAAACACAGAAATTTTACAAAAGGGAATGAAATTTTTATTTGTATCGATAAATTAATTCCTGCCATTTACTTTTTAAAGATAATTTCAAGTGGTCCATTCTGAAGGTCCAATTTTGACATTTCGACACATTTCTCACAAATGACGCTTTCAATGTTGGCTTCCAAAGCAGCAATCGTGTTTGGATTGTCCCTATAGACAAGAGACTTAACATACCCCCACAAAAAATAGTCTAACGGGGTCAAATCACACAATCTTGGTTGCCAATTGAGTGCGCCAAAACGTGAGATTTACTGCTCACCAAATTCGCCTCTGAATTGATGCATGGTTTCGGGTACAGTGGGGCATGTGGCACCGTCCTGTTGGAACCAAATGTCAGCCGAGTCCAATTCTTGCATTTTCGGCAAAAAAAAGTCTGTTTTCATCGAACGGTACCTTTCTCCATTGACCGTAACGTTGCGGCCTTCATCCTTCATCGTCTTTGAAGAAGTACGGCCCAAGATTGCCGCCTGCCCATAAACCGCACCAAACAGTGCATTTTTCGCTATGCATTGGTAGCTGCTGAATTGCCTCTGGCTGGTCTTCACTCCAAATACGGCAATTCTGCTTATTCACGTATCCATTGAGCCAAAAATGAGCATCGTCGCTGAATTTTGCGATAACATACATTTTTCACAGCACGAATTTTGATATAAAATTTCAATAATTTGCAAACATCATCATGAAATGGCTAACCAAACTGAGCATAAATCAAGTGACAGCTGTCAAAAAGACCAACTCTAAAAAAAGTATTGCCAGATTGAAAACCACAATTCTAGATTAAATACCCTTTACATAATTTTTTAGGTTTTCGTGCATAAAAAATAGATTCTTTGTAAACTAGGGAAACACGCCTACTGCGACGTTTCGCTTCGTAAACACCTTCAAGAAATTGGACTTCAATTTTATATTTTGGAGTTTGAACAAAAATGTTGAATGTTACTTACGAAAACCACTTGCAAATCACGGGAAAAAAGTAGTAGAAAGCAGGAGGGGAGTAGGAAGTAGTAGCAAAGAATATTAGTGGAAAATAGCTCCAGAATAGTTAGTAATTTCTTTTAGATATTTAACCATGTTTGAAACAGCTAAAAAAAATTCTGTGGCACTTTCACCTTGTAAAAAAAGATGTTCAGTTTAATGGTTGAGTCTCACTTTCCGGCCAACCAGGTCTCTGGCATCCAACATCACACTTTTCAAGAGGCAGGAAGAAAGTTATTCAGCGCGACTAGTTTGTTGCCAGGACCGTGGCGAATGGAGATGCGATTAGGTTTTCTATTGCTTCATTTAACAGCTTCAAATTGTCGGGTCCGGATGGTACACTACTAATTGCTATGAAAGAGGGAGAGGGAGTTTGGCACTCGCCCAAAAAACTCAACAATGGAGGTTGGTAAATGTTGTTTTCATTCCAAAAATGGGGACGGAAAGCTATATTACTCGTAAAAGGCCAAAGAGAAGCCAGTGTTGTCATATATCAACTAGTATGTTTACTAGTATGCATATGCTAGAAATATTTCTAGTCGGTTTGGCAATTCAAATTTCAAAAACGTTTCAAAAAAATCTTGAGAGAAAAACTGAAAACGTAATTTAACTACATTTGGGCTCTAGTTTTTCGAGTGCATAGATTTATTCGTGTATGAAAAATGCACGACGTTTTATTTTATTATCTACTAAACTACAGGTTATACATATTTTTTCTGAAGGTTTTTATGCTACATCTAGAGCGAAATATGTCTGGCAGCTTTTTGCTAATGTAAGATTATTTTTTGTTAAATATAAGAACTCTCACCTGGTAAAGACGATGAGAAATATTTTTAGAAAATAGTAGTAGTAAATGGCAATAAAATATTACATAGTACTAGAAAATCACTAATCGCATATAATATATAAGATTTCGCAAAGCATGTTCATCGAAAACATATGTTTTTGATGTCGTAGACGATTGTGTTTACATTGAAACAACTTCTTAGTGGAAAGTTCTTCTAGTGTTTGTTTGGAAAGTTTTAATAAGTAAAAGTGAAAATTGTAAAAAAAGTTTATTTAAAAAAGTCAAAGTACGTTGTACTATTTACAAAAATATTTATAAAAATATGAAAATATTTTTTTGAAATTAAATCAACACACAGACACACAGGCAGAGGCGGATTTTAACATGTTGAGGCCCTAGGCAAAAATCAATTTTTGTGGCCTTCTTAATTTTTTTCCAGTTTTACAAAATGAAGGAACTGCTCAACCTCATCTTTGAATACTAATTTATTTTCTGTCATCTTTATAGTTTTAAACTAAATTTGATACGCACTGAGCAAATTTTTCTTCAGGCAAATCAAAATCAACAAATATTAAAAAGTTTTGTAATACCTCGTCATAAACTACAAACCTTCTTTTTATTTCAGAATGTAAAGTATCACAAATTAAGTAAAATGTTTCAACTTTGAATAGTTCTTTCCCATGTAAAATTATGTCATTATCTGAAGTTTCATCGAATTGTATTTTTCTTTTCCTGTTTCGATTTTTTGCTGTTGAATATTTTGTACTACCAGCTAATTCGATTGCTTCTTTCTCCATTTCGTGAAAATATGCATCATCAGTTCGAATGCTGAGTAGGAATGCTGATAAAGATTTCAATAAATTAGTTCCTTTTTGTATGTTACATTCTTTGTTTTGTAACGATTTATTGGTGGCATTAATTCTTTGCAATTGTGTATTCCAAAAAATCAATAACAGTGCCGTCTCTAAATCTTTAAAACTACTATGTAATTTTTTCGCGGTTAAATTGTACTGAATTGACATTTCAATAACATGTTTACTCAAGCCAATCAGTTGATAAATGTTAAAATTATTTAATGTTTACATACCCAAATAAAATATGGCGGACCCTGTACATAGTTAATATTTCATATATCACCTTCATTGTTTGTCCAACTCAAATCACCTCGATTACGTCAGTAGACACTTACCAAAAAATTTTTACTAGTGGGTATCAACTAGCTGAAGGAAAACAAAATTTTGCAACTTCATGTGGTGTCAAAAGCGGAAACGTGTTGGGTTTCATATACAGAACCCAACAGAAAATAAAACACAAAAAATCAAACAATAAAAAATCACAAAATTTAAAGCCAGAAAGGAAGGAAACGTGCGCGCACACTTTAGCATCGCACTATTGCACTTTAATTGAGCAAATAACAACCACAAAAACATAGCACGAAGCTCCTAATAACAAAACAAAAAAGAGCAACCTAGTGGCAAACGACGAAACAATGAAGAAACTGGGCGCAAAATCAGCAAGACAACGCCAACAACAATTGCAATTACAGCAATACTTAACAATAATAATTGTCTGCACGAAAGCGAAAAAGATTTCCGTTTTATTTGTTTTTGCATTTAAATAGAGAGGGAAAAATTTATAAGGTGTCCTTTTTATAGCATTTCTTACTGCTGTTGCTACTTGGTTGCTTGCTTACAAAAAGCATTTGCTACTAAACTATTTGATTTCAATGATGAAAGACACGCGAAATTCTAGTCATACCTTCGTAAATCTATAAAGTACAAAACAGGAGTAGTGTATACACTAGAGATGGGCGTGTGACGTGAATTTTACATTAAGACACTCGTGAACGTGAATTTCTATATTTTCCACGTGATTATGCGTGAGTATTAGTTCACTCTTTCTATAAAAAGCTATTTTTTGAAGTTTAAAAAGCAAACTTGAATTTTTCTTTAACTAGCTAAGGAACCTGCTTCAATTTTTGTATTATTTTCGTTTCTAAAAACTATTATTATTGCAATTGTTGTTGTTGTTGTGTTGTAGATTTCGCACCCGATTTGATCATTGCTGTTTCCTTTGCCACTAACTTGCTCTCTGAGTTTATCCTTACTTCTGGCAGATTTTTTTAAATTTGCGTTTGTTAACATTCAAAAATTTATTTGAAAAAAAGATGCAACTCTGAATTATGGTATATCACTAAAATAAATATTGAAATGAATTTGTGTTGATATCTCGCTGTGAATATGATATTTAAGAAGATAAAGTTTATTATTCTTCCAACACACTCTTTTCTTTGAAGCCATTGAGGCTGCAATCGTAGCAAGACCGATATACTTCGCAGTAATAAAATTTGTCTTCGACAAAAACAAAACGAAGTTGTCACTGGGAACGATTGCAATTTCAGTCGCAACCATTTGCCGTAACTGCGCTATGTGGGATCAATGGGAACATGGTATAATAGTTGTCAATGGAATAAATAAATGAGTTAGGAGCTAAAACCCGAACTTTGTAACCAAGTGTGAAAAAATATGTTAAATGGCAACATTGGATGTAATATTCGTAGTTCGACAACTGTGATGATCGAGCGGTGTTTGAGTTTGTGAAGAATTATTTTTGATAAAACTTTTGATAAACACTGGTGACAGAATTTAAGTCAGTTTGACATAATTTTTCCGCCCGATCAGAATTTTGAAACTAAATTATGCTGCCAAAAAAACTGACGTAGCACATATGTATTTTAAGTTGTAAACAATTTTTATTCGTAAATTCTTTAAAAAAAATATATATATTCTCCACGAAAAAATTCGGCCAAAAACAACTTTAATATAGTATAAAATTTTGATGCACAAATTAATTATAGAATTTTTTTAATTTTCACAAGTTTGCAAAACCAGATTTTTCGCTCAAAATCAAGACTTGAGGGAACTAAACTAAGGTCATTTTCGGAATCAGCGTGCCGAAAATGCCCTATTAAATGAAATTTAATTCTAATCTTCAAAATTTCAACAGATTATTTATTTATACCGATAAAAAAATAATATTCAATAGAACACTTCATTAAATTATTTATTTTCACAGAAATTAATATAAGCAAGCAAATTGTAAAATTTCACAGTTTATTTTTTATTTTTCATTCTCCATGTTAAAATAGAAATAGATTGAAGTCGACGACAGGGGCAATGATGCAGTGTCGCAGCCATTATGTTCGTTTTCATAAGATGGCAAGGTATTTAAGAGCAGGTAGATGGCGCAATGACGTTGGCGCGTCGATTATGTTCGTAGCTACCCACTGTACTTTGTGACAAAAAAAAATTCTATATATCAGTTTATCTACTCAATTTATATTAATTTGAAATCATATATGAATTTTCTTGAAGTTTACCGCAAAGTAACTAACGAAGTTTAAATTTCAAATTAACATAGGATCTTGTTTTTGTACCTACATATTAAAATCTTTGAAGCGAATACGAACATACGCTCAAGCATTAAAACTACCCACCGGTGCAATTGAACTAATAAAAGCAAATTACTGCATATGGAGGCCTTCGTGAGGCTAAGAAGCTTTGAAAGCCCTGGTTTACCATTCGACATTCGGTCTTCAACTCATCCGAAGGCTTAATTTCTTCGAATGTTTCAACTTCAACTAAGGCTTAAGATTTTTCAAGAACTTTATCTCTTTTAGTGCTTCAGCTTAATAAAAGGCTTTTATTTCCCCAAGAGGTTCAGTTTCAAATTCTTCAAGGCATTCAGCTTCTTCGATGGCCTTAATATTTTCGAGGGGTTCAGCTTTTTTTAATGCATAAATTTCTTTGAAGGCTGCAGCTTCTTTGAGCCCTGCAAGCTTCGTCTTCAGCTTTTCAAAAGGTTTCAACTTATTCGAAGGCTTTAGCTTTTTGTGTTTTCTCTTTTTGATAGGCTTCAGTTTTTTCAACGGCTTCAGCTTCTTTCAAAACTTTAGTTTCTTCCAGTTGGAGGATTTTAAATTTTCGATGGCTCTGGTTTCATCTTCTTACACTTCGAATGCACTACCTTAATTGAAGGTTTCAGCATACTCAAGACTTGTCTTTCTTCAAAGGTTTCCTGGGCTTTACATTTCAATGAGCTTTAGCTTCTTTAAAGGCTTCAGTTTCTTCGAAGACTCTTTAGTTTCTGAGGCGATTTCCACTAATTTGATAGCTTTTTATTAGCTTCAATTTCTTTAGCTTTTTCGAGGCATCCAACTCTTCGATGGCTACCTCGAGAGTTTCAACCTCTTCGGAGTTTTCAGCTGCTTTAATGATTTCAGCTTCTATGAGAGTTTCAGATTCTTCGAGAGTTTTAGCTTCTCCGAGTACTTCAGTACTCTACAGCCTTCAGCTTTTTTGAGTGCTGCAGCTTTTTGAAAGGTTTTGGAATTTTTTAAGGCTTCAGCTCCCTATCATCTTCTTTGAAGGTTTCAGTTTTCTCGAATGCTTAAGTTTCTTGGAGGGTTCCAACTTCTTCAAAAGTTTCACATTTAACGAAATCTTTGGAGCTATCACAGGCCAATTTTGATTAAGTATGTCTAAGATTTGCCTCGTATTCTAAATTATCTTTAGTTTCTACAGTCTTCAGCACAACATGGAACCTAACTGGCTTGGTAAACTTAAAAAAAATATTCGACCTACAAAACTTTTAACAGTCTAAGAAATCAAAGGAGCCTGGGATATCGAAAGACCCCAAATGAGGTCTTTGGGGTTCTAAGAAGCCCAAAATCTTTACATACTAACTTCTGTCTTCAAGCTTTAAAGAACTTCAGTCAAGGACGTTTTCGACGGGCCTAAAAAGACATCGTTTAATATCAAACTTAATAAATTGTCATGGGCTGAGAATCTTGGATTTGGAGTTTGGATCTCGTAAACCAAATAAACTTAGGTCTGTAAAAGTGCACAAGGTCACAAGAACCAAACAAATTTTTGTTTAAAGGTATTGAGCAAATCAATAATAGGAACCCCCTAATATGATACTCAACAGCGCATAATATTTAACTAATGCCATAAACCTAAGAAAGATCGACTAAGAGTTTTTCGGAGTAAGCAAAGAAACCTATGAAATCACATAGATGATATAGAAAGAACTTTAGTCGATTGCATCATAGAACCTAATAACGATTCGAACAAGGAAACTTTTTACCAATCCCTGGAAAGCTTTATCAAATAGTTTCTTATTGAAATAAAATCAAACAATTTGTTTCCTAATAACTACATAGATAAATTTGTTCCACGCCCTGCTTCCACACAAACAAACACATCCATTGTGCCAAACTAATTTCAGCAAAGTTTATATGTGTGTGTGTGCACGTTTCGTGTCTGCCTTTGAAAAACTTTTACCTATGGAAACTTTGTAGTCTGCGTTTTTTCTTGATTTTTCTTCAGAGGGATAATTTAACAACAGCCAAAAAACATCAGCAACAACCTCCAAAAGGAAAATTTGTTAGACTTAATGGCAAATGTTGTATAAAATACATGCAATGTATAAAATATAAGTCATTGAACCTTTTTCTCTGAGCCATTATAAATTAATTAATGTGTTAGTACTCGAAGCTATGTTTGTATGTATAAAGAGGCTTTCACGCTTGGTTTTTGCTTATACTGTTTGTGTTGTTGTTATTGTTAATTTTTTAACGTATCAAAGCCAAAAAGCAATCAAGAACAAACAAAAATTTTATTGTTAGTCAACACACAGTGTGGGCCCCTATAAATGCAGAGCATTGTGTTGAATGGAAGGAAGATTGATAGGTGGAAGAAAGAAGGAGGGAGAATGAGAGAGGAAATGCAATCACACAGGACACCGATAAAGAGATAGAGATTATGTTTTTAATTTGAAAAATTATTTTCGAATATGGCAAGTTCATATTGTTTGAGTACCTCAAATTTATTTAAACATGTTGAACGTATGTTAGGTTTGCCAGAGAGACTAACATCAATATATTGAGTGGTCCATCTACCATTTGGAATTTGAACTATGGGTTATTTTGAGTGTGGCAACTGTAATGTCATTCGTATTACGGGTCACTTGAAAAGTTTCTAGTCTAAATATGAAAACACAGTTATTTTGGGTTGAGTTTTGGTTTTTTATTCAGTATAATCTCCTAACAGTACAATACACTTAGTCAAGCGCTCCTCCAGTAAATCCATCCCATCATTTAAGTACGATTCCCGAAGGTATGCAAAATATGCCTCTACGGCTGCTAAAGCTTCTTCATTCGACGAAAAACACTATGCACGTTCTCCCACTCCTAGTAGTCGCTGAGAACCAAATCTGGTGAATACGGTGGATGGTCAACCAATTCGTTCTTTAATGGCTTGAATTTAGACATTGGGAAAACACTTGTGTGAGGACATGCGTTGGCTTAATGAAAAGGATTTTTTTTCTTTAAACCGGATATTTTTTCGCGAATTACTGCATCAAGTTTATCCAAAAGGTTACAATAGTGTTCTGAGTTTATTGTTTTACCATTCTCAAGATAATCAATAAAGAAAATCCCTTTTGCAACCCAGAAAAAAGTATCCATAACCTTTATTGCTGATCCTTCGTGCTCTATCTGCTTTCGCCAAACATCCAGCTTCAGTCCACTGTAAACGTTGCTGTTTCAATTTAGCATCATGATGGTAGACCCAAGCCTCATCCATTCTAAGTATTCTGTATTCTTATTATTAAAACGTTCCAAATTGCACTGAGAAATTAGTTTTCGATCGATTTTCTGTTGAATTGGTAACGTATGCGGCACTACTTTTCCAAACAGCTTTACCATATGTAGTTCTCCATGTAAAATGTGGTTTACTCGTTCCTCTGAGATGCCTATGGTATCAGCTATTTCACACATAGTCGCATTTGGATTTTCACAAACAATACCATGTACTTTTGCAATGATTTCTGGTGTCGACGCACTTTTTGGGCGTCCAGTGCGTGGTTCATCTCAATACTTGTACAACCACGTTTAAATTCAGCAATAAAATTTTTTACTATTGCATATGAAGCACATTTACCATATAGGTATGGATTTCTTGTCCAATTAAACTTTTTTTTAAATAAATACTCAATAATGGCACGATTTTTAAATTTTTCCATTTTAATAAACACTGTGACACGTCAACTTCATTGATTTGAAACTTTACAAATGTTCATACAAAAGATGAAATCATATATTGAACATAAATTCACTGCTCCACTAGTGCTACCTATGTGTCGAGTGAGCAGTATGACGGGAAATTAGTTATATATTTGCGGTTAATAAAACGGGTCGATTTACGTTTGAACATTGTTGGAAAATACTAAAAATTTACTTGCAAAACTGTGAATCATCTACCGAAAGTGTAAGAAAATTATGTTCGAAAATCGGTAGAAAAGAAGTGCCTTCCACACATTTTGTGGACCAATTTGTGAAACGTGTGCATGAAACTGAATCTTTGTTGGATAAAACAACCCGTTCTCGCACTCCTACAGTGCGCATAACTCACAAAATTTATGCTGTTGCTTAAAATGTGCAGGAAGAACAATCCACATTAACTCGACATCGTTCTCTGGAATTAAACAATTCCCGAACTTCTTTGTTGCGAATTTTGCATAAAGAACTCGGTATGAAGCCGTACAAATTTAAATTAATACATCTGCTAAAGCCACATGACTATCCGCAACGTTTTCGGTTCGCTAATTGGGCGCATAGAAGATGAGTCTTTTTACCGAAAAATCATCACCAAAAATCAACAGGACGGCGACAGTGTCATACAATTGGTTTTTTGCGTGGGAAGTTTGAAAATCGCATTATTAGCTGTTTTGGTGATGTTAATTGGCCACCGCGCTGTTGCAATTTGACTCCGTTGGACTATTATTTGTGGGGAGCAGTTAAAGATAAGTGTTACGCTAACCATCCAGCAACGATTGAGGCTCTTACGGATGAGCAGTCAAGTATAGCTCCATGCAGTAGAAAATGTACTGAAAAATAGGGTTGACCGTTACTACAAGGCTACTGCAAGGCCAGCCGAGGAAGTCGTTTGAATGAAATAATGTTCCACAATTAAGTTATATAAATTTGGAGAAAAATAAGTGGACAGAAGATCTAAAATTGTTCCAAATAAAAGTCCGGGAACACATACGAATAACCCAATTGTACTTTCGAATATTATGCAGCACATTGAAAAAAATTATTCGTTTCTTATTTCCACAAAAATAAAATTTAAAAATAAAAATTATAAATGGTCCACTAACAATGATCAAACAATAGTTTCGAAACCAGCCACGGTTCTTCATCAGTAATCTTAGTGGTGGTTCTTTGTGTTTCAATAATCCATATAAGCTACTCATATTTGAATTACAATTGTAAGAATTTCAAATATTTTCACTGAATAATATTATTGACACACTCTTCTATAATCGTACTTACATTCTTAGCTGGCACTACAACCGATGATCGGTCTTTGCCCCTCTATAAAGCTTGATGTCAATATCATCACCGTATGCTAGCAGCATGATACTCTTGTTGAAAATAGTGCGTGACATGTCGATGTTCGCAGCTCGAACTATTTTCTCCATCATACATTTAAAGAAGATGCACCTTCTCTGAAACCTCTTTTGGTACCAAATAGCGCGGAGAGGACAGCCCCAATTTTCACTGCACTGGTGGTGTCGATCAGTATCATTTTGCAAAGACGAATTAGCTTTGCAGGGATACCAAAATCAGACATTGCAGCGTACAAGTGATCCCTAATCTTGCTGTCGAAGGCGGCTTTATAATCGACAAATAGATGATGGGTGTCGATCTATTTTTCTCGGGTCTTTTCCAGGATTTAGCGTAGTGTGAATATCTTGTCGACGCTGGATTTACGAGGTCTGAAGCAACAGTGATAAGGTCCAATCAGTTTGTTGACGATGGGCTTCAGTCTATCGCACAGTACGCTCGATAGAACCTTATATGCAATATTAAGAAGGCTTCTCCCACGGTAGTTGGCGCAGATCGTGGGATCACCTTTCTTATGGATTGGGCAGAGTACGCTGAGGTTCCAATCAGTTGACATGCTTTCATCCGACCATATTCTGCATAGAAGCTCAGGCATGCGTTCTTTGAGCTCTTCGCCTCTAGTCTTAAACAACTCAGTATGCAAGCCATCTGCACGGGCTCAGTCGAGCGATGCCCGTTAAGACCTCCTCAACGCCGTCAGTGATTGGGGTTTCTGGAGTAGATTCGATCACATGGGGGCCCTTTCAGACATTGTAAAGAATTATTTCAGCACAGATTAAAATTAGCCTAGGAAACATTGAACGTAAATTCCCAAGTCTGTAAAATAATATTTCCTTGCCATAGGTCGTTGACATGAACTGTTACATATACTTACCAACATCTTTTATATTGTTTTCCTCAGTTGCATGAGTAGTAGGGATATGAATGTTCTGGCACAGGGGAATGAGGAATGGGGATCGGGGGGAATAAGGAATGTGAGGATGAGATATGAGGAGTGTGGAATTCGTGGATAATTTCTATTTGTCCGCAAATATAAGATGAATTGTTTGAATAGCAACCAGGAGAACAGAAATATCGAACAAGGAAATTATTTGTGTTTTTCATCCTATCTTGCTATCGCATATATTTGTGCACTACAGTATACTACATAAAACTGATCATGCTGCAGAATGTTCTTTAAAGGGTGATAATGGTGTTTTCAATCTATTTTTAAATTATGTGTGCAAAGCTGTGATTAGAATTTGTTTATGTTTTTATCATCTCTTGCTGTCGCATATATTTGGAGTATGTTATTTATGATACATATTTGTGCACAACAGTACACTTCATAAAACTGATCATGCTTCAGCACGTTCTTTTTCTTGAAAGGGCATGGGTGATAATGGCATTTACAATGGCTCCAGTGGAGTTTTTAAATACGATAAGGTGTAGAATGTAGATCATAGAATTTACATAATCAGTTTTAAATTATGTGTGCACAAACTGCGATTTGTATAAATTTTCTATAAATAGTTTGGTTAGCGCAGCTTTAAACTTTATATATTTCCGATCTCTTTAAAAGACAGAAGTTTTTTGTGACAATGCAGAGTAACAGAATAAAAGATTTTCTCATCGAATTTAATTTTTAATAATGCTGTGGAAGGACCCGACACGTGCAGATGTCATATAAATGGAACTAGAAATGCTGAAAAAGTTATGAAATTGTATTATAGGATAACAAGGAAAACTAATTTTAATTGATATAATAAATGATTTCACCAAATACAAAAATGTAGCAAAATATATTTGTTTGTGTGTTATAACTTTTAATTTTTATGGAAGGAAATATATTTAACAATAGTAAAATGGTGGATTAGGTTGACATGAAATTTTCGAAATTATAAGTTTTTCCTCCATTTTTTGTCGCTTTAATTATGTCGAAACCACCTTCATTAACAGCGGTTGAAGTTGTCTCCAAAACTTCAGTGAATCGTTCAGGAAGAATTCCACGAAACTCTGCAAGCTCCATTTCTAGTCTCATTCCATATGGTGTAGTTTTCCGCACAACACCAAACACTGTATATGGCGATTGTCATCCATATCTTGAATGGAAAGCTGATGCTTCTTATTTTTGCAGTTAAAATCTTCAAATTCGTTCAACATCATTACAATTTCAATATTACTATGCTAGTTAGAAAGTGAAGTTTGGATTCCTCTGCATAGAAGTTTTATATAAATTTTTGACCTACATAAATTCTTTCAAAGACAAAACCATCAAAACAGAATTATTTTATATTCATATGTTTCTGACGTACTAGACGCACATGTTTACATTAATGATCTTTTCTAACGTACGTAACTATATAAGGATACATTTACGTGCGTTAGAAAAAGATGAAAGATCTAGAGAGTTTTCTTGGTAAATGTTCACCTCAGTTGTATTTATTTTCCTTATAAATAAATTACTCTCATTACTTTTTAAGAGGAATGATAATGTGTAGATAACTGAAACTACAAGCACATTTTTTTTAGAAGTATTTATTAAATTTTTATGTTTTAGTAGGTATATATATTCAATACTGTTTTAGAGAATATCGTTTCTATTTATTCATGAATTGTGTTCTTTTGTAAATCCTAACCATGTCACAAAGACATTATCTCCGTTGCGATTTAAAACTTTTGCAACTAGATATACGCTAGGATGTTTTGTTTTCATTAATTACTTTTCATAAAATCCTCCTTTTATTACATTTCCTTTATAATCTTCTAATATGTATGTAAAAGCGTTAGTGTTTTGTATTATCTTGATTTTAAAAATTTCAGTGGTCCAATTTGGTGTGTATGCTTTTCAAATAAATGTCTATATGTATTTACTTATTCTCAAGACAGAATTTAGGTACATGAAATTTGTTCACGTTACTATAAACGGAGTTTAAAAATAAATTTTCAGCTGCAGGATCGACATTACGAGGTGGCATTTTTATTGTTCGATGAATTTTATTGTTATTAATATTATTTACTAGAGACTTATATATATTTAACCATTGATAAGATCCATTAAAACTGAATTCTTTCCACATCATCCCTTTTAATGTTCTGTTGAAACGTTCTACGACCGAAGCTTTTAAGTAATATACTGAGGTTTTCGTCCAGAGTCAAATATGCTTCTAATTGCTGCTGTAACATCTACAGCATTTTTTGATTTTAGGGCTACAGCCCATGCAATTTTGAAAAGCAATCTATTACTGTTAAAAGATACCGATATCCTTTATTATATGATACCATATATGATGAAAAATTTCTCATTTCAACTAAATCTGCTTGCCATAAGTCATCTATTCCTTATATAATCACCCTATGACGTTTAAAATGTGTACGAGCTTGTTTGTGTAGCTCTTCGGCTAATTGTCTTTTGCTCATGATTTAAATTTTGCAATCTTTTTTCGCTATATGTAAGTTGAAATAAAATGCGTTATTATTTTATTTAAACAATTTTTATTTTTAGGAACAGAAACTCCGTTCACCGTGAGTGGTACTTTACGACTAACTTTTCAATACCTGTAGCTTAAAGCTATAACCCTTTTCTTTCGCCTAATTTCGCTGATGCTGCATTTCACACGGGAACGTCACAGTAGTGCACTTGCGCAAGCGGATAAGCGGTAGACGTAGCGTCAGCATTTGTCATGTTGCGCGTGTAGATTCGGGTGTCAATAACTGCAGTGTTAACTTGTATAAGTATAGTTTTCTAGTTCTAATACCTTGTCATCGATATAATTTGTATATGTTAATAGTTTATTATCAATTAATTCTTCAAGGATTACTTTCAATTTCAATTTTTGTGAACATAAATTAAATTGTTAGTCAACAAATTTTTTTGTTGTAGCATGGTCTTTTAGTGGTTCACCTAAATTCTGAATACATTTATATTTTAAATCAAAAATATCATCATTAAGGAGTGAGATCGAAAATATCGGATAACTTTGAAAAACCACTGCTTTGAAACTCTTCATCTGAATGAACAAATTCAAACAGTAAGCTTTGCGTTGGAGAAATTCTGATGAAATACAATCACATGTTTTTGACTTGTGAACTTGCAGTTGAGTCATGGTATCGGAAGTGGAAAGACGCGATTTAGTTGTTTAATTATTTCGAGAAAATCCGCAGTGGAGCCAGAAAACAATTGTAAATAAGGCGAAAGTTGCACAAAACACTGTCTCGACGATTCTTAAAAAATGTAAATAGACCTAACTGTTGCTAAAAAATATGGTTCTGGAAGGAAATGCGATTTCGTGTCTCCACAAAAGGCGAAGAATCGTTACTCTCTTAGAGAAGAATCCAGCGTTGTCTAATCGAAAAGTGGCGGAAAAAGCGAATTGCAGTGAAGTTTTAGTTCGTAAAATTAAAAAAGATGAGGGCCTTAAAACATACAAAGTGCAGTCAGTACCGACAGGAACGCTACTAAGAACTTGGTAGCCCAGAGCCGAGCTAAAAAGTTGAAAACAGATTTTTTCCAAAAATTCGATTGGAACGGTATGGAAATTGATCGTACACGTAATTTGGGAGTTAGTACAACAATGAAAAATATTGTTTCTCTGAACATTAATGAAAGCAAAATGCTGCAGAATGCAGGATGGTCAACTAGCAAAGAACTAACACCAACCGAAGGAAATTTTAACTTCTCCATCCCATTGAAAATGTTTTTAGGATTTGCTGAAGATTATTATAAAATAATCTTGAATGCTAAACATGAATTAATATTACGACGCGCGAAATCTGATGCACCGCTAATAGTAATAGATGTAACCCATCAGAATGAAAGAATTAAATCTGGGTCAATTGACATTAGAATCGAATTTAAAACGTCGAGCAACATTCCACCAAATACGTCTGCATATTGCTTGTTATTTCATGATCGTCTCATTAAATATACTCCGTTAACAAATGAAATCAGGAAAATTTTATAATCGCAATAAAGAATAATTTTAAGAGTTAGCCTTTTCAAGAATTAATTGATCAATCTGAAATTGTAATCTACTTCACTCATCATCATCATCACAAATAAAATACAGATGTTTATAATTATTCAACATTTTATTACCTCTTTTTCTTTTAATGACATAATAGCACAGGCTTAGCTTTACATATTTAATGATTAACAAATAGTAAATATCAAATAAATATATACAATAAAGTAAATAGTAATTATGAACTAAATAAAAGTGAAATATTTTTGGTTTTATTTTACAATATACAAACTTACAAAAGCTGAGAATTAAAATAATATGAGATTGTACTTAATACAAACGAAACATTAAAATAAAGTTAGGCTTACACATCAAGTTTATAATGCCCCCATGCGTATGTAGTAATACCATCAGATCTTATATATCTTTTATCATCATTGCAACTTAAAGTTACTTTATTCAACGCTTCTGTTTGTATACAGAAGCGTTGTATACAGAAGTATTATTACATTTTTGATTTAAATGAATACATACATCCGCGGAATACTTTTTTATTAAGTATAAAGACAGTCCTTATAATCAATAAGACTCATTTCCTTTAAAACAGACTTCTTAACCCCTTTTGCCTTTGTTATTTCTTTGCAACTTGCTACATCAATGAAATACATTTTTGATCGTAAGCCCACAAATTATTTCATAATATTTCCTTGATTTTCATCTTTCCCAAAACTTTTTTATTTTTTTGCGGAAATTTTGTTGCGATTTTCATGTGAATAATCAGAGGTATCAAATTTAGTTTCTATATCATTTAAAATATCATTATAAAAATATTTCGTTTTTATTGTGTACACAAATGAATCCGTAATCAGAGGTATCAAATTTGGTTTCTATATCATTTAAAATATCATTATAAAAATCTTTCCTTTTTATTGTGTACACAAATGAATCCATTTATTTCAAGGATAAATTATCATTATATTTCGGCTTCATATAATCATAATGAAAATCGTAAATTTTTCCATTCGATAATTCAAGTATGCAAAAAACTAACTACATTGGTTTATCATAGCATATATGAATCTTATTCATTTGTATAGCCACCATATTCGTAATAAATTCTAATGCCTAAATGTCTTCCCCTATTCTCCCATTCAGTAACAATTTTAACGTCTTTTCGCTTTTCAACATTCTCCATTGTCTTCCCATAGACTGCGTTGTTTAGTAATTTGAAGAAATTCTTTTCAAATTCATTTTTAGCTAAAGTTCTATGGTGAGTATTTAAATCAATGTACTCTTTCAGCCAAAACTTTTGGTTAAATCGTAGAGCTGTATGAATTTTTTTTATTACAAGACCATTATTAAGGGATTGAAGTAAATTATTCTGATGAATAATGTATTTGGTTTTATCAGATAAATTTGGTATCAACTTTTCAAATTTAGAACTACCAATAGCTTTGACTTCAGCACAAAATGGCAAAACATTGTGGTAATCGTGAATTTCTTTCGGATATTCCAAATCCATCTCAAAAATATAGCCTATGCTTACATCCATTCGAAATCACCGTATGGCAGAGATTGTGACATAGCCCAACCATATAAATTATTTGCATCTAAATACATGAGATAGTTAGATGGTTTTGCATCATCATAATCACTCATGTATTTATTGTTGACTTTCGAATGTCTTTTTGAGCATTGTACTATACCACCCCGTATCCCTCTTTGAACAAAAGTTTACATATTTATATCTCTAAACAGTTCAAGTTTTATGTCAGTTATTTTTAATATAGCGTCCCATGAGAGACCAGGTGCTGTATAGTAATGACAGGGATCTAAACTGTAAATTCTTTTGCAAATTTTCGAAAATATCTGAGTATGAGGACATCAGAAGTTAAATACAACTCCATACAATTCCAGAGAGATTTGCAGTGGAAAGTGTTCCAAACATTTTCAGCATGTTTGAAGTCCTCCTCAAATCATTCACTATTATTAAGTTTGCTGAAAAATTTATCACGAGAAGGAAGACTATTTTCGTCTAATTTTTGCCAGGAGTCTACATATTCATAAGGGAATACTCCTTTTCTAGCAATTAAATTAAATTTATTTTCATTTTCAAATTTTAATTTTACTGCTTTAAAATTTTCTATCACAAGATTTTTGGCTAATGATTCCAGACTTGATGACATAAATCTGAAGGAATCTAAATATGTTAGTTCAATTGTTTGCTTATCACTAACAACAATACGTTTTAAAAGTGATATATACAACTCCTCATTTAGTGGAATCAATGTAATATCTCCGTGGTCGCTGTGGTGTAGTGATAGTGCGTTGGACTGCTACGCCGAGTGTCCGGGGTTCGAATCTCGGCACAGGCAAAAGAAAAAAGTAGACAAAATAATTTTTCTATACGGCACCACCTCTTGGCAGGCAATGGCAAACCTACAATAGTAAAAATTGCTATGAAAAGCTTTTCACTTCGCCGTTCGGATTCGGCATTAAACTGTAGGTCCCTTCCATGTACAAATATAACATGCACAACATGAGTGGATGCGAAAAGCTCGGCCTGGGCCCTCCATGGGCTGTTGTGCCATTAAAAGTAAAGTAAAGTAAGTAATGTAATATCTCCTGGAATAATCATAATCATAACCAGAAAAATTATGACAAAATATCGGGAAAAATTTCGGTGTTCTATATTCTAAATTACAATAATTTCAACATTTGCCTTTGCTTCTAAGTCAGCTTGTACATCTAGCAATTGTCTCCTATGCTCGTCGAGAATAATAAATTTAAATTCGATGAGAAAATCTTTTATTCTGTTACTCTGCATTGTCACAAAAAACTTCTGTCTTTTAAAGAGATCGGAAATATATAAAGTTTAAAGCTGCGCTAACCAAACTATTTATAGAAAATTTATACAAATCGCAGCTTGTGCACACATAATTTAAAACTGATTATGTAAATTCTATGATCTACATTCTACACCTTATCGTATTTAAAAACTCCACTGGAGCCATTGTAAATGCCATTATCACCCATGCCCTTTCAAGAAAAAGAACGTGCTGAAGCATGATCAGTTTTATGAAGTGTACTGTTGTGCACAAATATGTATCATAAATAACATACTCCAAATATATGCGACAGCAAGAGATGATAAAAACATAAACAAATTCTAATCACAGCTTTGCACACATAATTTAAAAATAGATTGAAAACACCATTATCACCCTTTAAAGAACATTCTGCAGCATGATCAGTTTTATGTAGTATACTGTAGTGCACAAATATATGCGATAGCAAGATAGGATGAAAAACACAAATAATTTCCTTGTTCGATATTTCTGTTCTCCTGGTTGCTATTCAAACAATTCATCTTATATTTGCGGACAAATAGAAATTATCCACGAATTCCACACTCCTCATATCTCATCCTCACATTCCTTATTCCACATTCCTCACCTCTTATCTCATCTTCACTTTCCTCATTCCCCTCTTCCCCCGATCCCAATTCCTCATTCCCCTGTGCCAGAACATTCATATCCCTACTACTTATATGGGCTTGGGTCTTCTCCATTCAAGGCATTTACACAGAATCATGTCCCAAAAACAGATTTTTCCTATTACCAGAATATAATTGTAAAGAGGGTATTACTGTGGGCAAAAGTTAGTAAGACTTTGTTCATAATTTCAAACTTTTTTATTCATTCTTCCAAATCTATTTCGTCCCCTTCAAAGTAATCCCCCCCGGCCCAAATACACTTGTGCCAACGTTTTGTCCAATTCTCGAAACAGTTGTTAAAGTCAATTTCCGGAATAGTCTTCAATTCGCTTAGCGATTCATGTTTAATGTCTTCAATTGACTCAAAACGGTGTCCACGAAGCGGTTTTTTGAGTTTAGAAAATAGCCAAAAGTCACACGGTGCTAAGTCAGGCGAATAGGGTGGTGGCGGAACGATATCAGTCGAATTTTTGGCAAAATGGTCTCGTAAAACCAATGCAGTGATTTTGGAACCAATCGTGCATTCACTCTTCTTAGGCCCAAATAATGTTTTAAAATGGTTTTCACTGATCCTTCCGATATTCCAACGATACCAATAAGGTCTCTGACTGTTAATCGTCGATTCTCGAGCACCAATTCCTTGATTTTATTGACGTGTTGATTATCAGTTGATGTTGATGGCCGTCCTGGACGTGGTTCGTCGTCAACGCGTTCTCGACCATCTTTGAACAATTTGTACCAATCAAAAACACTTGCTCGCGACATACAATTATCACCGAAGGCCTTTTGCAACATTCTGAACGTTTCGGCACCAGAAATTTGATTCCGCACACAAAATTTAATGGAACTTCTTTGTTAAATAATTTCACTCATTGTGAAAATCGCCGAATACACTTTTTGTACAGAAAGACAAGCGTATAATAAACACTAATGATTATTTTGATGTGACATTTGGCACAGATGTCACCGACAGTCATAATAACATAAATTTGTTTTTAATATCCATCAGTCATCAAAAATTATGAAGATCAGAACGTTACAGTCAACAGTGAGCGATACAGAGAAGAGATTACTAACTTTTTGCGCCTCAATCGGAAGGCAATAATGTTGCAGACATGTGGTTTTAGATACAATTAATTTACTTGTAACTCATAAGCTCTGGAACTCTTATGAGTTACTGGACCAACCTTGATACAGGTATTTTTTATTGCCGTGAAATGAGCAAAATCGGAATCGGCTTTCCATAAAAATAGTACATACATAAAAACAGTGATCTCAGATGAGATACTAAAGCAAATTAAACCAAAATCGAAATACTTCATTTACCTGCCTACCAGAAAAAAAAAACTCTCGTCCATTAGTGACCATGACAACACAAACAAAACTTGAGCATTCTCAAGCAACCGGCATACAATAATTACCGGAAAATTATAGAAATCTGAAATGAGCAAAATCAGAGCATGAGATTTGAAAAAGGGGAAAAAATAAAAGTAGAAAGTTCTACACACTTAATTGAAATATCTACTACAATAACTATGCAAAACGTTGCCGCTATCGGACAATAGCCATCCCATACAAGCGAGTTCTTCCGGGACCTTGAAATTAAATTAAAATTACAACAATTTCAACAAACTTGCTACAGACATTTCTCATTACCAGGAAAAGGTTAAAATCTAAAATGGGTATGAAATACTGAAACAAATTAAACCAAATCCGGCACACATGATTGAAATAGCTCCTACAACAACTAGAAAATTTTTGAAATTTCCTTTATCGGGCAAAAACCACGCCTATCTCCCATAGCAATAATCCGGGGCTGTGGCAACTCAAATTGGAGCAATCTCACGCAAACAAATAAACCAGGTACACTTAATTAAAGTGGCTCTATCATAAGTGTTATGAAATTAGTTCGACCAATGAAATTTTCAACGGAGAATATAAGAGGAAATATCGGTAGAAATACGAAACGAAATTCGGGATTGTCTGAAAATTGTGTACGATATCCAAAATTTGGCTGCGACCAGAACTTGGCTTTCCATCTACTTTCCATCTATTATCTACACGAGTTGCAGAATACTGCCTTTTGTAGGCATACATAGATACATCTTATAGTATTTGTATATAGGTGCATACATATAGGTCAATACTTACATATGCCCCCATCTTCTGTAATCACGCTTCTGTGAGATCTGGTTGTGGTCCCAAACAGATATCGCTCGTTTGCTGCAAGACTGACATAACTCAAAAAACATAAATTTCGAGAAAACACATTTAAACTTTTTAATTTACCTATCACTTGGAGAAAAAGGTCTAATTTCAAGAAAAACGCTGATTGATTTATGTTATTTGGTGAAAGTTTGTTAAGCTTGGACATTCTTAAAAGAACGAAATTTTTATTTTAATAAATAATAAATATTTTAAGATTGTTTTGTTATAACTTTAAGAATATGTGCTCTCTTCAACTCTTATTTTAAGTCTGAAACCTACTTATTTTGAGATAGTTTTCTGATTAATTTAAGCATTGGTTCTTAGTATTTCTAAATTGTTCCGGTTTAATTTAAAGAAAAAACTTTGTTTATCCAAGAATATTGTGCTTGAATAAAATACAGTTTACGATTTTTCGGCCTCAAATGAAATAAGAAGAGAACGTGCTACAAATAAGTATGAAAGGGCTTGATTTTACGCCGCAATTTGTTTCTCATAAGATACAGTTTACAGAAGATAAAGCACTAAATAACAGATATTTCTGCATATTTAACTCAAAAACTTTGTTTTTTCATTTATGACAATCTGGCAGCAAACGAGCGTAATGTATTCAAAATATGTACAATATTTATGAAGGTACACATTTACATATATCTTTGAACATTTTCTATTGTACTTACTCGAGCGCAACATGTGTCAATCAATGTGACATGTGCGAGTGTGTGTGTTGTGTGCGTAAGAGGAGACAAAACAATATGTACCTAATAACAACAAAAACAGGAACATAATACATGAGAACACAAAATAAAATTGGAAAAAAAGAAAACAGCGCCAGTTGCAAAAAAAAAAAACACAAAAAAGGGAAATAAAATACAGGAAAATATTAAAAAAAAAATTATAGTAAAAAAGAAAAATTTAACATATTATTTTATGTAAAAATATACATTATACATAAATATTTACATGTACAGGGTGCGCCATCTTTTATGTCGGTATATAAACATTGAATAATTTTAACATTTATCAACCGATTTATCAATTCTACAATTTTAACCATGAATCGCTTCACATCGAAACAACGCGCCGAAATAGTGACGCTGTACATTGAAAATAGTCCTTCTATGTGCATATCGTCGAAAATATCGTGGCCAACAAGCTGACAACACTATTCGTTGTTGCACGGGACAGTGGGAGATTGTCGACATTGCAAATCAAGCAATGCAGTTTCTGCAATGTGTGGTGTCAAAAAAAGGAGTCATTGGCCACACAGATCTCCAGATTTGACCCCTCGGGACTTCTTTTTGTGGAAGCCTCGCCACGAAGCCTCAGACCATTGACGAGCTCAACGCAAATATTCGTGCCGAAAACATAGCCCGAAATGCTCGAAACAGTAATGGAAAACGCAGCACATTTTGCTTTGGTCAATAACGGCGGCCACTTGATTGATGTTGTATTCAAAAATTAGTCCAAAAAATTTTAAAGGTCAAAATTAAATAATTCCTATATGTAGAACTTTATACTTTTATTTACGTATTGGCAATTTAATTCAATTCAAGTAATGAAATAATGGCTATATAATATATTAATTTATAACACAAACAAAAAAGTTATGCTTCAAAGTTACTGCTCACGACAGCAACTTTACTCGCTCTGCTCGCTACTCTTTTCGACCCATCTCGGCTTTTGAGTGATAAATCCTATGAAAACGGCAACTTATGTACTTCTTCGGCAACTTTTGACAACTAACTCTCTCTCCGACCGCGACTGCAACTTATGTACGAGATGCCGAACTTTTGACAACTGACTATCTCTCTGACCGCTTGACACCACTTTACATATATGTATGCACATAACGATTTAAAAGATGGCGGTCCCTGTACTTATATGTATCCATGAGT
Organism: Palloptera scutellata; assembly: GCA_958295655.1. Classification (NCBI taxonomy): domain Eukaryota; kingdom Metazoa; phylum Arthropoda; class Insecta; order Diptera; family Pallopteridae; genus Palloptera; species Palloptera scutellata. Next base: position 30,272,545 of record OY282451.1, read on the forward strand.
ATGTGTGAATATGTACATATGTATGAATGCGCACATGCATCCATGTGTAGCTACATGTATGTATGTGTTTGTACATTTATAATGTGCATTTTCAGTACCCACATTTTTTTTCGAAACTATTTTACTATAAATTTATTTTAGTTACGTATATACGAACAGTTATACGTAAGTACATATCTTGTTGTAAATAGAAAACTTTGCTTATCATTAAATGATTTCTGAGCGGTACACAGAAATTGACATTTGCTAGCATATTATTGTAATAATTTTTTAAAAATGTTGAAAAAACATTACTTTATACAGACAGTGGAGTATGAAAAAGACAAATTTTGAAGGTGGACATTCGTTTTATTGGAATTTTTGATTAAGCATTACCATGAGTAATTGAAAATAATTAAATAATAATTAATAATTTGGAAATTTTATTTTGTTTTGCGTTCAGAAGTTCTTAATAACATAACTGTGGGCAATATCGAACCATTGGGCTTATTTCTATAAGACCGACACATATGCACATCTATACTATCTACTTACATATGTAGATGGGGATGGGCCCATAGTGTGCACCATATACTATTCTGTGATTCAAGTGGAAGGTTGGTTGACTTTACTAAATTACGGCGAAATCTTAAAACTGAATGTATTTCAGAAAATAATATTTCAATATAATGAGTCTGCAGCAGTGGAAAAGAACAGGCAGACCATTTTTTTCTGGAAAAAAACGGAAAAATTTAAAACCCATCTCATGTATGAGACCATATCAAAAATCAGAGCAAACGAAACAATTACAAATAAAATCAAACCAAAACTCAAACCAAAAAATAGCAAAAAAAAAAATGGACACAAAAATGGCAAAATATCCAAAATTCAGAAAAAATCGAAAATGAAAGTCAAATATTCGGCCATAAATCGGACCAGAAATTATACGCAAATTCATGCAATAATCCAGTCCACAACCCAGATTAAAATAACAATTCTAGAAAAAATCCAGTCTGTAACGAAAAATCAAATCGTACCAAAAGGCCAAACTATATTTTCTTGCTAAAATCAAGCAAAAATTCCACATCAACAATCGGATAAAAATTATAGAAATTATAGTCTTCCAGTTCTGGAAGACTAAAAATCAGAGAAAATCCTGGAAAAAGTTGTCCATAGTCAGATCATCAATTATACAAGAAACATAAATTATATCAATTCTTCAAGCAATTATTCAGATAAATACTATCAACATTAAAATAAAAAACTTCAGACCTAAAAGACCAAAGTTATTAGACCTATACCAAAAATTTAATCCAAGGATTAAAAACTAATATCAAGCTTTCCAAAAGCAGAACATCTAAGAAGGCTGCTCATCCCACATTGTACCTCCTGCCCTCTCCATACACCAGATACACCATACCGATTTACGTGATTAAAATCAAATTTCTTACTGATTTTTCGATGTTTTTTGTATTTATATCTATGTATGTATATTTAGAATAAAAACATTTTAAAAAAATAGATAGACATTGACGTACAGCATCTTTCTGTGCAACCAAAAACCAACGCACATAGAGGTCAAGTTGTATTTTAAATACCCAAAATCATAAGTTAGAAATAAATTTGACTTTTTTTTTAAATAATGCTTGACGTTTAGATATGTCGACCCAAGTATGAAGATAGTTATTGACGCATTTGAGTATGCTTTTTGCTGTGCTTGTAGATAATTCTAATTGTTTTTCGAAGCAAATCTCTTCAACTTTATCATCTTGATTTGTTGAATTCTTTTCACGTTTTCTTCAAATTTTTTTCTATTATAAATGCATTATCAGATGAAGGTCAATTAGGGAATTTGTATTGTGTTGCCAAGGTGTGGACGTGTGGCGGAACAAGCTAAAACGCATCTACATCCACATTATATCTAAGTAAATATGTACATACATACATATTTACAAATGCATATAAACACCATTGTCATAGTGTTATTTGTTTGTGTCGCACGCACTCTTGCGCCCATACTCGTACATATGTATACATGTAAATTTACTTAGGCTGTGGTTAAATTCAAAGTTTACTCGGCGAATACCATGCATTTGTTGTTGCCCGAACACGAAAAAAAGAGCTTTTACTCACTCTCACACCGAACACGATATGCTGGGTGAGTATTCACGATTAGCAATGAGTTATTCTACAAAAAAGGAACAAAAATGTATGTAAAATTGAAGGAAAACATGCAAACCTGTACATCACTATTTTCATATGCAGAAAAGCGAAGTTGCGGATTTTTTTTTAGATTTTAAAAGTGAATATTAAATATATTACATATTGAAGAAAAATCATTTTATTTTTATAATTTTTCAATTATATTGTTAATTTCACGCTCCATATTAATAAAATCGTTTAAAGTTTTTTGGTATACCATTTAGTGTTGCTGTTGCGACCAATATAGTATTACAAAAAAACTGAATTTTGACAAAGAGCAACTCTGTAACGAACACCAATGTAACCACTACACCCAGCACGAAAGTAAAATATGATGTGTTCGTCGAACAGCGAACACCAGTATAACCAGCAGCTTATGATACCTATTCGAACAATACCATGCCGCAATTGTTCTCTCGCTGTGGTCGCTTTGTCGATACGCTTTTTTGTATGTTTGTTTGTATGTATATATGTATATTTTATTTTTAGCTTTGAACTTACACATCAACTCTTCTTCTTCCGCTCTTTTCCATTTAATCTGGAAATGGATGCGTACTTGTTGCTTTAACTAATTCCGCTGAATTTTCTATAGGGAAATTTTGTAGCTAACTTTTAACGTAATTTTCTTTTACTATTTATCTCTTCCTAAAATATACAAAATGTGCTATTTCAAAAATATATAACTTCAATTATTTTTTTTTTACATAATTTTAAGTAAGTAGTATGACATTTACTTTTCTTTTTGGTTTTCTGACACTTCGATATAATCTATCAGGTTTTTTTTTGAAATTTTAATTCTTTTATTTTAGCGGTTTCTGTTGTTCTAGAACATAGTGGAGAATGGTGGGGTCCTCTCCATTTTTCTCCTCTCAGCTGTGAGGCATTTTAGAGGATGTAAATCATGTACTTGTAGTGCTTCAGATGATTTTTGGATAAAACGGTTGTGAAAATTTCGAGTAACCGCTTAACGTAACAAATTTTCCTGACATTTGTTTTAGACTACAGATTTAAAAGAAGGAAGAGCTTATTTATTGATGACTTATGATTTATTTTACAAAATCCGACTTGTTTTTGAAATAAAGTTTGACTAAAGATATCAAAATGGGAAGTACTTTTTTGTATTCACAGCTTTTCTTGGTTAGTAAAGCTAATGAATTTTTATTTTTTGTTTAATAAATGCCGCTCTAGGTCAAACAAAAACGAAACTCTTCAACAAAACTGGACTTGTTGTTGTCTTGTCATACATATGTAAGGTTTGACTTCGGGTTCTAAAACAGAAAGTACTACTAGTCATTAATCATTTTTTTGACAATTTACGTTCTGGTACTGAGTCTGAAAAGTTTAAATATAGTGCAATAATAAATATGAAACATTTTTCTTTCCACGTAAGTTTAGGCTTATTTTAAACGCAATACTTAATTTTGATAAGAGTATCCTTTCAATTTCTTTAATTAATTAAATAAAAAAAAATCATTAAATAATTAAATCAAAAAATTGCATAAATCAAGAGAAATTTTCAATTGCTATTGGTAATACGTTGGGAACTTTTTCTAAGATAATACTGGATCCTTTCTACCTTGCAATTCATGTCAAAAATCACTCAACATTTTTGAGTAATTGCAACCACTTTTTCGGTTTTTAATTTTTGAAATCTGAGGCAAAACAATGGTTTGTGTTGAAATATAGCAATCGAGGAGTGACGAAACATTTCAACTACTCTAAAACTCAATGATATCTCACGGGAAATGTTTTTTTCACATCACCAAGAAAGGCCGTTAGAAACCATTGAAGCCTTTTAAGAATGTTTGCTTTAGAAAAAACGCAAAACCTTCATTTTGTTTTATGCAAAATGAAACACGTTATAACTGAAATATCTTCGTTTCGAGAAGAAATTTTTTTTTATTTTCTATAAATTTTTGTCAATTAACAGTACTTAACAGTAATGGCAGTAAATGGCAGTAAAGTACAGTGATATTGATCAGGAAGTTGTTTTAGGTTTGACTCGATTTTATTTTATAATTTAGTATGATACCAAATACAGGAATGATCGATAATTATTCTCACATCTTCCTTTTTTTAGTAATTCAATTAGTGTTTTAACTTAGAATTAGTATGCGATTATTCATAAGTAAAATACTTATAGGATAATATGGAAGTAAAACTTCATCTGCCATCTTTTTATCCTTTGGCCATCCATTCTTAATACAGTTTAACAAAATTTTAAATACCTCATCTACTTTTGTAGCTTCTTTTATTTTTTAAGTGATGTCTGGTAAATTATTTTGAGACATAATAAAATTACAATGCAAATCGGTTTCTTCATTTAAATCTGGCAACGTATTTTCCTTAAGAGGAGGCCTGGAAAGTGTATGCGCTATTTAAAAATATTTACCCGGTTTGTAAACGACTTTTATATTGTATGTTAATAGATGTAACATAAATCTCTGTAAGCGAGCCGGAATTTTATAGAGGTTTTTCAAATAATTGTACCAACCGGCTTGAAACATGACCAGTTTATTCTAGCCCCGATGTTCCATTCTTGCAAATCGTTCCAATAAATATGTTATCTGCATTGTTTTCTACGGCTTTCACGTATTTGTTGTTGTTCTTCTGATTTTTAGCACAACCCATTTTAGCAAAATGGTTTTACTTACCGCTTACTTGTACATACATACATACATATGGCATTTGGCTCCTTCAGGTGATGATTCCGATGATTTTAGCCACATTTACCACATTTGTTTTGTGATTGTTGTTGAAAATATGTTTTACTTCTTTGGTTATTGCTGCTGTTTCTGCTACTATTGTTTGATGTATATTTGAACTTTGTCAACACAATAACATTTACGTTATTGTTGTGCAACCCTTACTCGATGGCTATTGCATTATCTGTAGCAGCTTCCATGCTTTTTGCAATACGAAGTGCCTTCTCCCACATTATTTTACCTTCACTCAAAAATGTCTCTTTAAATTTTATTAACCTATTTACTTAGCATATTGCGTAACCGATTCACCATGTGACTGCTTCTTTGTAAAAAAAAAGTGGGGCCATAGCTGTGTTCACTTTTGGTACAAAATGCGACTCAAATTTTCTTAAGGCCGAACACTCAACGTGGTGTAATAGCAACGCGACTTTACGCGGCTTAGGTTTATTTTCCAAACCTGATACCAGCATAAAACTTTTGAAATTTCTGCTCGTTTTTCCATTTAAGACCTATGTTTGATGCTTTTGTGTTTACAGGCGCCATTGATGTCGACATTGCCATCGTTTCCTTCAAATTTGTTACCGCTTCCTTAACATCTCCACTTAGCCCTTGTTTTTCCTGCATCACGAGTTTATGGTGTTTTGTCTGCTTGACTTTTATTTTACTTTACTTTGTCCTTGGCTTAATTTTTATTTGACTCTGATTTAATTTTTCACATCTAACACCATGTTTTATGTTTGACTCGATTTATTTTATGTTCATACATCCAAAATACAGTTATTTTTAAAGCTAAATTACAAGACACGGTTGTATTAATAAACTAGAATTACATTGTTGTATAATTTAGTACGATACCAAATGCAGCAATGATCGATAATCATTCTAACAACAGAAGTAATATCGACTTAAATTTTACATGAAATATGAAAATCAGCCTCCATTGTTTGATAAATTTTTTATAAATAAATAATGGAAATTCACGGTCTCCCCCGCCTATTTTATAAACAATCGACCACAGTACACACCTTTTGCATGCAAAAATAGCGCCAAAAGTCACTAAAGCACAATTTGTGGGTACCAATATCATCTTGTAATGCAAAACCGCGGATTATTTTTATATGCACAGTTTACGACTGTTTTTTACTCCATTAAGGCAAATATGATTTTCTTACCTATTTTTCCATTCTAAGCACGATTCAAGAGATAATTTCATTTAATTTGGCGGAAAAAATTAAATTCCTTGATAGAGTAAAATCGGTGCACTCAGTGTTACCATTTCAGTTTTTATATTTGTAGGTACTAAATACTTGAATCAGTACTGATTCTGATTTCCTAAACAACAGAGTGGGAGAAACTTTCACTCATACTGAAATGCTTTTAATTTTATTTTAATTTCCATTGAGGTTTTTAACATAATTTTCATTTCCATTATTTATTTTCTTTTAAATAAAACTACGCAATAGATTGATATTTTTTCCTGGACAAATAAATCCTTAGGGTAAACCTTATATTTCCATTTACATACAGTCGCCTTTATTATATTTATGTATGAATTGTAGAAAAAGAAAAACACAAGGAAAACTCTTTAAGGTTTTACCGTAATAGTTCACTAGAAAACTGTATATGTGAGAGCGAGTTTGTGTGTTGTGAATTGAACATTAAAATATCATTTGGAAAAAAAACTAACTAAAAGTGGAACAGAAAAACAGCAATTCAGTATCACAGTATCATATACTACAAACATACATACATAGTATTCTTTAAAGGTCAAGTGTTGGCATGCACTCCAACATTGATGATTACAAGCGGACAGATATGCACAACAACAACAACTTCCACTGCAAGAACAACAACCAAGTAGTACAAAGCGGAAATATCAACAACACTTTTTCAAACAATACACTGACATTTCAAGTCACAACTACACATACACACATAGGAACACAAGGATAAATTGTGATTGCCCTGCAACCAACAGCAGACCTCTTCACGCTTGTTTCTAGTGAAACCGACTAAAAATATTTCTACTTACTTAGTTGGCACTACAACCGATGATCGGTCTTGACCGCCTCGATAAAACTTCGCCAGCCACTTCTGATATGCACCAGATGGCCAGTGTCGTCGTGCGGCCAATACAGCTAATGGTTAATTTTATTCGATACATATTACGCATATTAGACCACTATACCCGAGACTTTTTCTGAGGATTCATTGGGATTGTTTTTAACGTGGTGGGTTCCAAGCCCGGCATACAATCGTCCATTCAAGGCCACAGAGAAACCCGCCTCACACGTTTGTTAACTCACTGACGGGTGTCAGATCGTTTTAAAGAGGGCGCCACGAGGGGGACTGTTTCTAGTCCATCCATACTAACACAAAGTCTAGTATATTGTAATGCTAGACATGACCAGATTGGATCGATCTTTAAGTACCCGTGAGGAATAAAGAGGCAAGTTTATCACAAATTTTTTTTTTTTCAACGTAATCTCCTTTTAATACAATACACTTTTCCCAACGTTTCTGTCATTTCTTTAACCCCTCCAAAAAATACGATTTGTCAAACTCTTCAAAATACTCTTCTGTATCGACGATAACCTACTCGTTTGAGCTGAATTTTGTTCCCCCGAGCCATGTTTTCATGTTGGGGAACAGAAAGAAGTCGCAGGGAGCTAAATCGGGCGAGTACGGTGGGTGCGGCAGTAATTCGTAGTTCAATTCATGCAATTTAGCCGCGATAATTCCGGATGAATGTGCTAGTGCATCATCGTGGTGAAACAGCACTTTTTTCTTAGACAAATGGGGCCGTGTCCCCTTCAACTTTGTATCGAATCGGTCCAAAAATTCACTGTAGTACTGCCCCGTAATCATTTTTCTTTTCTGCAAAAAGTCCATGACGATTATTCCCTTGGAATCCCAAAAAATCGTGGCCATTCACCCCGAAAAGTCCATTGTGATGACTGTCGCTTGGTCTCTGGCGTATAATAATGGATCCAGGTTTCATCAACGGTGACGACTAGACGCAAAAACTCCTGCAAATTTCGCTTAAAGAGGTCCAAACACTGTTTCGACATTGACAGCCGCATCCGTTTATTGTCCGCCGTAAGCAATCGCGGCACCCATCGGGCCGACACCTTTCTCATGCTTAATCTATCATGTAAAATATTAATTACCGTTCCGTACGACACTCCTACGGCCTCTACTACTTCGCGCACTTTCGTTCGGCGATCAGCGAGAATCATGTCGTGGACCCTTTCAACGATTTCCTCGGTAACTACGTAATCGCGAAACACGTGCGATAGTAATGGCTGCCAAATAAAAACTAACCTATGAATCAGTTTGAAATTTAGTGTGGTGCCGTGTGACAGATGCAGTACACGACGGTAATGCCAACTTCCCTCAGCAACGCCACCTGTCTTCACACACGGGTACTTATTGATCGACCCAGGTACTAAACGTCGTTCTTGTTGACACCAAACAACCCCAATTGCACTTCAGCAGCACAAATAGTTGTCGAATAGTTTATGTACTTATACATACATATATAGCCGAATGGATGGAAAACTCGTTTTATATGTCGTCGTCCAACGTTCCTTTTTGAAAAAAAAATTAATAACACCGCCGATTGATTGACACGTACGCATTCGTTAGGCATCTGAGCTGAATGAGACTCACTCCTTGAAGCAGCGGCAAAGCAGCGAACAGCATTTTTTTTCTTTTGGTTTCCTCGTTGCTTTACATTAAATATTGCTTTTAAAACGATCGTACGTACAATACTCAAATAGATCATCTAATAAGACCTTAGCTCCATAACCCACAGTCGTTGCTTCGAGTCCAGCAAGCTTCATAAAATTTAATAAGTACTTAATTTATTTTTTTTTTTAATTAATAAAAAATTTAAAATATTTTTTTATTTTCTTGTGCCAGGAAATGGTTTAATGTATCTAGTTTATAGACTAGTATTTAAAGTCAGTGCAGGACAATGACGAACCTGCATAACAATAACTAGTCAGTTCTCATATGTTTGGACTAGCCATTTAACCAGTTGCAATAAAATGGCAATACTTTACAACAACAACAACGTCAGCGGCAGCGGCAGCTAAAACTAACCCATATACTCACGAATAGAGACAGTCATACGCACGCACTTACTTTGCCACATATCAACAATGGTCAATCTACCAACAAACGCACACTCACACACGCATACACATACACATACACACATATGTAATTCACTCAAACAGTATCAAACAATAATGAATGCAAAACAGAAAAGGAACTTAACGAACAGCAATCATGTCACACACAAACACATGAAGAGCACACACACACGCAAAGAACATACATTTGTGAGTATGTACATACAAACATTAAAATTGTAGAAAATTATTATGTGGTTCGTATTGTTGTTGTAATTGCTGTTGCTGATTGTGATGATGACCAACTCTAATGTAAATAATATACAGGGTGTTTTTTTAGAAGTGTGGTTTTCAAGAAGAAATAAAATGCATATATAATATAAATATAATGTTATGGCCAAGATTTTAGCTTTATTATAAAGATAAGGATTTGCCATTATGTTTTAAAAACGATTTCGGGCAAGTGGCCGCGGCGGCTGATTCGAATAAATTCCAGCCGAGACCACTTTTTGCAGCAATTGGGGCCGTATGTCAGTAATAACGCGCCGAATATTCTCTTCCAAGGCGTCAATCGTCTTGGGCTTACCTGCGTAGACAACCGACTTCACATAATCCCACAAAAAATTGTCCAGCGGTGTTAAATCGCACGATCTTGGAGACCACGCCACAGGCCCACGCCCACGATGCGAGATAATGCGCTGACCATAAGTTTCCTTCAACAAATTGATTGTTTCGTTGGCTGTATGGCATGTAGCGTCGTCTTGTTGGAACCAAAGGTTGTCCGCATCAACATCCTCCAATTAAGGCACGAAAATTAAATCATTAATCATGGCTCTATAGCGTTTCCCATTGACTGTAACATTATGACCGGCTTCATCTTTGAAGAAACATGGACCAATTATTCCCTCTGCCCATAGAGCACACCAAACAGTGACTTATTGAGGATGTAACGGCGTCTCAATAATGGCTTGTGGATTATGATCACTCCAAATGCGACAATTTTGCTTATTAATGTACCCATTCAATCAAAAGTATGCTTCATAGCTGAAAAAAAATTTTCTTGTGAAAATCGCGCGAACCGAATCATTATTTTGGTAATAAATTTGCACCATTTGCAAACGTTGTTCATGAGTAAGTCTATTGATTATGAAAAGGCAAACCAAACTGAGCATAAATCAAATGACAGCTGAAAAAAGTATTGCCAGATTGGAAACCACACTTCTAAAAAAAAACACCCTTTACAACACTAGCAGAAAGCAAACCACCACAATTGCACCATTATCAACGCAACCAAACAGCCATCACCAGGCATACCATCAACATAGTCGTAGTCATCGTCACCGTCATCGCTATAGCCATTGCCGCCGTCATCGCCATTGTGTCGTGCAACACAATCATCGTTATCATCATCATCATCATCATTAACCACTTATACACAATCAGTCATGTGCTGTTCTCCTTTTCAGAAGCATTCAAAAGCATTTCCAGCTGTTAGAAGCCAACAACAATAACAACAAAAGATGGATATTCGTATATGTATACTTGTAAAAAGGATAGACCAATCTATCAAAGAAATTTAGTTACTTGTACATATACTTGTATACTAAAAAACTTGATTATGATTTGGTTGCCAAATCAAATCAACTTGATACAACAAACAGAAGCAGATAATTAAAAAATGTCTATATGTAGGTTTTGTTTTTTTTTACGGGAAGAAATACATTGAAATACTAGTCAGTGCGAGATTTCCACCTTCTAAAATTCCTCATGTCCGTACTGTTTGTCCATCCGATTCGAGAATCCTTTCTCCCTTGTCATTCTCGCAAGAGATTTGCTTTCGAAAGTTATGTCAATAACCGATCCATAGTTATTTTTTTAAAGGTGTTTTTCAGTCCATCATTTAGCATGAGCGTATCTAAGCTCGAAAAGGCTTTAAGCAGGATCTGATCACGATGATGGGTGCTCCTGCTTGTTTTAGTTGTGATGACTTCTTTCAAAAGTTTTTCAATAGTTCCCACATAGTTGTAAATATGCATTCTATGAGTTAAGTAGCAACTATATATGTACATATACCATATATGTATCGTAACCCAAATACTCTTTCTACTACTTTTATAAATTCATGCAACCCTCTCGCCAACTAAAAGTGCTTCAAATAACAGCACTTAATCGTCCAATCTTTTTCTGAAATTTTTCTGTATAGCTAGACGTGTGGTTTTTGCTTTCACATTTAATACATATTATAAATTATTATTTAAATAAAGAAAATAACTGAATTAAACTAACATATTCGCTTCGTATGTATGTTATTAACTTTTGCTCTTATGACATAACTTTCGGTATCTATTGGTTCTTCTTGTATCGTTCTATTTACACAAATCCATACCGACTTTGTTAGTTTTATCATGTAACCAAGCGCTACTTTTGAGATTTGTATGCTGTTCGCAAAATATTGCCACATCGATAATTTGTTGGAGGAGTATCGGACATATTGTAGTAGTTTCTGAGCTACTTCACAATGATTCAGATTCAGCTGTATTATCTTCATCGTCTTCTGGTTTCACAGCGTTCTTGTTCTGCGGACATTTTCTACTTCCAGTAGAGTGTTTTTGCTCCAGCTGTTTCTTCTTACACAACACGCAACATTCCTATTGCAATTTTTCGCCACGTGCACATCCTGGCCGCATTTACTCATTTTGCCTGCTTCTAGTAATGTTTTAGCGGTAGTCTTAGGGATAGACATCATTGCCGTCTGCGTTTCGTCATAGGTTGTCTTTACTGCGTTAACTAAGTCCGTGTTCAACTTACATGTATCTCTGAACTGCCTTTTCAAGATATAATTTCATCTTCAGTCGTACGAACTTTTATCTTAGCCTGTGTACCTAAAACTTTCTTCATTTCTCTTTTGTAGTCTGTTAAATTCCCTGATTTCTAAAACATTTCTTCCTTCATATTCTGAATTCTAACTCCGTTTTCCGCAAGTTCATTCAGTGATATTTTAGGTATGTCATTGTATGACATATCTCCGGTTTTTTCAATGACTATGGCTTTAAGTCTCGGTGGCTACTGTCTGATCTTTTTCGCTCTTCTTTGTACTTGCTCTAGGTTGTGTACGCTCCTCGTTTAGGGTATTTGGCTTTCTTGTTGATTAGGGATGCACCACTTTGATGATTGATTGCTGCATATGGAAGGTTTTGCTGATAAGAGGTGGAAGAAGAGCTACATAGTGTGGAGGAGTAAGCTTGAAAGAGCTTGTTCGAGAGAACTAGATAAAAATAAAGTAAAATTCATACATATCTGCAGTAGATAGCATTGCAAAAACAAAACAAGTGGTGTTGACCGCTAGACTCTCTCCTCCCTTTTTTTCCTTGCAGAGAACGTTGGTTGAAGGCGGACCTGGAGGCAGATAATACTTCCGCTGCAAAATGATTCTCAATAAAAAGTTGTTATTGCAAATCTGCAGTCAAATTTATCGTAATCTTCAGCTTCGGCCAATACATCAAAAGTGTTTTTTTAGGCCGAATAGCCGAAGAACCGAAGCCGGATATTCGGCCGGACACTGAAGTGTACAAATGAAGGTTGTTTTTTATATGCGACACGGTAGGAGACATCTTCATAGATTCTAACAGCACGGCATCGTACAAGGCGCGTAATCACTCTCCAGTGTAACTACATACTAAAACCGCCTCCCTGGTTGCCCTTCATTAATTGACCCTTGCGGCAATGTTGGTATGTAAATATTGTATAACTTAAACAAAAACAACCGATTTCCATATTTAAGGTATTTTTATTTAATTTGGTCCTTTACACTTTATTTGAACACTACATCAATCAAGTGGCCGCCGTTGTTAACCAAAGCAAACTATGCCCTTTTTGCTGCGTTTTCCATCACGACTTCAAGCATTTCGGGCGGTGATCGATGATTTCGCTACGAATGTTTACCTTCAGCTCGTCAATGATCTGAGGCTTGCTGGCGCACACTCTCTCATTGGAACGTCTTGGTCCACTCTTCCACTCCCACTCTCCCGTCATCAATAACATTGTTCACCAATTGACGAATAATGTTGACAGACAGTGCTTGTTGGCCACGATATTTTCAACGATATGCACGTTGAGTTAACACAATTGAACTACTATTTTAAATGTACAGCGTCACTATTTCGGCGCGTTGTTTCGGTGTGGTTTGGTTAAAATTGTACTGAATTTAAGTTTGGAAGTTTGGAGATGAGCATTTTTACCGAAAAATCATATTTTCTGATGAATGCAAAATGGTTGCATCTGGGGTTCAGAAAATCCATGGTATGGTTTTTGGACCGGCGGTATCATTGCTCCATTTTTTTTTTTTGAAAATAAGGCAGGAAGAGACGTTACAGTAAGCTACTGCACAATGATAACTCATTATTTGTGGCATATTTTAGAAGATATGGACTGAGACAACATTTGGTTCCTACAAGACGGCACGCCGTGTCACATAAGCCGTGACACCAATCTTTTGCGTGGAAAGTTTGAAAGTCGCGTTATTAGCCGTTCTAGTGATGTGCATTGTCCACCACACATTTGCGGGTTAACTCCGTTGGACTATTATTTGCGGGGAGCCGTTAAATATAAGTGTTACGCTTACCATCCAGCAATGATTGAGGCTCTTAAGGGCGAAATTGATGCAGCCGAGGAATTCATTTGAATGAAATATTGTTCCACAATTAACTGGAAGAAATTTCGAATTAAAACTACATTGAAAAAAAATTTTCGTTTCAAATTTACACCATAATCAAATTCCAAATTATAAATGGCCCACCCTGTATGTATGCATAAAGTAAAGCGGCCATGTTATGTATATGTGAGTGATCTGCAGTGGTACACACAAATATGTATGTATGTATAGCAATACTTCTCTTCTATGTCAACAGTTCTCTCATAGTCTCATGTCAAAAGTTCTCTCTCCATCTAGCGACGGAATGTTTAGTATATTTAGAAACTACGAAAAAGCTTTCGGTGTTCGGAGCCATGCTAATTATTCGTGGCTATATTATCTCATGACATAAAGCACATCATCTGATAACTTCCAAAAGCTCTGGAATGTTCGTGACGTCGATGCAATCTGTGATATAAATACGACTGTAGCAGTGAAATACACTGAAACACAGTTCAACAGTCTTAGTGGAAATAAATAAATAGTACGAATTAGATCATCGTAACACTTGGTGTAGAAGTGGGATTTTGTTAAAATGGTGAAGATCGAACATCTGAAAACGGAGCAACTTACAAACTTGTTTGATCCTGCCAAGTGGTAATCCTGGCAAGTACATACTCGTATATGTGTATGTGTACAAGTATAGAGCGCATGTAAATAAGTATGTACATTTGTATGTGAAAAAGAAAATAATTAAAAATTTGTCCCCTTTAAATTTGTCAACTATTTAAATCCACTTTTTGACTTTGTAGGATACAGGGGCATGAAACAGTAGTAATCCTCCCTGTTCTTCCCCCTCTCGTTATCAAGGTGAAGAATTCGGGATTTTTTCATTAATTAGATATTGAATGTTTACAGCAGCACAATCTCTCTGTAGCCATGGAAGAGTTCTGAGATAAACCAATCCGATGCTCTCCAGATCTACTACAAAAGCAAAAACCTCCTAGATAAGGGAGTTTTTAAGCTCATGGGTGGGAACCATCAGGGGGAAATGTAGGGTATTTTTCTTTAAAAAAAAAGCAAAACAACACATTAAATTACTTCAATATCGGACTTATTTGACTACTAAAAGTAAGTACTTTCTGAATGCAACTGTATTTCAAAATTAAAATACTTACAAAATGCAACGATGTAAAATGTATGGTATTTAAGTCCGATTTTTTTCGCGCGGATATCAGTCAAATTTTCTCCCCGATTTTTTGTTTGTTGGCGAGGGAAGGGAGACGAAAGTAAGCGATTAAAATTTTTGCCCCATTTGTGTTGGTGGCCTCTTTCAGCGTTTGCATATACACACATATAATACTTTTGCAAAACATCAGAAAAGTATGTTAGATGAAGCAAATAGAAATTCAAATGGTAAAGCTCTCGACGATGGAACAAAAGAGAATATGAATAAATCTGGCAAAAATCGGCGTGTGTAAAAGCAAACTAACTAAACAAATATTTAGAGTAATCCTTACATACATTTTTGTTCCTTTTTTGTAGAATAACTCATTGCTAACCCTGAATACTCGGCGTGCTCGGTGTACATTTCACCCAGCATATCGTGTTCGGTGTGACAGTGAGTAAAAGCTCTTTTTTCGTGTTCGGGCAACAACAAATGCATGGTGTTCGCCGAGTAAACTTTGAATATAAGCACAGCCTTATCCACGTTATGTTAAGAAGAAGTCATTGAAAGTATTTTAGACGCGGAAATGTAAAAGGCGAAAATAGGAGAAAATGGCATGCAAAAAACGCCATCTATACAAAATAAATGGGGGAAGGAATTACTCTTCTTTGGTAGAAATGTTTGAGAAAAATAATAAAAAGGTTGAAACCTACAAAAAATTATTTTAATTTTGAGAGTTCTTTTACTGAAATAAAGTAAATCTGTAGAGGTTTTGCGATTTCTTGGGGCAAAATTTGGTAACACCTCGCTACACTTCTCTTTTTTTAACTTAAGAAACTAAGGGTCTATAAATAAACGTTACTGTTCAAGTGGAGCTTCTGGCTCTAAAGTTTCTTATCTGGATTCTATAAAATCACACATACGAGTACAACGTAAGCAAACAAATTCCAATTCCATAGAGCTAACGAAATACCATACTTCGCTTTTCTGATTTTTATTGAAATATGTGCAATTGTTGGACTCATTGTTTGCTTTTAATGCTTTCCTTTTAGAATCTATGCGCTCCTTTTAGAATGTAGAATCTCTTAGAACCTGTATAAATAAATTTCTAACATAATAAAAAAAATATTTCAATATTTCTCTTTTTCTAGGTCTCCGCTCCCGGTAAGGGTATTCTAATCACTGGTTGTGAAGCACCAATTGCATGGTATTTGGCTAAGAAACTTGATGATCTCGGTTTTACCATATACGCTGGTTTCAATGTACCCGTTGAGGAATCTGATGAAGCGAAAATCTTAAAGGAGGAAACTTCCGGTCGAATGAAGTGTTTGCATTTGGATGTTAGCTCAGAGAAAACTGTAAGTACTTACGCGAGAATCTTTCATTGATGAACAATGCAAAACTTTACAAAAAGTTAAATTAATTTGACTTTGAGTAAACTTTGAGTAAACTTTGAACTAAACTTTGCTGAAACTTTTGCGCAAACTTTTTTTAGACAAAAACATTGGAGAACATTTTTGTGAAAACTTTGAACTAAACTCTTACCAAGACTTTCAACTAAACTCTTACCAAGACTTTGAACCAAGCTATCGCATAAACTTTACCCAAAACTTTTGCTAAAAGTTTCACTAAAACTCCTGTTAATATTCTTTTTATATTTTACAACCTTGCGCAGATTGTAGAAGCTGCTCTCTTTGTATCTGAGCATTTACCGGATGGAGCCAATGGTTTGTGGGCTTTGATAAATTGCGCTCATTGGATTGCACTCGGTGAGCTTGAATGGATACCGTTTGCTGTATTGCGCAAGTCATTGGATGTGAACCTATTGGGTAAGAGATGGCGCTCTTTGCTGCCTGAGTGATTCAAAAAACTTTGTTCGTTGAACTATCTCATGAAATTTAGATTTGTTCGTTTAACAGGTGCCGCACGGTTAACTCAAGTCATGTTGCCATTGTTGCGTCGCTCCAATGGACGTGTTATTTTCTTAACTTCAGGTTTGCAGCAACAATTAAATTACTATAAATTTTATTTCCTGACTGCATTTAATTTGTGCTGTTATCTCCTAGGACTGAACAAAGTACCCTCACCGGTGCGTGGCATTCAATGTGCCACACAGGCGGCCATTGAATCTTTAGCTGCATGCTTGCGTCAAGAAATGCGTACACGATGCGTTGATGTTTCGGTGGTGGCTGCTGGCGAGTTCGCACCAGGCAACAGTTGGCTCAATGAGAGTGAATTGCGTGAACAGGTTAGTGGGTAACTAATTCTCCCTCTTCTCTTCACCTCCTTTGTAACTCCATTCTAACATCTGACCATAAGAATTGCACAATGGTGCGTACTGTGTGTCGGTCCCATAAAGTATGATGTATCGAGGTAAGCATATTATTATATTGTAATACTTAGTTATGGTATATTGCGATATTAGTTCTTGTTGTTGTGGCAGTCACTGTTTTGTTGGCGTTCGTGGTCAAATGATTATGTTGTCAGTAGCAAGAGGAAGCACAGCTAGCTGCAGCAGTATTGGTAACGGATATAAACTTTAGATATAACTGGCTCAATTATCACGTAAATAATAAGGAATAATAAGCGCAAGGACATGGACATAGTACCCATGGTGGTCTGCCTGTCTTAGTAATACTGTGTAGCCCGTCAACATTGTTAGTGTTTTGTGTTTAAGAAGCTGTTTGTAGTTGTATTTTTACTCTATCGCTATTTTATAATGGACACAAACCTTGGAGCAAGGATAATAAGTAGCACAAAAATACTAGTAGTGTCTTGTTAAGGTATAATATGTTCTCCAATAAAGCTTCTTGTTTTACCTTACTTCCCAGTTTTACACTTTACCCTTTCACCGCTTCACAGCTTTCACTACTAGAGAAAAACTGTCTGCTACTCGTAGTTGCATTACCTTATTTAAATAGGAAATAGAAAAACTCAAATTGTTTTCAAGCTCATATGAAATTAATCAACGAACGGTTCGAACCCTGGAAAAGTGATTATAAAGTTTAGTTTTGGATAGATTATATTGGGACATGATATGGCACATATTGTTAAGCTCCTCTAGCTGACGTTGGAATGTGGCAAAAATTTCGAAAAAATTGTTCCCCTAACCAAATTCAAAGAAACTAGAAGTTGTTCTCACTGAGGATTTACAAAGGGCACTAGAACATCATAATTCAAATTTTTTTGTTCCTATGACCAGAAGCCCTAATCAAGTCCAATAATTTAGTGCAGTTTTAATTTGAAGATTTTTGAGGCACTGAATTGTTTGAATTTGTGCGCGAAAATCACTTTTTGATTGTTTTTTCAGATTCCAGTTGTAATTAGAAAAGGACCTAAAGTGGAAGGAAGTTGGTGAGCAATGAAATTAATTAATTTTTTTTTTTAATACATTCAACACACAGTGGGTACCCCTATGAATGCAGAGTGTTGATTGGTAGGAAGATCGATAGGTGGGAGGCAGAGTGAGAGAGGGACATGAGTGGATGCGAAAAGCACGGCCTTTGGCGCTACATGCGGTAATAGTCGCATTGATAAACTACAGTTCATTGGTGTAAGGGCATAACACTTGCCACAATGGCTGCCTATCTCTTTATCGGTGCCCTGTATGCTGCGATCAAACCATATACAAAATAAATGGGGGAAGGAATTACTCTTCTTTGGTAGAAATGTTTGAGAAAAATAATAAAAAGGTTGAAACCTACAAAAAATTATTTTAATTTTGAGGGTTCTTCTATCTCTTTATCGGTGCCCTGTATGCTGCGATCAAACCATACGAGTACTACCGATGTATGCGAACGAAACCAAATATTAAAACGAAACCCATTCACGAATGTGATCGGCACCCAACCAAATTTAATACACACAAAATGTATATGAAAATAAAAATATATGTTGGTTGCTTTTCAAGAATAATACATTGTGTGTATGGTTTGTGAATTTTCTGAACTCTGATTTGTACATGAATGGAAGGGCCTCCAGTTTTATGCTGAATCCGAACAGCGAAGCTTTACATAGCCTTTTTTTACTCTTGTAGGTTTTCCATTACCTGCCTAGAGGTAGTGCCGTGAAAAAAAATTTTATTTCCACTTTTTGATTTGTCAACTGTGCCAACTACGCCACTACGCTACGCCTTTAAGTCTCACTATCTTTAAAATAAAATGACATAAAAATGCTAGACAGATGCTTTTCTTCAAGGGCATTACATGTAAAACATTAGTGGATTCAAGGTTCTCCCCGTCGCTTTTGGGGCCTAAGGGATAAACTTCCTTCCCGTTAACTATCTCATAAATGAAAACTATTTTTTGGGAGTTGAAAATCTTTTTGGAAGCAACAAAGACATCACGACTTCCTAGCTTCCACAACTGTACACTAAAACCCCAAAAACACATCCTTGGATACGCTAGTAGTCCGAAGAATAATTTGAGTTTCCAACAAGGATATATTAGGATGCTAGTTTTTTATATAAAGAATCTTGAGTATAGTGAAAAACATAAAACTTACGCATTATCACCTTAATTAAGAAAACTGAATTAAACCCTTACAATCCAGGACTTTCTTACTTACTTACTTACCACTCATGTGGTGCGTGTTACATTTGTACATGAATGGAACAGGACTTTCTACTCACACAAAAAGTCCATAGGTTGTAAGCTCAATTGGAAATCTCTAATAAGTACCTAATAACTAAAACTATCACCTTCTGGGGTGATATACTAAAAGTTTTTTTCGTTAAATATTTTAAAAAAACTTTATATCCACATTTAATTTGAATGAATAAATAAAAAAAAACCATAATCTCAATTTTATTTACAGGCTAAGAAAATGTGGGCTAGTTTGACCTATGAACAAAGGAAGGCTTACGGTGAGGATTATTATGAAGCTGCTATGTCTTCATTGGACAAATATTCGAAGGATGTAAGAATAAATACTTCATGTTATAAACATATTCGTGCATATTCATAAATCGTTCCAAAAAAAAGAGTTAATTTGTAAAAATATGTGTGTGTGTAAATTAATCCACTGATCAACGTCAGCAAAATTTGGGAGTTGACCAACTTGTTGCGTTGATTGATTTAAGAGGGATGTGTACTGCGACCTTAAAGATCTATTGTACCCCCGAAATTAGCATGGATAACAAACTGTCAGAAAAGACAAACTTGCTGAGGAATCTGAGGAATAGATGTGGTTTATGATACCTCTACTTACTGCGTGGTAGCGTCCCAGATATCATTTTCATATGCGAGTGAGTGGCTCGCAGTGAATTGGATATGTTCTGGTGTTTCCTCATCATTTTGACAAACCTACAGGAATTGTCCTGATTAATGCCTAAGTTCTTCATGTGCTCCCCCAATTCACAGTGGAAGCACATAGGGGAAACCCATGACTATTCTGAGTCGGTATTTCTTAAGCTTAAGACAAACGGCGGCTGTTGTTGAAATTCCCAATTACAGCTTTGATAGTTTAAGCCTTGGAAGCTGTGCCCAGTAGGATGACCTAACGTTCCCTTCCTCTTCCTTTGAAGTACTCTTTACGGTTTGTTTCCCTATATCTATCACAGGATCTGGGCCAATATATGTAAGTCTTGTCCGCTGCGTTCCTTCCTAGGTCGGTGCCACGCTTCCAAAGATATCTGTGTGCGCGGGTATCCCGAATATGGTGATCTTATTTGTCATACCTAATGCATTCAGGAGGTCTATGCATGTAGAGGCGTAAGGTCTGTTGGTACCTTCTTGGCTGCCGTTAAACAATGTCATAAGGCACGGCTCATAACAACAGGAAATGAAATTTTATTTTATTATTTTAAAATAAAAAGTTTTCAGGGTATTTATTGAAAACTACTAATGCGCAGAAAACTTTGGAATTGTGTCACTGTTATAGATGCCAGGTGTTGAGTTTTGTTTACCTTTTGTTTTTGCTTACTTGTTGTTGTTTTAAGTACGCCTTATTTGCTTACAGTCTTCAAATAAATGTTGTTGCAACACCGATAACGAAATTCGACCTCTTTACAATCTATAAAGCTTCACTATGCATACGTAGCACAACGTAACGTAGCATAACGTAAACAATCTATTTACTTGTACGCACTGCTCATGGTGTTTCCTCAACGTGACGATATAATATGTTCTTCGTCTTTTAATGGCACAAACAGCCCATTGAGGGCCTAGACCGAGCTTTTCGCATCTAACTCTTTCATTCTCTTTCTCACTTTGTAGCCCGCTGATATTCAACCTGCCCTACGTGTACTCATCGATGCTGCTACCCGCACCTTCCCAATGGCTCGTTATACACCGGTTACCGGCAAGGAGAAATTGCATATTTTCTTGGCTGAACATTTGCCATTTTCATTGTACGAAGCTTTGTTTGCTGGTCCAAAGAAGTGCACCATTGCTCCTTAAATTGAAAATGTGCGAAAAGTCACAGCAATTGTTACAAAAGAAATGTTGAAAAACGCAATAAAATTATTAATGAATTAAGATTTTCTAAAATTTGAATGCCATTGATATTTTTATTTTTGTAGAACTGTAACAAGTTCTTATTTTTAAATTATTAATGATTCTTAATTTAAATTAATTCTTTGTGTAACACTAAAGCCAAAGCATTTATTTTTGTTAAACGTTTTCATTTTAATTTAATTTATTTATAATTCAATTTTTTCTTCCATTAAAATTATCAAATATATAGCCGCATTTAATTAAAATTGTGTTTAATAAGAAATAAATAAATAAACTTTTTAGCTCGATTTAGGTAATTAATATTTTTTATTTACTTGGAAATTTAAATTTCTGGCTTACTTATTGATTGAAATGATTTTATAGTTTTTAAGCGAATATAAACGGAATAACTTAAATTTGGTTATGATTTTGTTCACAATTATAATTTCTTTTTGTAAACTGAAAATATTAAATAAAGATGAAGAAACAAATGAAATTATATGATTTTTTGTTTGAACAAGTTCGCATAAAGAAAACTTTATTGAAGTTACTGTGTTTTATGATAGCAAAATACTATTTCTTTTATGCAATTGTCAGTCAGAATGCAAAAAATAATTTGAAAACTCTGACAACTCAATGGCACTTAAAGGTAAAATATGTTCATCCTCCTCTGTATAGAGAGAGATGGAGAGAGAGAGAGAGCGGAGAAAGTTAACGAATTGAGACCACGAGATGAAGCAACGAGCCACATAAAAGAACGAACTGAGGCATTAAAGTGAGAGAACGGAAAAAACCAAAAGAAGAAGAAGCAGCCGCACAGTAAGTCACACATATGTAAGTATGTCGCTGTCGCCGCTCTGCCGACTCTCTGCAGATATCCTGCAATTTACTCAAATTCACTTAAATTTACTACTTGCAAATTCAATAAAATCTTAATGCACTTGCGGTTCGGTGCAAGGGTTGAGATGCTAAGTTTTCTTTTTCTTCATCTTCGTTTGCTTAACTTATTTGGGAAATTGTTACAATTTGCACCGGTCTCATGTGACAAACTCATTTGTTCTCGCAAAAAAAAAAATAAAAAGTTAAAAGGTTTTTGGCATATTTATTTGTATGCTGGCAGGTGTTAATTTTTAAATTTGTGTTTCCTAAATTGTAACACAAGTCTATGATTTTGAATTTTTTGACGATCTTTCAATGTTTGGTGACTTTTCTTGTATTTCCTTTTTTTTTCTTTTAATGGCACAACAGCCCATTGAGAGCCTAGGCCGAACTTATCGCATCCGCTCATGTTGTACGTGTCATACTTATTTGTAAATGAATGGAAGGGGCCTACAGTTTTATACTGAATGGATCCGAAGTGAAAAGCTTTTCATAGGCAATTTTTACACTTTTAGGTTTGCCATTGCCTGCCAAGAGATAATGCCGTGTAAAAATTGGTGATTTCTCCTTTTTGATTTTGACAGTGCCGGGACACTCTGCGTAGCAGGCCAACACACTACCAAATACGCCACACCGACCTTGAATTTCTTTGTTTATTTAATGTTGCAGAAGTTAATAACATTCTCCCTCTCTCTCATTATATATACCATATACAAATGTGTATACTCTATATTCTTATATTCCATATACCTAGCCATATATATAGTTACTTACTACATATGTATGTAGATACACTAAATTATTATATAAATCTAAGCGTACTGTACTCGTAATATGTATGCACTTAAAATATTAATAAAAGTGAATCGGAGCTGCCAACTCAAGAGGAATTCCCCCTTTAGCGGTGAATCGAGGAATTTAAAATTTTTTTGCACTAAGTAACAAAGTTTAATTTCATCTCTTGGGCATGGATTTTTGAGTATGGAATTGAAAGGCAAATATAAATTAATGTATTGTATATATTAATTTTTCGCGGGTAATGCACCATAATAGGATATATTTTTATGTGGCAGCAATGAGAATAAATCGTAAATCACTGGATTGCATTTTAATTTGGTCATATATCAAATAATGTCAATAATAATAAAAACAAACTGTAATTCTCGCTCGAACCCTATCAACAACAGACATTAAAATTTATTATTTGATTAGTTTTTTATGAACTTTTCAAAAAATAAATTATGAATGTCTGAGCAACGGTGGAGAAGATCTTTTACGCAAGGAGTGCATTAGGTCCGAAAAAACACTTCCTTACAAAACGGCATTGCGGAACAGAACCTTATCGTTATGGTTCGATACATGCTAAACTTGGAAAAAATACGGGCGTGAGTGCCAACCGTCAAACGGAAGAAACTGGGCAATGTTTCGAAAGAAGGAGTTTCGCTGGTTATAGCTTGGAGGCACACGGATACAGGATTTTATTTCCGGAGACGAATACAGTTGTGGTCAGCAAAGATGAGGCATTTAACAAGGGAACAAAGGTTGCTCAGGTCATTGGCGGTGAATGCCAACAAAACAAGAGCCGAGTACAATAAGGGTCCAAATTGGGGAAACTTAAGAATCCGCGGATTTATCATGAGAACGAGAGCAACCTAATGTCCAGAACATATCAAAAGAGCGTTAGCAGGTTTAAATTAAAAATATAGCAAATAGTCTGGACCTTTTTATATATTGTTGAAAGTTAGAATATTTGTCTCCAATATCAAATTATGAAGAGAACAAATTCATTTTAAATATTTAGACCCAAAAAAAAATCAAATAGTCGAAAGTGGAAATAGAAAATCCAATTCATGTACAAATATAACACGCACAACATGAGTGGA
This sequence comes from Palloptera scutellata, assembly GCA_958295655.1. NCBI lineage: Eukaryota > Metazoa > Arthropoda > Insecta > Diptera > Pallopteridae > Palloptera > Palloptera scutellata. The sequence goes on from OY282451.1 coordinate 30,296,564, forward strand.
TGCGAAAAGCTCGGCCTAGTTCCTCCATGGGTTGTTGTGCCATTAAAAGTAAGTAAGTAAAGTAATAGAAAATGTAATTTTTTGAAGGAAATGTAGAAAGGTATTACTAATTATAATCAAAATGAATTATTTTATATTATAATGCAAGTAAAAAACGCTTTTAAAACAATTTGTTTTATTTTTTTAATTCGTAAACAAATTATTTTTTTAATGGTTCTGTTATTTTTGGGCGAATACATAAACAGAGCCGAATGCGTGATTTTTAGCCCTATCGCAAAAGTTCGGTCGGATACCGGATATATCCGCCATATCTACGCCACTGATGTATAAATAAAGATTAAAGCCGTTATCCAGCGAATCCTTAAGGCCTTCAAAAAAAACATTAAAAATAAGAAAAAATCGAAAACTCGTATCAATGTGAAAAAACCGGTTGATACTTTTGAATTCCTTGGGCCCGAATTAGGTTAGATCAGCCATCAAGACCTTTACCCAGATGTTGAACTTGATATATTATTTTTTTTTGTACTGCATTGAACTTTTCTTAAGGTTTAGAAATGGTGGAGTACAAGCCGGCTGTGTACTACCCTAGGATGAATATTAAAAATATCTTCGGTTGCGTATTCAGAAGTAGGACAAGTCATTAATGGACCGTGCTTATATTTATTTATTTTGCAATTTTTAAGTAAAAAATAACGAAAGCGGCCAAACTTTATATATTCTCACACCATCTGAAATATAATACATTTTTGCATTCAATATGCATCTCCTCAAAAATGCAAGTAAGTTACTCACTAATATAACATAACAATAATAGTAATAGTATAACTTAACATAATAATAATAGTGGTCGCTGTGGCGTAGTGGTAATGCGTTGGACCCCGCACCAGAGTGTGCGGGGTTCGAATCTCGGCACAGGCAAAATCAAAAAGTAGAAAAAATATTTTTCTACACGGTACCACCCTTGGTAGGCAATGGTAAACCTACAAGAGTAAAAATTGCCTATGAAAAGCTTTTCACCTCGCCTTTCGGATTCGCATTAAACTGTAGGTCCCTTCCATTCATGTACAATTATAACACGCACAACATGAAAAGTAAGTAAAGTAAGTAATATAATTAATTTCGGTTTAAGGCTTCAGTATTTGCCATCGACTTGGAAGACGGATAAAGTAATCCCTGTTGGAAAAGTGGGGTAACCACCTGATAAACTTTCATACTACAGTCACATTGTTCTTCTTATCAGCGGCATAATGGTCATATTTATACGCTCATAGCCTATAAGTCTCCATTATATTTAACTAAGGTAACTGCTCGCTGGAAAATTAAAATAAGTACTACCAAAACTGCCATTTTCCTTGTTTCCTTCATAGCAGAAAGTCAAGCATTACTAACCTTGAGATCCTTGAATATGTACAATACCTAGAAGTTTATCTTTATCGCAAGGTTCATACATATCAAAAATATAAATAAATTCAATATTTCCATTAAAATGCAATACTTAATTATATATAATTAAATATGTAGAAGGTCGGAATTAAGCGCAGGTAATAAGATACTCATAGTGAAAGATATTTTTCAATCCATAATTCTGTATTCTTGTTAAGTCTGGAGTGCTTGTGTAATAAGAAGCTTTAAATATGTCAAAATAAGATCTTAAAAATTATTTTGAAATAGCTATGGCACTTAAGGATAAGAATAAGACTAAAGACCTGCTAATGAAAGTGAAATTAACCACACTACAGATGCATAAAAATTGATCAATTTAAATTATTATGAAGCATCAACATTTATACATACTACTGTGGGTAAAAAGTAGTAAGACTTTTTAATTAAAATTTCGCGCGGAAACCCATTCATCAAAATATTATTTTTTTTAAGGTTGGTATGACTTTCGGTGACATCTGTGCCAAATGTCACATCAAAATAATCATTAGTGTTTAGTATACGCTTGTCTTTCTGAAGTACAAAAAGTGCATTCGGCGATTTTCACAATGAGTGAAATTATTCAACAAAGAAGTTCCATTAAATTGTGTGTGCGGAATCAAATTTCTGGTGCCGAAACGTTCAGAATGTTGCAAAAGGCCTTCGGTGATAATTGTATGTCGCGAGCAAGTGTTTTTGATTGGTACAAATTGTTCAAAGATGGTCGAGAACGCGTTGACGACGAACCACGTCCAGGACGGCCATCAACATCAACTGATAATCAACACGTCAATAAAATCAAGGAATTGGTGCTCGAGAATCGAGAATCGACGATTAACAGTCAGAGACCTTACTGGCATCGTTGGAATATCGGAAGGATCAGTGAAAACCATTTTAAAACATCATTTGGGCCTAAGAAGAGTGAATGCACGATTGGTTCCAAAATCACTGCATTGGTTTTACGAGACCATTTTGCCAAAAATTCAACTGATATAGTTCCGCAACCACCCTATTCGCCTAAATTAGCACCGTGTGACTTTTGGCTATTTTTTAAACTGAAAAAACCGCTTCGTGGACACCGTTTTGAGTCAATTGAAAACATTAAACATGAATCGCTAAGCGCATTGAAGGCTATTACGGAAATTGACTGTAACAACTGTTTCGAAAATTGGACAAAACGTTGGCACAAGTGTATTTGGGCCGGGGGGGATTACTTTGAAGGGGACGAAATAGATTTAGAAGAATGAATAAAAAAATTTGAAATTATGAACAAAGTCTTACTAACTTTTGCCCACAGTAGTATATCAAATCTCTTGAACTCTCTTCTCTAGTCAACACCTAAAGTACTTAAGTTTTTTATGGTATACACATTTAAAGTTACCAAATAAAACAAACGAAATATTATGAGGCGCGACACTTCTCGTCGCTCGGTTAGTACTGTATTTTTCTGCCATTTTTGCTTCTTGTCCTAATTATTCACCCGTCGGGTTGCATTTGTCTTTAGTTGCTTACACATTTTACTTACTTACTTACTTAGCTGGCACTACAACCGATGATCGGTCTTGGCCGCCTCCACAAAGCTTCGCCAGTCACTTCTGCTATGCGCGCGCTGGCGCCAGTTGATAAGGCCAAGTGCAGCCAGGTTGCCCTGCACCTGGTCTTTCCAACGGAGATTAGGACGTCCCCTTCTGCGTGTTCCTCCCCCGTGGTTCGAATAAAACACCCTTCTAGCCGGAGCGCTTTCTTCCATTCGCTCAACATGACCCAGCCAGCGAAGCCGCTGGAGTTTTATACGCTTGACTATGTCAGTGTCGGCGTACAGCTCATACAGCTCATCGTTCCATCTTATTCGATACACGTCGTCCACGCATACTGGACCGTAGATCTTACGGAGTATCTTCCTCTCGAACGCTCCTAACAGCCAACAGCCTCTCATCATTGATGGTCAATGTCCACGTCTCTGCGCCATACATTAGGACGGGAAGGATGAGGGACTTATAGAGCGTTATTTTAGTCGGTCGAGAGAGGGCTCTACTTCTCAATTGCCTACTGAGCCCGTAGTAACACCTGTTGGCAAGAGTTAGTCTCCGCTTGATCTCAAGGCTGACATTATTGTTGGTGTTTATGCTGGATCCTAGATAAACGAAATCCTTGACGACTTCAAAAGTGTAGTTGTCAACAGTGACATTTTGTCCAAGACGCCGTGACTCTTTGTTTGTTGACACAAGGTATTTCGTTTTGTCCTCGTTCACCACTAGACCCACACGACGAGACTCCCTTTCCAGGTTGGAGGATGCTGCACTGACTGCTCGAGCGTTTTTGCCAATGATGTCAATGTCATCAGCGTATGCTAGCAGCATGACACTCTTGTAGAAGATAGTGCCAGAGATGTCGATGTTCGCAGCTCGAATTATTTTCTCCAGCATTAGGTTAAAGAAGTCGCACGATAGGGAGTCACCTTGTCTGAAACCTCTTTTGGTATCAAATGGTGCGGAGAGGTCTGTCCCAATTTTCATTGCGCTGGTGGTGTTGGTCAGTGTCATTTTGCAAAGACGAATGAGCTTTGCAGGTATACCAGGATACCAAAATCAGACATTGCGGCGTACAAGTGATCCCTAATCGTGCTGTCGAAGGCGGCTTTATAATCGACAAATAGATGATGGGTGTCGATCTGTTTTTCTCGGGTCTTTTCCAGGATTTGGCGTAGTGTGAATATCTGGTCGATGGTGGATTTACCAGGCCTGAAGCCACACTGATAAGGTCCAATCAGTTTGTTGACGATGGGCTTCAGTCTTTCGCACAGTACGCTCGATAGAACCTTATATGCAATATTAAGAAGGCTGATCCCACGGTAGTTGGCGCAGATCGTGGAATCACCCTTCTTATGGATTGGGCAGAGTACGCTGAGATTCCAATCACTTGGCATGCTTTCATCTGACCATATTCTGCATAGAAGCTCATGCATGCGTTTTTTGAGCTCTTCGCCTCCGGTCTTAAACAACTCAGCAGGCAGGCCATCTGCACCTGCAGCCTTATTGTTTTTCAGCCGAGCAATGGCTGTTAAGACCTCCTCATAGTCAGGCGGCGGTACTTCAACGCCGTCAGTGATTGGGGTTTCCGGAGTGGGTTCCGCAGTGGCGGGATTATTGCCGTCTTCGCCATTAAGCAGCTGCGAAAAGTGCTCCCTCCATAATCTCATTATGCCCTGGATATCTGTCACCAGATTTCCATCTTCATCCTTGCAGGAAGAGGCCCCGGTCTTCAAACCAAGAGTCAGGCGTCTTATTCTATCAAAGAATTTTCGGACCTCGTTCCTGTCCCACAACATTTCGATATCATTGAACTCGCGTCTTTCTTCATCTCTTTTCTTGCGCCTCAAAAGACGTTTCTCCTCCCTCCTCAACTTTCTGTATCGCTCCTTAGCAGCTCGCGTTGCAACTGACTGCAGGGTGGCTCTGTATACTGCGTTTTTTGCTTCAGTAGCATCGCGACACTCTTGGTCGTACCACATATTTCTCCGTCGACGGTGGTAGCCTAGCACCTCTTCGGCAGCCGTACGCATAGAGCGGGAAATGTGCGTCCACTGTGCGCATATATCATCAAGTTGAGGGGTGTTTTGCGAAAGGAGAAGTGCAAGTTGGTTGGCAAAGACTTTTGCTGTCTGTTGTGATTGCAGCTTTTCGACATCCAGCTTTCTCTTTGTACCTATCCGTACGCGATTTGCTACACATATACGTGTGCAGACCTTGGCTGCAACCAAGTAGTGGTCTGAGTCGATGTTTGCACCACGTATTGTGCGTACGTCTAGTACATTGGAAGCGTGCCTTCCGTCGATCACAACGTGATCAATTTGGTTTCGTGTGTTTTGATCAGGGGACAGCCAAGTGGCCTTATGGATATCCTTATGTTGGAATCTGGTGCTACTAACTGTCATGTTTCGTGCCGCGGCGAAGTCGATCAGTCTCATACCGTTATCGGTGGCTTCGTCGTGGAGACTGAATTTTCCGATTGTCGGACCAAAGAGACTCTCCTTGCCCACCTTGGCATTAAAGTCGCCTAACACGATTTTAACATCGTGGCGGGGGCAATGCTCATAAGCTTTGTCGAGGAGCTCGTAGAAGTCATCTTTGGTCGTTTCATCCTTCTCATCCCTCGGGGCATGGACACAAATTAGGCTGATGTTGAAGACTTTTGCCTTGATGCGGATAGTGGCTAGGCGCTCGTTCACCGCCGTGAACCTCGAGACTAGATGACGCAGTCTCTTCCCAACCACAAATCCAACACCAAATTCGTGTCTCGACGCATGACAGCTGTAGTAGATATCACAGGATGCTCTTTTGGAGCAACCCTGTCCCGTCCATCGCATTTCCTGTACAGCGGTGATGTCAGCTCTATATTTTTGGAGGACATCCACCAGCTGGATAGAGGCACCTTCCCTGTAGAGGGTTCAGACATTCCAGGTATATATCCGTAAATCGTTGTCCTTTGGGCGTTTGCGGGAGTCGTCAACATTAGAGGGGTTCATTATCCGAGGCTTGTTTGGAGGTTTCATTGGAGGGTTTTATAACGTGGTGGGTTCCAAGCCCGACGCACAACCATTCATTCAAGGCCATGGAGAAGCCCGCCGCACACATTAGTTAACTCACTGACGGTTGTCAGATCGCTATCCAGGGGACGCCACGAGGAGGCTGTGTGTCGACTTGAAACGTAGAAGCGCAAGGATCGACCATGGACGCACTTGCGACTGTCACGAACTTTACCTTGTGTCCTACGCCCCAGGCCCCCCGTTTAGATTTAGATTACATACTTATGTTAAAAACAAAGGCTACACAAAATATCAACCAATAATAATAATAATTCTTAAAATTTATGAAGTACCTTAATAAAAAATTTACAAATTTTCTTCTCTAACTACCATAAATTACAAAGTGGAGTATAAGCCAAAGTGAAAAAATACATTTCAAAATCCGCGTATTAACTTGCATTACTTATGGTATGTATATGCTAATGGAGCAGGTGATGTAAACTATGCAGGAAGTGAGCGAGGGGAAAATCTTTTAAGTTAAAAAAATCCTACGTTTTATATGTATGTAGGAAAGAATATTATACAAATAAGGATAATAAATTCCAATATTGAAGAAATTTAATAAAAGTAAAACTAAACAAAGAAGAGAGCAAAAGCAAATGCAGCAGTTTAATGGATAATAAATAATAATAGAAATAAAGAAATGGAAAGACGGGAAAAAGGAAATCAAATTTGAGAAACTCAATTTCTCTTGCAATATCCTTTTTGAAAAAACGTTTTCATTTAAATTTTCTGGAAAAATTTAATTTTAAAAAATATATGTGCATAAAGCTGAGTAAGAGTGGAATGGAATGTAAGAATGGAACCTGTGAGGGGACAAACTAAAAAGTGAGAAAAAGAGAGAGGGAGCGTAAAATGAGCTTCCGATTTTATTACAGTTTCCAACTTTAACAGAGAGCGAAAGTAAAGAGCTCTTCACATTAAAGTTACAAGCTTACAAAAAACTTTCCAGTGACCCCCTGAACTTTTCTACTTACAAATAAAACAGTAATTACTTTAACATTACGATAATGATTACGCTTCAGGAAATTGCGCTTCACAATCGTCATCCTTACAGCAAGCTTAAATGCTAACAAACAAACAAAAATATAGAACTTAAATAAATATTTAATTATTAAACATAAATATTTGGGTTACTTGCAAAAGGAAAACAAAGTAAGACGCGAGGAGGATGAGCAGCACGCTTTAAATTCAGGTCAGCAAAATACATAAGCACACACAAACACACAGGTGATTTGAGTACGGAAGGACATGCTTGCATACGATTGTATGTGAGTATGCATGTGTATTAATGGTAGCACGAAGAGATATCCTTGAGCATTTGTTGCAGTTGCCGTTATTTCTTTTCTCTCTTATACTGTTTCATAATTTTTTGGTAATGAATTGTTTTCTCTCTTTTTTGCGAGTTTGCAGTTCATGTTTCTGCTTTTTTTGTAAATATAATATTATATATCCCAGTAGGATAGGATTTCAGATCAATCCAAATTGCTTTCAAATCCAACCAAATTGGTTTTAGATTTCTCCAAACTTACTCTAAATTCATTTCAGATTACTTCAAATTGAGTTCAGTTTACTTCTTTCAGATTACTCCAAATATTAATTCCTCCAAATTGATTTCAAATTACTCCAAACTATTTTCAAATTGCTCCAAATTTAGTTCAGTTTACTTAATTTAAACTTTCACCTAAATGATTCAAGATTACTCCAATTTTAAATTACTCCCAATTGATTTCATATTATTTACTCCAATTGGTTTCAAATTCAAAATTCATTTCATATTAATTGACCAAATTAGAATTAAAATTACTCCAGAGTATTTTCATTTCCAAATTGTAAATCCCGGTTAAGCACCACTCTTGAGTGCCATTCCCTCTCAAGTGCCTGTAATTTACCACTTTTCTCTGCAGCTATCCATAGTGCTTTTCCCGCTTAAGTACCTCAAAACCCTGACATCTTCAGCTAAGGTAAGTACTTGACCGGGGTTTACCGTACTACAAATTGACAGATTACTCCAAATTTATTTAAAAATACAGCAAAAATTACCCCATATTTCAGATTATTCCCAATTGTTCACATTAATCCGAAACTGATTTCAGATTACTTCAAAGCGATTTCAAGATTTCTTGATTGCGATTAGTTATCGATAGCTTGTTTCCAAATGGACACACTTCCAAACTCACAAGACATCATTTTGTGATGGTTATCTTTTGTTGCATGTTTTAAGTATTAATTTATGTTTATTCGTTTTTACATAATTTTACAGCGGTTGTTGTTCCTGTTTCTATTGTTTTTAATTTAATTTTCTGCTTCTAATGGATAGCCAAGAAAATTATGTATGCTGACTTTTGGCAATTAGTCATTTGAATTTAAAAATAATGAATGTACGTGTAATAGAAATAATATAAATTCAGTTCAGTTTGTGTAATTGGTGGGTCATGCACACAACACTAATATAATAAATGGCAGAGATAAATGGCTACTAATTAAAATTGATATTTAAATATTACTGGTAGATGAAATGATATGTAAATATAAGACTTACCGTTATTTACAGCATATATTCTACATTTCATTTTTAGAAACAACCTCTGCATGACGTCTAATCCATGAATCCACTAGTGCCTCCACATATCATAGCAACGACTAAGATTCTCAACGTAGCAGGAGTCAAAGAAGTTGAAGAATTTTTGCAGAAAAAAATGTAACTCCGTATCATAACTTTCTGTGGGGTTCAAATCTCGGCTCAGGCAAAATAAAAAGTAGAAAATACTATTTTTCTACACAGCACCACCTTTTGGCGGGCAAAAAAGCTTTTCACTTCACCGGATGTGTCAAACGGAATTCATGCGGTATATGCACCATTTTATTATGTATAGTGGGACAAGTTTCAGTTTAAGGACCAATAAAGGCATATTATAAAACAGTGTGTTCATCATGTCAAAAAAGTTATGGAAATAAAGCTTTAGATTTGCGTCATATTGCTGAGCTCGCTTGTAAGGCTATGTTTTTAGCGACGCCAGTATCAAATATCATATTTGGCTTCCGCGTTAGTGGCATTTGCTCTATAAATTAGTTAATGTTTCCGTTGATGCTGTTGTTCCTGAGAATGAACAGCACCGCCTTTGTTTCTTCAAGTAATGAAGTCGCTACAGGCGAACAGGTTTCAACCTCTGAAGCATCATCGCCAAGACCATCTATGATCATTTCCCCGTGTTTCAGGTGTTGCTTCTATTTTAGACGAATTTTGCAACACCACAAAAGCCGTCAAAGCGTGAGCAAAAGCACATCAAACCTTTGGAATTAACATCGACTGAGAATATCGCATCTTTGAAGTCCACACCAAATAAATCCTCGGGAAAAAGAAAACAAGCACTAAAATCAGCATCACTCAAAAAAAAATTCAAAGGAAATGAAATCATCAACCTCTACCTGGTCGCCGTGGCGTAGTTGGTAGTGACTTGGCTTGCTACGCTGAGTGTCCGGTGTTCAAATCTCGGCACAGGCAAAATCAAAAAGTAAAAAAAAACAATTTGTCTACACGGCACCACCTCTTGGCAGGCAATGACAAAACTACAAGAGTTAAAATTGCCTATGACAAGCTTTTCAAGCTTCGCCATTCGGATTCGGCATTCATGTACAAAAATATAACATGATTGGATGCGAAAATCTCGGCCTAGCCCCACCAAGAGCTGTTGTGCCAAGAAGAAAAACCTCGGATGAGGATATTGTCTCATTTGCATTAAAGATATGCCAAAACAATTGACAAAAGCGAATTCCATCGGGCGTAGTGTTCGCGGTTCAATGTCAAGTTCATTGTGGTAGAAAATGCTCTATTTCTTTATGTACTTTACGTATGTACATAAAAAAGGTGGAGGTTTTAAGCATATACATGGCCGTATTTCATTAATGCATTATGAAACAAAAGAATATGATTAAATAAATTATACGTTAATTCAATAATGTAATATAAACAATTGAAAATTTAAAAAAATCAAATAATATAATTTAATAAGAAACTTTTTCAGTATTAATTTCTTCATCACTACCTTCGTAACACAAATTTTGAAAAAACCATTGACCATCTATTGCCCTTTATTATTGTTTTCCCAGTAGTGATTTAAGTGTTTCCTCAGCTACATTTTTTTCGATATATTTAAAACTTGCGTCAAATTTTCAAAAAAAATAATAAGTGTAAATAAACGCGCAGCTCTTGCATAATTTTAATAATATTGAAACAATTTACCTTTTGTCCACAAGCAGTTTTTCTAATACTTTTGTACTAACAAAATCGGATGTTCCCATTTCCTTTATTATTTCTAACCAATCATCAGGAGTTGCAACAAACTCGACATATTTTACTGATTAACCTAAAGATTCTGTCGTAACTGTTGTAGCTATGGCCAGATACAAAGTTTTTATGGGTAATTGTTTTCAGCTGGAAGAATGCCCAATAATTTTAATAGTAGGGTCAGGCTAATATAACGTTTTTGTCCACCACACGAATCGGAGTACAAAATAATATTTTGTTGAGTCAGCTAAATGGTTTTTAAAATGATTTATTAAACAGGATGCAATCTCCTGTCCTCCTCTCGAAGCCACACTTTCATGCCATACGTACATGTATCCTATTGAAAATTAAAAGAATAACTCTTGAGTATAATATCTAATTTTTTTACTTAACTCTTTGCACTATTTGGTTTCGTCACGCGGCATGTCAAGAAATATGTACTTATTGAACTTTTTTGCATATCGGCATTTTTATACCAAATTAGAAAAAAAAAATAAAATTTATTTGCAAAAAAAAAATGGTTTTACTCACAAATTTGCATGGCCAAAATAATGAATGGGACTTTTAAAAGCACAAAAACCAAAAAACTTTCAATTTCTCACTAGTCAAAAACTATTAAGGATAGGTACAAAAAATTGTGTTAAAAAGTAAAATTTTAAAATCATTCTATTTCATGCAAGATTTACAACTGCATAAAAGAAAAGAACAGGGTGCAAAATCAATGTGTTCGAATTTTTTTTTTTTATTTACCACAGCTTCTTCACTTACCGTCACTGATTATTTCCAGGGATTTATAAAATTAAATATTTTAATAAAAACCAATAAAATTCACCAACAAGACTGATTAACTCAAATGAAAAATAACAAATAAGCAGAAAATTACCCTTTTTGTTCACAAACGAAACAAAACTTCTCTCACGTGCACTTCACATGCAATCAGCATATACGTATAGGGATGGCAGCCATTATTCGTTTGATTAAATTAATCGATTATTTTCATTCAATTTACGATTTAATTGCATCAAAACACTCCTTCTATTTACTCGACTATTACTCGAGTACTTGCAAAATAATCGCAAACAGCATTTTGAAATTAAATACATTTTATATTCTAACATAGATGGCACACAAGGGCCAAAATTGGTCGTATCAGTCGTAAATGAGTGCAAACGGTGTAAACATGGTTAAATTTCTAATATGTGAACGTAGTTTAATACCAACAAATGAATGTCTGGTAACACTGCATTTACAGTAAAAAGCGAAGTGTAGAAATTTTTTAATAAAATAAGTAATAACTACATAATTTGTCAACTTTGCTACAAAAATTTAAAATTTTCTAAAGACACCTCAAATATGTTGCAGCATTTAAAATTAAAGGATGCAAAAGTAGCCTGCAAACTGGTGGTAAGTTGGAGCCATATTTGTCGGTATTACATTTTTAATTTCTGCTATATATAAATATATGTGTACAAATTAGACTGTAATCTAGGAATAAAGACAATGTTGCCCTAAGTGATGATAGCATTGACACCATAATTGAAAAGATGAATTGCAGCAGCATAACAATTAATTAAACTAAGCAATTTAATGGAACAATTGGCGTTTATAAACGGAACGGAACTGAAGCACATACTGCATCACATATATCCGAAGTTCTCGTTGCTGCTTTGAAAGATTTTTCTATTGACGAAAACCAGGTAATGGCTGTAGTGGCAGACAATGGTGCAAACATTGTAGAAGCAGTACATGATTCATTTTACAGAAAACGCCATATTCCATGTTTTTCACACACCCTCAATGTGGTATGTGAAAACTCACTGAGCATTCCTGAAGTAAATACAGTTGTTGTAAAATGCAAAGAAATAGTTAAGTGGTCAAAAAGAAGTTTTAAAGCTAATGATGATCTTCGAAATATGCAAGCTGCTGCCGGAGTAACTGAAGGCCTTTTGAGTGAGGGGCCCAGCTTCAGCAGCAGGAAACCGAATGAAACCAGCATGAGTGAGCTGCCCAGCTGTAGAAGAAAAACCCTCAACCCTCATTTCTAAAGTCTTCCAAAATATAGAAAACTTTTCGCTTCACGGAATAGTAAAAATGATTATCAAGGATAATCAAGGACCTTTTGACTTTGTTGAAGGTATTTTAAAATACATTACTAAATAAATTGATAATTAATGACGCTTTTTGTTCATTTGTTTGTTAAAGGTAAAGACTTTTTAAGTTTCATGGAGCAAAATTTTCCTCTTTATAAAGTCCCAACAATAAACACCATCAAGGCTCACATTGAAAAAATGTACGATGCAGAAAAGGAAAATTGTGTAGCGATGCTTAAAAGTTTTTCATATTTGAGCTTGACGACAGATATCTGGACTGATGTTGAAATGAATAGCATGCTTGGTGTGACCATTCATGGTTTAAATGGGACAAAGCAATTTAATAGAACAATTGGCGTTTATAAACGGAACGGAACGGAAGCACATACTGTATCACATATTTCCGAAGTTCTCGTTGTAGCTTTGAAAGATTTTCTATTGACGAAAATCAGGTAAAGGCTGTAGTGACAGACAAACATCGTAGAAGCACTACATGATTCATTTTACAGAAAACGCTATATTCCTTGTTTTTCACACACCCTCAATTTGGTATGTGGAAACTCACTGAGCATTCCTGAAGTAAATGCAGTTGTTGTAAAATGCAAAGAAATAGTTAAGTGGCTAAAAAGAAGTTTTAAAGCTAATGATGATCTTCGAAATATGCAAGCTGCTGCCGGAGTAGCTGAAGGCAAAATGCTGAAGCCAATTTAAGATGTGAAAACAAGTTGGTATTCGATCTACTACATGCTTGAGCGGTTTATTAAACTACTATTCTGACGCACCGGCAATGATAACATCTAAGGAAAAATATGATATCATGGAAATACTCAGTATATTGAGACCATTAGATGCAATGACTGTACAACTAAGTGGTGAGCAACGTTAAGTCAAGTGATTTCATTAGTTCACTGTGGTGGCGAACAAATAGTGAGAATAACAGCTAAACAGCCAGTCGTTAAAAAACTAAAAGATATCGTGTAAAATCAATTTGATCGTAGATTTGGCTCCATCGAACATTCAACTAAGTCGAAACACTATTGATGCTTGGGAAGAAATGAAAATCGTTAACCCAAAACTGTGCGGACTTTTAAAAAAGTATTGTCATCTACTTGGTACCTCAGTACCAGCTGAGCGCCTCTTCTCAAAAGCGGGTGCAACTGCGACCGAAAAACGCAGTCGTTTAAAAACAAAACGTTTATCAAAATTGCTTTTTCTTCAAACTTGGTTAAACAAAGAATAAATTTCAATGAATATATTATCATTTATGTTAAGACAAATTTCGCAGAATGATCAAATGAATTTTTAATGCGATATTTTAATTTAATTTCTTTTTTTTTTTTGTTTTTGAATATATACTGACAAAATTTTAATAAATGTCTGAAATAAGAATATAGTTTCCAATATTTTATTTGTTTTATTTTTACACAAAGTTGCAAAACATAGTCTTTCAAACAAGAGGCAATTCTTTTACTTTAAGATCGCTGTATTTTGAAATATTTTTATGTCATGATGCTACTTAACTTCAAGGCCATTGTTGAGATTTTTGCCCTTTTGGAATATGTCTGGGACTCTGTGAAAAAGCAATTCTACTACAAGATTCGGCGCTGAAACTAGATGGTTTTTCTTTATGCAATTTAGTATTATTAATTTAAAATATTGAAATTAATCGATTAATCGATTTTTTCACATTAATTGCCATCCCTATCCCTACGAGTCATTGTTGTTGCTTGCTGACAAAAGCAAAATAACCGAATACGCACGAAGAGCAGACACTTACGCATACAAACAACCTTTAATATGCAAAGCAAAACGAAAGTTAGTTTTTGCTCTATAAAATGTTCCGTTATTTCTAATTTTATTTCAAAAAAAATATTTTGCTACCTGTTTCTATATTCAATTGCAATAAAAATAGGAGCAATTGATTGTGCTTGCTATCTATAAACGGTAACATTTAACATTATTTGCAATGTTTACTCAATTCCAACTGTTGCAAAAGTATGATTCCTGTATGAAAACTGCTATAACTACAAGAAAAGCCACAGAAATTTGTTTTTAATAATTCATTTGTCGTCCATTAGCTTTTATTAGTTCAAATAGCCTTTTCTTCATACCTTAAACTAGTGTATTTAACAAATTTTGATCCAAGTTATTCCATCTATCGTGTTCTGACGATTATCAGAATAAATCCTCTCAACTAAGATACCCTGAAAGTCCGGGGAGCAAGCTGGCCACGTTAAAATATTTATTTAACTCGATGTAAACCATTCTTTTGTTTGTCTACCCGTATGAATAGCGGCGAAGTCTTGCTGAATCTGAATTTTCGCTTATAAAATGTACCAAAGAGCTGCGAAGGATAGTGACCTAGTCCATACTATTCATACAAGTAGATCCAAACTGAATTTCAACCTGTTTATGCAAAAAAATTGCTCCCCATACCATCAAACTACCTCCGCCAAAATTGTGTCGTAAAAAATATCGCGGCTCTTTCCTGCGATCATGCCAGTATCCATTAAATCTATCTGGACCTTAAGGATTCAACTTTTTCTCGTCCGAAAAAATAACCTACAAATTTCATTCTGGAATCAATATGACGTTGTGGCATTTCGATTACAATCGTGCAATTTTATTTATTTTAGCTCGCTGGATATTTGAAGTGGTCGCTGTGGCGTAGTGGTAGTGCGTTGGACTGCTACGCAGAGTGTCCGGGGTTCGAATCTCAACACAGGCAAAATCAAAAAGTAGAAAAAATAATTTTTCTACACGGCACCACCTCTTGGCAGGCAATGGCAAACCTACAAGAGTAAAAATTGCTATGAAAAGCTTTTCACTTCGCCGTTCGGATTCGGCATTAAACTGTAGGTCCCTTCCATTCATGTACAAATATGACACGCACAACATGAGTGGATGCGAGAAGCTCGGCCTAGGCCCTCCATGGGCTGTTGTGCCATTAAAAGTAAAGTAAAGGATATTTGGACACAGTTTCCTGACTTACATTTGTGGAACTTAAAGAAGAAAGATCTTTGGAAAGATCTTCTTTCATCAAAGTTTTTTTTTTTTCTTCTGCCTTTTTTGGAACCATACTGGGTTGGATTACGCAAAAAATTAGAAACCACATGGTGACTCCGGTCAATTTTTTGAGCGATTGCTCTAACGCCCATTCCTTCACCTTGCACCGCAATAATTTGTCCTTCTTCAAATTCAGTTAATTTTTGGCATTGTTAAAAATATTGTTAAATGTAAACAAAAAACTTCACACAACTTGTTCAAACACTTGAAAAACTAAACTACTTAAATGTGATGGATCCATAATTGAAATATGATCCACAGTTGAAATTGAATAAACATTGCAAATATTGGTAAATGTTTGCTGGTAATACATAGCAATCAAAAGCAATTGTTTCAATTTTTATTGCAATTGAATATAGAAACAGGTGGTAATTTATTTTTTTTTTAATAAAATTTGAAAAATCGGAAGCGTTTAATTTTTGGATTGAATCCATAATTTTGTTACAAAGTCTATATGGTCAAAGTCACGGGAACTGAAACCACCCAGAAATACGTTTCTTTTTTAAATATCTCCTGTTTTTGGTGGTACTTCAAAAGAGTTACATACATAGTGGGCCATTTATAATTTGGAATTTGATTTTGGTGTAATTAAGAAACGAATAATTTTTTTTAATGTGGTTTTTATTATTCAAAAGTACAATCCTTCCGGTGAAACACTGTTTCATTTAAATGAGTTCTTTGGCTGGCCTTGCAGTAGCCCATTTCGACCTTAAGAGCCTTAATCGTTGGTGGATGGTTAGCGTAACACTTATCTTTAACGGCTCCCCACAAATAATGATCCAACAGAGTCAAGTGGCAACTGCGCGGTGGGCAATGCACATCAACAAAACGATTAATAATGCGATTTTCAAACTTCCCACGCAACAGACTTGTGTGACACGCGCGCCATCGTGTTGAAACCAAATGTTGTCTATGTCCACATCTTCTAAAATATTCTGTTATCATTACGCGGTAGCTCACACCACAAACTGTAACGCATCTTCCTTCCTCTGAGCAACAGAAGAAATTAGGGGCTCCACTTCTCAATTGTCTACTGCGCCCTTAGTAAAACCTGTTGGCAAGAGTTAATCTCCGCTTGATCTCAAAGCTGCATTATTGTTGGTATTAATGCTGAATCCTAAATAAACGAAATCCTTGACGACTTCAAAAGTATAATTGTCAACAGTGATATTGTGTCCAAGACGCCGTTTGTTGACACTTTGTTTGTTGACACAAGGTATTTCGTTTTGTCCTCGTTCACCACTAGACCCACTGGACGAGATTCTTTTTCCAGATTGACATTGATAGCATGACATTCGTGTACAAAACAGTGTCAGAGATGTCGATGTTCGCAGCTCGAATTAGTTGCACCTGCAACCTTATTGTTTTTCAGCCGAGCGATGACTGTTAAGAGCTCCTCATAGTCGAGCGGCGGTACTTCAACGCTGTCAGTGATTGGGGTTTCCGGAGTAGATAACATTGAACTCGCGTCTTTCTGCATCTCTTTTCTTGCGCCTGAAGAAACGATTCTCCTCCGTTTTCAACTATCTGTATCACTCCATAGCAGGTTGCGTTGCAACTGACTGCGTTGCAGCTGACTGACACGCTATAAACTGTGTTTTTCGCTTCAGTAACATCGCGACACTCTTGATCGTACCACATATTTCTCCGTCGACGGTGGTAGCCAAGCAAGTCTTCGGCAGAAGTACACATAGAGCGGGAAATGTGCGTCCAATATGTGCATAAGTATATCATCAAGTTGAGGTGTATTTTGTGGTAGAAGGAGTGCGAGTGGATTGGCGAAGACTTCGGCTGTCTGTTGTGATTAAGGCTTTTCGACATCCAGCTTTCTCTTAGTTCCTAAACGTACGCGATTTGCTACACATAAACTTTGCAGCCAATGTCCGCACAGGTTTATGTTCTCATCCGTCTGGCTACGAACACAAATTAGGCTGATGTTGAAGAATTTTGCCTTTATGTGGAGATAGTGGCTAGGCGCTCGTTCACTAGCGTAAACCTCTGGACTAGGTGATCTGTAATCTGTATACAACAATGATCTGCCAAATGTCCTAAGTGAATGTAATATTATTTTATTGGCAAAATCCTACCTTGTTCCTACTCGAGACAGCTAGCAAACGAAAATTAAACGTCTTATTTAATAACATTACGAGATATGTGTTTGACCTAAAACGCACTAACCATGTCTCGCGTTTTGCTGAGGAATTGTACTGAATTTCGCTCAACAATCTACTTAATTTCCAAACACTTATTATGGTGCATCAAAGATCTTTATTTCATTCATTATTTTATAATTTATAACACCCATTTTTGTTATATTCTGTTTTGAAAAATATACCATCAAATCGTTATTAAAATATTACATGTTATTGAATTGTTTGTTATTAAATTCACAAATACTAATTACCCACCTGCACCGACATGATTTAATATACAGTTGTTACGATTGCATGATTTGCATCATAGTAAAATTGTCTAAAGAATGACGAAATACCCTCGCTATTGTCTCCAAACGTAACGAAAGGAAAATGGTTAGAGGTTCCTTAATGGGAGTTCTACAACGGAGAACCTTTTAGAATTCACAACATGTGTAATGAATGGATTTCTTAATAACCAACAAACTGATGTTATACATACTGATTTTAGCTGGTTAGGGTTACCAGGATCACAAAAAAATGTACTTTAACCTAATGAACATTAAAATTATGGCTACAGGCCTAAACATGCCTCACGCCTTGCCATATTGGCAACTTAAACTTAAAATGTAAAATTAAATATTGCAGTTCTATATTTATTCGGTGATTTCAGTGTATTATGTATATAACGTTTATTTAATTTTTGTCTGTTTTTCAATCCATTAACTGAACAAAATAGATATACTCAAGAAGGGTATAGAGCAAACCCCAGATACTACTCATCTAAAGCTGGTGCGCTGGCTCGTCAACCCAACATAAAGCAAACGGGGACCGATTTGTAGCAGTCTTTGTCGGCGAGCATTATGTGCCGATATTGATCGAGACAACGAGGATCTATGTCATTTGAGTCAAACCGGCCGAGTAATTTTAGTGCATATGCGTTGTGATCACAAACTGGAGGCGTGAAGTCCCAACCGTTGAGCAAGCGACTCCGCGATAATCGACTTAGCTTCTCCTGAACTCAGTAGCGCGCGGATCAAATGCACACGCCCTCGTAGCCCGAATATTTTCACTACGGCTGTTGAGAGAAGCGGCATCACTTGCTGATGGGCCACTGGTACATCGCGACCCCGTGTTGCCAGTGTAGCATCGGAAAAGAGGCGCATTTGTGTGGACTAGTTACACCTGACGATTAGGTTGAAAGGGGCACGGGTCCGATTCAGAAGGAAGCACACCAGGCTACGGCTCAACTCGATCGCCCGGTGGCATGTCGCATGAGCGTACTGGAGACGAGCTTGGTCTTCTTGACGCTCTTTCTTCATCCGAGCTACCACCACCGGAGGACACGTCATTGTATCGTCTACACATAACATTTCTTGTATAGCTTTTGAATGGCATTTTATCATCTTCGTATTTACTAAACGAAATACTTAAACTTTAATATACCCTGTAGAAACAGGGTACGTTATGTGAGGAACAGAGATGTGAAATTGTTCTGGAGAAGAACTAAGAGACAGAAAAAGAAAGCAAAATATAGAACAAAAAGAAATAAGGAGAAAATTAATAATGAAAGAAAAGGAAGGAAATTGTACGTAAGGATGACTTAAACAATTTTATTCCTATTAACTTAGCATATGCAAAACAAATTATGCTCAAAATTATCCTTTTCGTGGAATATGTAGAGATTTTAATGAACATTATAATTTATTCAGCATTTCCGATTCTCTGGAACATATCAAAACAACCTTACTTGTCATATTAAATTGATAAACAGCTGATGATTTTATGGTATATATGTATTTGTAAAGAATGCCTATTTGGATATACGCGGCTCATTACATATTTCCGTGTAAAGCGGTTGCGTTGGTTACCGACCCATATGTTATGTGGTCCGTTGTGCAAAAACCAAAAAATAAACGCAACTTATTGGGTGGTAAGTTATCTTCGGGACATCATCGCGATTTTCAGAAATCGGACTAATTGGTCTTGAGTTGAGGCACGCTTCTATTCGAGAAAGCAATGTTGAGAATTCTTCAAATGTGAACTTCATACCTCCCCTCCGGCAACCTTTCGGAAATCCATCTTGAAACTCTGGACCACCCATGTGTGGTACACCAGCAAGATTACAATGCCGTTCTACAGTAGTGTAGCCAGGTTGATTCGGAATCAAATTCTTGGCTGACTTTATAAATGAGGAGAAATCTTTCTTTAGTTCATGTGAAGCTCTTACGAAATTAGAACCATTATCAGAAAAAACCTTCGAGATACAAACCGAGAAAAAGCCGCCAAAGACGCTGCCATTGAGAGATCACTGATCGCTTCAAGACGTATTGCTTTGGTGGCAAAGCACACAAAAACACACGCATAGCCTTTAGTTATAAGACAAGCTCGTCCAGTATAATTCTTAATATCGAAGGGGCCTGTGATATCTACGCCGGTTGTTGTGAAGGGTCTTGAAATTGTTTTTCTTTCAGGAGGCAATGCCGCCATAATTTGTGTTTGTTTCTTCCTATTAATTACACAAATTTTGCAATTGTGGATTATGGATTTTACCAGAATTTTCGCTTTCGGTATCCAATACTTTATCCTCAACACACGCACGACTAGCTGGTTTCCAGTGTGAGATCAAATGACTTAACCCAACTATGTAGTAATCTAGAAAATTGACAATCATAGGGCAAAATTATAGGATACTGTTCATTATACGAAAAAGTTGGCACCACAGCTAATCGACCTCCTACTTGCATTACTCCTTTGGCATCGAGGAAGGGATTCAAAGTTAACAAATGGCTTTTGCTAGCTAGTCCTCTTTTCGCTAGTAGCTCCATATAATCAGCACCAAAAAACATCTTTTGAGACTGAACTATCGGACAACTCTTTACGAGTTCAATTTCCTCACTTAGGATTTGATGAGAATTGTAAAGATATTTTGTCTTATGCAATGGGTCCGATGATAGAACGTTTCGGCCATTGACTTTTGTCCTTGCTCAACCATTGTTCATTTCCGCAGAGGAAACCCTGCCGAAGCTAGTACCTTGATCAGCTCATCTCGTACTTTGGTTGCAATTCGAAAATCATGAGCTCCTGCAAGTAAGTCGTTTACGTGCATGAAGTTTTGAAGAATATTCGATGCCTCGGGGAACTCTGCTGTTACATCTTCAGCCAGCTGCAACAACGTTCGAATAGCTAGCTAGATATCACAATTAACTCCAAACGTCACATTGTCTTAGTCATAATCTACCGTATACAGAATATCGTTCAAACTCATACCATAGATGCGGAACAGGAAGCATTGAAAACAACCCTAATTTTAGTAGATGCACTTTCAGGTTTGAATACAGCATGGTGAGTTAGATAATAATAATGGATGGGTTGAAAAGCGGGATTTGTAACCATATGCATATGTCTCATATCAAAATACTTAGTTATTACCATATCATATTGCCTCTTAAATTCTGGTCGCCTACAAAGAGGGGTTTCATTCCTGAGAAACTGCTTAGTGGCTATAGTTGTTGATCAAGAGAAATTTCAGAATAATAAGAAACACATGAGGCTGAGAGCTCTGACGTCTGCGAAGGAGCTGGCCCTGTAAGAATCCAGCCGAACACTGTTTTTTGAGCTATTAACGAACTTATAATATTTCTCTTGATACCGTTCAATATTATTTGGGGTAACCATCCCCACCTATTAAAATATCTACCTGACTACTTTTATTAAAATTGGAATCAGTCAAATCAATTATTGGGGATCTATGGGGCAAGTCGGAAGGTTTTCCGATAAGTTAAGGGAGAACAAGAGCGTTGGCCTCAATTCTCCAGCTAGTGTCAACCGTGGAACCTACGATGACAGAAAACATCCGTTGAATTTTGGCTGAAAGCGTTTTGTTCAGCTCTGAAACTTGTGCAATGATTCTTTTCGAGCTCAATCGTAAACGTTTCTGTAAACGTTCAGAGATAAAGGTACCTTCTAAACCAAAGTCAATAAGCGCCCGAGCTGTGTAAACAGTACACAACTGGTAACGGTCACCACCGCTGTTCCCAACAAGACTCTTTCCTCTCTTATCGGAATTGGATAAATGACCAGCTGAAATGGCAGTAGTATGTGCTCAAGAAATGTAGTTAGGTAACTGCGACAGGGCTGGGCTTCCATTGCCATTTAAAGAGTGGGCCTGTTGCTCACGATGCAACATGCAATTGTGCCTGCCTTTGCATTTAGAACAATTAAAGGGACAGACAAGGTCTGAATAAACAATTCAGACAAACGTTAAATTTCTTCACCACCGAAAAACGTTCGCTAACATTCATATTTCCAAACTTCGGATGGGAATAGCTTACAAAAATGGGTATTCATGTGGGCATGATGACTACTAATTTTTCGCGTTGAACTACTTAGTACTTTTACTTTACTTTTGATGGCACAACAGCCCATGGAGGGCCTAGGCCGAGCTTTTCGCATCCACTCATGTTGTGCGTGTTATATTTGTACATGAATGGAAGGGACCTACAGTTTAATGCCGAATCCGAACGGCGAAGGAAAAGCTTTTCATAGCAATTTTTACTCTTGTAGGTTTGCCATTGCCTGACAAGAGGTGGTGCCGTGTAGAAAAATTATTTTTTCTACTTTTTTTTTTGATTTTGCCTGTGCCGAGATTCGAACCCCGGACACTCTGCGTAGCAGTCCAACGCACTACCACTACGCCACAGCGACCACACTACTACTTAGTACAATCTGAAGTAAAAGATTGCGACCTATTCGCAATATTTACACTAGAGCTTTTGAGGTCCATCATGGTTTCTAACGTTTGGAAACGAGTAGTCAAAAAGTCATCGAAATCGACCCATTTCGGTTTCTCGGTCTTCGCTTTCAATGTTTGCTCCCACAGAGCTAAAGTGTTTTCTGGTAACCTTGTAGAGCATAAAAAAATAAAAATGGCACCCCATTTGCTAACATCGATGTTATTCAATTTCAAGCCGAAATGCAATTGTTAATATCGTGTTAAAATTTTTTTAATTCTATTGTAACCGGAGAAAGATTGAACAAAACCTTGAGCTGACTGTTGATTAGAATCAGATTATTTTCATAACGGTCAGTAAGGTTTTTCCAAGCCACTATAGACCAATCATTGGTCAATGGTGATTTTCGAACAATTTAATATAAATGGCCGTGAACAGATCCCTAAAGGGCCAAGACAAATAATCTCCGTGAAATAGTTCCGTGTCACAAGGCGGTAGAGACATAGTGTGCATTGGGGCTATGGCGTTCCATCTGGCACTCGACTCGAACTAATGCGATAGTTCGCAGTGTCCGCAGTCTTGAACCTCCAGCGTAAATATATGAATGGATACCACCCATAGTGTAATTGAAGACGGCCTCAAAGTCTAAAAGGGCATTAGCTGCGCGATTAAATTTTGCTTAAGCAAACATGTTGTTGGAAATTAAAAAAAAGAAGAATATTTTAAACTATTTGAATTGGACCAAAAACACGACTGAAAATTTTAGCTGAAATCAATTCCAATGGCAGTAGTAAAAAAAAATAAAAATATTTGAACTTATTATATTTTAATTTATATTATATATTTTATTACAGTTAGATTCTACTAAAATTTTCTTAAATATTTCAGTAGTACTAATGTCGTTTCCCACTGGGTTGGATGCACCGATGTCCGTCGACTATTATTATATTTGAATATTTCATAAATATACCCAAAAATATATTCAAAATATCGATGTTGCACAACTTCCCACTGGGTTAGATGCACTGATGTCCGTCCACTACTGCTTCTGAGACTCCGATCAATTTGTTTTTCCAGTCTCATGTGTGTTCACTTTTCTTTAAATTTTAGTTTTTTTATATTTCTTTTATTTGATTTCACTTCCTTTTATTTGATTTTAATTTGCGTTTAATTTTGTTTAGATAAGCGTTAAATTTTTAAATATTTGAATTTCCGTGCTAACATACCATATAGTAGGGTACTTAGATTAAACTCCGCTATGAATGTAAAATTTAATTTTAAATTTACTCAAATATATTTGAGTGAAAACTTAGGTGCAACTGTATGTTTGCTGGTGAGAGAATGTAAGAGGGAGCGAACTTATATTTTTTGTTTTGCAAGAACAATTTCGACAACTATAACCCACTATCGATGACGTCAGAGTCAAAGACGAAGAAAAATAGAGAAATGAAAAAGCGAGTGGCGAAAGATGCAAGCGGTAAATTCTTAGGTATGTATGTATATTCTTCTGACAGTATATACCTTACTCAAAATAACAAACGGTATAGCGCCAATTATGCATGAAGTCTAGCTGTGAGATTACTTCACTGATACTTTTGTTGTTTTAGCACTTTTTTAATCACGGAATAAATAATAAATAAAATGCACATACCTTAGATAACTACTGAGGATTTGTTTGTGGATGTAGTGCAGGCTGGTATCTATGTTGTTGCTTATATGTATATTATTATTATATGTTGATATATTTCTGGTCGTTGGTGCTCTGCAATGAGCATATATTTTAATTTCCTCGTATCCGGCTCGAAGGACCATGAGGAGTGAGGGCTTTGCGTCTCCGGACGAAGGGGGATCTCGAGGGAAGTTGAAATAGTCGTAAAGGAAAAGAAAAGCAGCAGTAGTATACATTCTTAAATTACTTATTAAAGTATAAAAATGAAGTGTTGGCCCTTGTTCCAACTCAATTTTCCTTCTAGTGGCAAATAGCGGCTTCTGATAGCGGATCTTCTAAAATTCTTTAAGCATTTCGGTAAATTGTCTGAAGATTGACGAAATACCCTCGCTATTGTCTCCAAACGTAACGAAAGGAAAATCGAGCTGGTTTGTATTACCAGGATCACAAAAAGTGTACTTGAACCTAATGTACATTAAAATTATGGCTACAGGCCTAAGCCGGAGTATTAGTAGTATTGCAGTACTGCAGACTGTAAAAAAAATATGTTAATATAACAACAACAAAAATCATAGACCGCACCACTAACAACACTTTGTTAATATGTAAAAACTTGGGTAATTTACTTATTTTTTCTTGCTACGATAAACAGGACCTCCCGGTTTAAATTATTCCAAATGTGTTGACAACAGAAATTTGTTATTCTAGTGCATTTGTTAATCGCAGAAGGGTTTTTTGTGAAATAAGTGCAAAATATAAGCAACTGACACATGACAAAAAAGTCGCTGTACTTACATTAGTGAATCAAGGACTTTCCTCCCGGAAAATTTCTGAAAAATGGGCTTGCTCACATTCCACAATAGCCCATTTAAAAAAAAAAAGAATACTATGGAGTCTCTGGAGAGGGAAAAAGGATCTTGTCCTAAACGTGCAACCAGTAACAGAATTGATGGCCTTATAAAAAATATTAGCACAAAGGATCGATTTAAAAGTGCAGTAACTATTCGGGCCGAGCTAGAAACCTATCATTGCGTAAATATTAGTGTTGAAACTGTACGCAGGAGACTGCGAGAAGCTGGTTTATATGGAAGGCATCCTGCAAAAAAGCCATTGTTGACTGAAAAAATAAGAAAAGCTTGGGCTAAAAACTATAAAAACTGAACACTGGAGCAGTGGAGCAGTTGCGAAATGTCATGTGGTCTGATGAAAGCAAATTTAACCTGCTATGCGCCGATTATTTGCCGTACGTGCGCCGTTCCAATGGTGAACGAATCTGCACCTTATCACCGAGCAAAATCGGTAAATTTTTCATGCTATCTTTTGTTTGATTCTTACAGAATGTAAAATTAAAAATTAAAAACAGAACATTTAAAAATAAAATACTTTTTTTACAGCTATAATAAAATACTTTTTTTACGCCTGACTTGGCCGTTATACTTGGTAGTTATATAGCCAGAGTCGAATTTTTACCAAATGGTAGCACTTACGCATGAAGTATTAGGACTACCTTTACATATATATTTTGTATATAAGCAAACATTTTTTCAAAAAAATATCTACATATTATATAAATTGCAAGAACCTGCCTCATTTAAAAATGTTGGTTTGTTTCCACACAAGCAATCCTAACATATGAGGTTAAATCAAGCATTATGGAAAGAGCTAGCCAGATTCATAAAGTTTTCAATGATGTTGTCAAAAGTGATTTTGTCATCCTACTATGGAAACCATAGTCAATTGGATGCTTCAACGATGCCTTGAGCCCCCGTGCTATAACAACTTAGACATAGTTAGTTAATGGGTCATATTCATAAACTGAAGTAATTTTCATTTCGTCAAAGGACAACGTTCACAGTTTTTCTACCTTCGATAGCTTGTTCTGTTTCATTAACTCAACAATCTTGTACTGAATGCCCTCCGCGAATTATTTTACGGCACCAGTTATTGAGTGTCGCTACGCAAGGCAAGGGAAACCATTTCATTTGAAGGCACCTACACGCTGTACGGAGGAGTAATAGCACGTTTATTGGAGTAGATTTAGGTTTTTCAATTTACTAATTTGCCTTAGGCAAAAATTTTTTTAATAGTCTGCATGGCCTCGAATTGTTTTTGAATGTTAGTAAGGTCCACTGTTTTTTATGCATTGCGACAGGCGAATGTTTTCTAATGCAATTGCACTATCCATAACTTCGGGGCTATAAACGGTACATATTTGTTTTTTGTTTGATTTTAAATCGAAATTCATTAAAGAATTTAAAACAACAAAATATGTAGAACAGGCTGATTGATGCATATTTGGGAACCGGCCACAATTATTCACCAACGATTGTTAATATTCACCATTTCCTTTAAGTTTCTAATGTTTGAATATGCTATTCCAAAATCTAGCCCAGGACCAAAACAAAAATTCTTCTTGGCATAATGAACAGTTTAAAATAAATGTTTTCCTGTCAACGGATGCCTCTACAAACCCACAAGTGCTACAACTGTCTTGAGGTCTACGAAAGGAACAATATCAAAAATGTCCTTGTATCATACCAAGGCTACATCACCACTACATCAACTGCTGAACCTACTGACTTCTTTAACTTTTGAGTTATTACGCAAGGTAAACTTGGCGAAGGAACCAATTATGGTTTGGGGCGTCTCCACTTGTTTATAGCTGGTGTGAAGTCAAGCACACAAGCGAGATGAGTCTGTAAATTTTATAAAACATGCACTTCTGCCGTTCTTCATTGTCCTTTGGCGCGCATAATATGCTAAATATGTTCATTAGCAAAAGTGGACTTGAACAACAAGAGTAAAACTAAACTTGATTTTTCAATTTGTAACGTAACTTTAACACTTTCTGATATAACGTGAATGCAACCACTTGTCGTTAAAATCAATTAAACCTCTCTATTTTACTATGTATTGGCATAACATTGCCACTACCCACTCATTTGTCTCTGTTTGTACGTACAAAGAAAGCAGAAAATTTGGTTAGCTACATACTTATATTAAAACTTAAAACACATAATTTCTTTGCTTATGCTTTGACAAAAATCTTTGATTGGAAGTAAGTACAATTGCACTCTGTGCTTCGATATTTCGTCAGCATTTACGAGCACACATGGCAATATTACGATGATTTTAAACGCTTCTCTTTATATTTTACGTATGTATATCGGACGCCACTTTCGTCTCCCTCCCTAAAGACGCAGCAGTAGCATTGCTCTTTTGGTTTCGTGTTCTCTTGCTTGCCACATGTTCTCTTATATATATGTACACCACACATACACATACTTATAAGTATATAATATAGATATATATTTATCGGAACAAAATCGGTGGTAATTTGCATGCACTAACAACAACAGAAGACGGACATTTTTCGGTTTAATTGTAATCTTCCTCTCTTTACTTTTCGCTCCATACTTACATCATTTTTATACAACAGCAACACCGTAACAAATAAGAGCCCAGTTAATGGCAGTGCTTCCACTTTCTTCGCTCTATACGAGTACTTACACCATTTTCTATGCTCCAGTCACGACTTGTTTATTTCCCTCTTCTTTTGGCTCTCATCATTTCGATGTAAAAAATTTCGGGTACAACAACAACATTGTACCTACCCCTCAAATATCCTGCGTACCTCGCATTCAGCAAACATTTTATTGCTTTATTGCTATAAAAGAATAACAACAGCTTTTGATATTATCTAAATGTGTTAATTATTATTTTTATTTGTTGCATTATTTTTATCATTTGTTTGTATTTAATTTCATTTTATTTTTTCTCAACTACATACATATGTATATTTTTCAGCAATTAAGTATGTAATTAATTATAATTAATTTTTGATGTGTTTTTGTTTTTATACAATATATGTGTACGTGTGTGAGAGTGTGCGCGCGTGTCGAGGTGAATATGGAAATAACATTAATTAGTTCTCCTTTTTTAAAACACACACACACACACACACACACACACACACACACACACACACACACACACACACACACATGTAAGTGGTTATTGCATTTGTGTATGTAAGCTTTTGTTATTCTATTTTACATCAACTCGAACACAAACATCCACATTCACGGTTTCAGCGTATGTATGCAAATATATGGGCTTAAAAGGATGTACCCTGTAAATGGATGAAACTAATGGGTGCAGGAAGTATATTGAGTATGTGTGTGGTTTTTTTCATTTCATTTCATTTATTTAGTCAAATTCTTCCACTTAAAAATATCGATAAAAATCTCGAAAAAACTTAATTGGAAAATATAATTTTAAATAAAATTTTTTATTGTTTTTTATTTTACATTTTGTATTAACTTAATGAAATCACAAATATATATATTTTTCTGTTTTAGCAAGTTTTATTCAACAAATGGTGTACGTGACTTTGATTTTTTTTCTTTAATATAAAAAATGTGTATGGATGACTTTAAAATTGATCATTTTGCTATAAACACTTAACATATTAAAACTAGCATTTAAATATTAATATTTCAGTTTAACTTTACTTATACATCGTAAAATATTGTTTTGTTTTTTTTTACTTTGCTGGACAATTTGCGAGTATTTAATTGGTCTTTCTGTTCAAGATTTAATGGTTTATTGATTTCCATTCAAAGAACTTTTTTAGGTTTTTATTAAATTCTGTTTTTTTTGTTCTTGAATAAATTTGTAACCGATTTCGTTTGCTACTGGGACAGTGGAACAAACGGCACAATTGTAGTGTTCAAAATTCTAAGCAGGAGCAGACCAACTCTTTAGGTCTTTAAAGGGGTCGTGGCGCACAACCGATCTAATAGGTTACAAGTATGTCGCACTACCTTACAATTACATACAGATAAAAGAAAAACTTACTAAAAATTTTAAAGAAAAATTACTTTCAAAAAACCCAATTGAGAAAAGCTAATTCTTATATTGCACCAAATTATGCATATGTGTCTTCTACAAAAAAGTAGTACTGCCAGATCAAAGAACAATGATGACTTTTATTTTCTATTTCTTCATTCTCTGAAAATCTCTCACAGAGTGATTCGCTCGTATATTTTGCTTGTACAAAAAACTAGTGAAATCCTGACCTGGAGAGCAGCACCTAGCTTTCGCTAAAACACACATAGGAGAGACTGTGTTTGCATGCTCAGCTAAAAGGATGCCGATTTGCAGTGTCAAGCAGAGTAGTGGACTTTGATCTGTTTATATTTATTGAGTAAAAGATTACATTATGAGCTTTTAATTTTTATATAAAATCTCGTTTTACATTTATCTAGTAAAAAATCAAGGCATCAATGCCAAAATGCAATCAACAAGTAGTTTCTTCAGAAGACCAGAAGCGTTTCTTCACTGGTTGAGCATTGTGCTGAACCAGCTCAGTTTTTGGATCATTCAGCATGAAAAATACCAACGGAGATATTATTGGCCCATCCTGACTTCAGTCGACCAAATAACATCGAGCTGTTCGATGTTACCCGAATAAATTTTTTTTTTTTTTTAAATATAATTAACACACAGGAGGTACTCCTATAAATGCAGAGCATTGTGTTGATTGGAAGGAAGATTGATAGGTAGGAGGAAAAGGAGGGAGAAGTAGAACACAGTTCTCGGCTGGGTTGTAGCTGGAAAATTCAGTGCTCAGGATGCCACCGCCGAAGAAACGAAGACAAGCTGACGAATCAATGGAAAGATTCTGAAAGCTAGAAGAAGTTGAAAGTAGTGAGCCCAAATATACAGTTGTGACACGCGAAGATACTCTGAAGGACGATTTGTGGTAAAGCTGATATTCATCGAAGACTCCGAAAAGTTAGGAGACTTTAAAAACAAAGGACACATTTTGCGTCAAGACTCAGACTACCTTTGGTAGTACACAAATCACGAAACAAAGCGTTAGTTCAGATGTTGTGCGCATTATCGATTCATTGGGGATCTTGGCTCCAGTGTTAGCACTGCCAAGGCATTCATGCATAAACTATGGACTCTCAGAATATGATAGGATGAGGCACTACCCGCCGAGCTACATACTTAATGAGACATGTTCCGCGACCAACTTAAGGTGATGAAACGACTGGCAACTCCCACAACTTGTATTCAATGATGAAGTACCAAAATCAAAACAATTACATGTATTTTCCGATGGTTCAGGAAAAGCCTACGGCGCCATTATATACCTTTGATCAGTAACAATGGGTGGCAGAGTTCTAGTAAGGATGTTATGCGCAAAATCACGAGTAGCAAACATCAATCGCCAGCATCAGACAATTGTCCGTGCAGCAGTTCTGGAAGCTCAATTGGCATCTCGAGTTCAATAGAATTTGCAATATGAAGGCAAGTCAGTTCACTTTTGGACTGATTCAGAATTCGTGCTAGCTAGCAAAAACAAAATCCAGCAGATGTCCTATCACGGGGATGTGATCCAAAGTCATTCACACAACAAGATATTTTGTTCTTCGGCCCATTGTTTTTATGTGGAAACGAAGCACGATGGCCACAACGTGACACTAACGTCATTAATCACCACCATGATCTGATAATATAATATACTATATACCAATTCATTCAAGAAATTACTACAGATTTTGAGCTACGTGCTTCGATTCGGGGGACGTTCAAGAGGAGCATCACAGTATCAACCAGGCTTGGTTGGATTCGGATGGGAGGGTGGTTTGACGCATCAAGTTTACCAGACGGCACTAAGCACCAGATGTTCCTTCCTTATAACGACCCTCTAACAAGGCTCCTCATGCAGATGGTTCACGAGGAACATATGCTTTGTGGCCCAATTGCGTTAATGACTCACGTCTGACAGGGTTTTTGGGGAATAAAGACTATCATTAAGGCTAGATCACATAAGTGTGTCAAATGCTTTAGAGGTCGACCACAATTATTACAGAAAATAATGGGAAATCTCTCAGATACACGAGTGAATTTCTGTTTCTGATTTTTGCTGCTTCGCCGAGGACAAAACATCCGACATAATACCGACATAAATAGAAGATACAGGCAACCAATAACTGTGGTCATCATCAAAAAAAATAAAAAGGCTGGTGTTACAATGACCGCTAGACAGAGCTACGAAGGCAGACAAAGGAAAGATGATGTAGTACAAGACACTTCACCCGCTTCATACATCGTAGCACCATTACCAATAGCAGACAGCAAAGAGGCTCCCTCTGACCCAAGAAGATAGGACCATTAACAACGCAATAAATGGAACTGATGAAACAAAAACAGAAATACGATACAAGAAAAGTAGATGCTGTTGATTACTATGCTTATGCTACCACTAGTAAGGGCAACATGAATTAATAACACTGAATTCAAGACTGGACTTGGAATACATTTTGAAGGAAATGGCGCCATTAAAACTCCAGCTAGTGATTGGCAGCTTATTGTTTACTATGAACTAAACCCGTACTGGGAAAAAGCAGAGTCTTTCTCGAATGGCGCTGAACTTCGTGGAAAATGTCTCTAATTTATTATTTGGGGAGCTAGACTCGGAATACGCTCAACGAATGACCAAAACAATTGAATCGATCAGAACAGACGAGGGTCACTCCGATACTTGCTTAAAAATTAAACATCAATTCTTGTTGCAACTATCAACATATTCAAACAAGATCAAGCGGCCATTGAGCGAAAGTTCGACAGTTTCGACACACAAGTCAACAATATATGGTCACAGGTGCATGACATTCATACAGCAGACTACCAATCTATGGTCTTTTAAATATTCTCTACATTGGTCATGCAACTTACAATCATAGCGAAAAATTTGCAGCCAATACAAGCATCTATCCTGGATGTATTGACGCACACTCATCATGGAAAAATTTGTCTAATTCTCTTGCCACCAAATCAACTATAAGAGGAATAGGTGAAAATTCGAAACTACTTGCCGCCACCGTTGCCCATCATTGCAGATACAATCACCTCCAACTCTACAAACAGATGAATACTGAAGGAGGCATAGCTCCAAATCACGGCATGTACCGTTGTGTTATTAGGAGCCATTGGATCTATATAACCTCTTTCCTGTACTGCTGGCAGTACACAATAAGTGTCATTGCAATCAAAACCTGCAATCTAATTCTCGCTATCGCAGATTAGTATTTATGCTCTAACATGCAAATCAAATACAACAAGGGTTCTGAAATATGTTCATGCTTAACCCTTATTTGAGCAATGAGGTACCCGGGTACCTTTTTCGTTTTCTATAACCAATAAAATCATTTCTATACGCGTTACTATGGCAACCGTTCGTGAGAGCTCCTAACTATTTGTGAAGTGTGTTTTTTATGTGCTTTTGCCGTGTAAAGCTTTTAATATTATAATGGGCAACCAAAATATTTTTATATCCTTAACGATCGGAACAAGGTACCGTGGTACCTACATATACATATAATAGAGTCTTCTTTATAGTCCGATCCTAGTATTTTAAAAAATAAGGTGACTACTACACATTAATTTTTTGAAACACGGAAATATTATTTTCATTATTTATGCAAAATAATTGAGCATTACACATAAATTGTTTGATTTTGAAAGCATGAACTACATTTTGGACTTGTTTAATGACTGTTTTCGTGCCGAACAGCCATAAAATAGTGCAAATCATCATGGTTAAGAAACCAGACATGCCACCAGAACCAGTAACGGCATATAGACCCATATCTTTGTTACCCTCAATTTCAAAACTGTTCGAGAAATTAATACTGAAACGTCTCAAGCCGTTGGTCAACATGATTTCCAGTTTAGATTAAGAAATAAACATTACACCATCGATCGAGTTCGTCGTGTAACAAAGATGTTGAAGAAGCGTTTGAAACAAAAAAAATATTGCCCTACAGTGATTTTGATCATATGTCAAGCGGTTGATCGAGTATGGCAACATGGTCTTGTATATAAAATGAGTAAACTTCTGCCTGCTAATCTTTGCCATCTACTTGAGTCATACTTGTCTGAAACAATATCCAGAGTAATACATGAAGAAGAACTTTCATGTCAAACAGAAAGCTGAACAGATCAAGCACAAACGTCGTCAAATGTATTGATTAATTGGGCATCATTCTCAACTGAGCCTATGTTGCAAGAGACTAATTTATCAGTCTATCATCAAACCAGTATGGGCGTATACAGCTTTGGGGCTGTACGAATCAGTCAAATCGAGACATCATTAAGCGAAGTCAAAATAAACTATTGCGCATGATCAAGAAAATGGATTAAAGAAGTGGTACATGAATACCCACATCAATGTGAAGGCCATCCAACTCTGTATGTTACTGACGAATTGAGAAGATTGAAACGAACAAAACCACATGAGCTAACTTAAATAATATTATTGAATTTTAACATTTTTTCGTCTTACTTACTTAAATTGAGTACATTTCAATACTATTAACAAATTAACCTTGTTAAGATGGTACTAATCATATTTATTGGGGGGCTTGGGGCGTAGGACACAAGGTAAAGTTCGTGACAGTCGCAGGTGCGTCCATGTTCGATCCTTGCACTTCTACGTTTCAAGTCGACACACAGCCTTCTTGTGGCGTCCCCTGGAAAGCGATCTGACACCCGTTAGTTAGATTATTAATGTATGCGGCTCTCCATGGCCAATGGTTGTGCGTCGGGCTAGAAACCCATCACGTTAAAATACCCACCAATGAATCCTCAAAATAAGGCTCGGATAAAGAACCCCTCTAATGTTGACGACTCCCGCAAACGCCCAAAGGACAACGATTTACGGATATGCACCTGGAATGTCCGAACCCTCTACAGGGAAGGTGCCTCTATCCAGCTGGTGGATGTCCTCCAAAAATATAGAGCTGACATCACCGCTATACAGGAAATGCGATGGATGGGACAGGGTTGCTCCAGAAGAGCATCCTGTGATATCTACTACAGCTGTCATGCATCGAGACACGAATTTGGTGTTGGATTTATGGTTGGGAAGAGACTGCGTCATCTAGTCTCGCGGTTCACGCCCATGAACGAGCGTCTAGCCACTATCCGCATCAAGTCAAAATTCTTCAACATCAGCCTAATTTCCGTCCCCGACGGATGTACTAGACGTACGCACAATACGTGGTGCAAACATCGACTCAGACCACTACTTGGTTGTAGCCAAGGTCTGCACACGTATATGTGTAGCAAATCGCGTACGGATAGGTACAAAGAGAAAGCTGGATGTCGAAAAGCTGCAATCACAACAGACCTCCGAAGTCTTCGCCAACCAACTCGCACTCCTCCCATCGCAAAACACCCCTCAACTTGATGATATATGAGCGCAGTGGATGCACATTTCCTGCTCTATGCGTACGGCTGCCGAACAGGTGCTAGGCTACCACCGTCGACGGAGAAATATGTGGTACGACCAAGAGTGTCGCGATGCTACTGAAGCAAAAAACGCAGTCTACAGAGCCACCCTGCAGTCAGTTGCAACGCGAGCTGCTAAGGAGCGATACAGAAAGTTGAGGAGGGAGGAGAAACGTCTTTTCAAAAGAGATGAAGAAAGACGCGAGTTCAATGATATCGAAATGTTGCGGGACAGGAACGAGGTCCGAAAATTCTTTGAAAGAATAAGACGCCTGACTGATGGTTTGAAGACCGAAGCCTCTTCCTGTATGGATGAAGACGGAAATCTGGTGGTAGATGTTCAGGGCATAATGGGATTATGGAGGGAGCACTTTTCGTAGCTGCTTAATGGCGATGATGGCAATAATCCTGCCACTGCGGAATCTACTCCGAAAACCCCAATCACTGACGGCGTTAGAGTGCCGCCGCCTGACTATGAGGAGGCCTTAAAAGCCATCTCTCGGCTGAAAAACAATAAGGCTGCAGGTGCAGATGGCCTGCCTGCTGAGTTGTTTAAGACCGCAGGCGAAGAGCTCATAAAACGCATGCATGAGCTTCTATGCAGAATATAGTCGGATGAAAGCATGCCAAGTGATTGGAACCTCAGAGTACTCTGCCCAATCCATAAGAAAGGTGATACCACTATCTGCGCCAACTACCGTGGGATAATATTGCATTTAATATTGCATTTAAGGTTCTATTGAGCGTACTGTGCGAAAGACTGAAGCCCATCGTCAACAAACTGATTGGACCTTATCAGTGTGGCTTCAGGCCTGGTAAATCCACCATCGACCAGATATTCACACTACGCCAAATCCTGGAAAAGACCCGAGAAAAACAGATCGACACCCATCATCTATTTGTCGATTATAAAGCCGCCTTCGACAGCACGATTAGGGATCACTTGTACGCCGCAATGTCTGATTTTGGTATCCTGGTATACCTGCAAAGCTCATTCGTCTTTGCAAAATGACACTGACCAACACCACCAGCGCAGTGAAAATTGGACAGACCTCTCCGCACCATTTGCTACCAAAAGAGGTTTCAGACAAGGTGACTCCCTATCGTGCGACTTCTTTAACCTTATGCTGGAGAAAATAATTCGAGCTGCGAACACCGACATCTCTGGCACTATCTTCTACAAGAGTGTCATGCTGCTAGTATACGTTGATGATATTGACATCATTGGCAAAAACGCTCGAGCAGTCAGTGCAGCATTCTCCAACCTGGAAAGGGAGTCTCGTCGAGTGGGTCTAGTGGTGAACGAGGACAAAACGAAATACCTTGTGTCAACAAACAAAGAGTCACGGCGTCCTGGACAAAATGTTGACAACTATACTTTTGAAGTCTTCAAGGATTTTGTTTAGCTAGGATCCAGCAGTAATACCAACAATATTGCCAGCCTTGAGATCAAGTGGAGATTAAATCTCGCAGGTTTTAGGTTTTACTACGGGCTCAGTAGGCAATTGAGAAGTAGAGCCCTCTCTCGACCGACGAAAATAACGCTCCATATGTCTCTTATCCTTCCCATCCTAATGTATGGAGCAGAGACGTGGACATTGACCATCAACGATGAGAGGCTGTTAGGAGCGTTCGAGAGAAAGATACTCCGTAAGATCTACGGTGCAGTATACGTGGACGACGTGTATCGAATAAGATGGAACGATGAGCTGTGTGAACTGTACGCCGACACTGACATAGTCAAGGGTATAAAAATTCAACGGCTTCGCTGGCTGGGTCATGTTGAGCGAATGGAAGAAAGCGCTCCGGCTAGAAGGATGTTTTATTTGAACCACGGTGGAGGAACACGCAGAAGAGGGCGTCCGAATCTCCATTGGAAAGATCAGGTGCAGGGCAACCTGTCTGCGCTTGGCCTTATCAACGCGTGCATAGCAGAGGCGACTAGCTAAGCTTTATAGAGGCGGTCAAGACCGATCATCGGTTGTAGTGCCAGTTAAGTAAGTAAGTAAGTAATCATATCTATTAAGAGATGATTAAAGCAAACAAAAAATAATGCGCTCATAATGCGTTCATTCTTGAATGATTTATCAAAACTAAAGAATGAATTCTGTGATCTATCAAACTATCGGTAGTTTTTAGTCGATAGTTCCCATCACTATCCAGCACACACAAACTACGCCACGGCGACCACACAATATAACACATTTTACAGGAGAATTCTAGGCCTTCCAGGAACTTTGCAGAAGGATGGATGACTCTGTTTCCTGTTCCTTAAACCCTGTCGTTTGCCGAATAAGCTAAAATTTATATAAAAATTAAAGAAAGTAGAATCGAAATTAATATATCAAGATAAAATTTTTTACTGATTTCAGCCTTAATTAGGCGAAGTATTGGTTTCATATATTTTTGGACACTTACGAGGACACAAATTGTTTTTCAATAAGGAGCCAAATCACACATTTTGGCGAATTTTAGCCTACACCCATAGAAGATCAAATCAACATAAGAAATTTAGCTTCGTGATCATTTGAAGCGCTATAACTTCTCTGATTTGGCTCTACAAAGGTTTGAAGAAAATCCTGAATTTTATCGAAAAATCATCTTCAGCCTTTGTATTTCTTTTTATTGGGGGAAGAG
The DNA here is from genome assembly GCA_958295655.1 of Palloptera scutellata. Taxonomy (NCBI): domain Eukaryota; kingdom Metazoa; phylum Arthropoda; class Insecta; order Diptera; family Pallopteridae; genus Palloptera; species Palloptera scutellata. The sequence continues at coordinate 30,333,491 of OY282451.1, forward strand.
TGGTGGAAAATTGGCTCCAAAGAATGGTCATGGTCATATAGCTCATATTTCCGAATATTTCGAGTTCCGCACTTATATGTAACAAATGTTACATACAAACCTGGAATAAATTTCAGCCCGATATCTAATTATTCTGTGTTTTATTTAAATATAAAAGTGTTATGTCCCTATTGAAAACCCCTTTATATTTACCATATTTATGTATGTGTAGGTGCGGCAGGAGAAAAGGGAATGCATGCTCTATAATGTTGTTTTCTTACAAAATGTCAGAGAAAAAGCCTCCATGATGGGCTGATGTGCTATTAAAGAAAAATAAAAAGAACTCAGCCGAAGTCAACTCAGACATTTATTCAATATATATACATGTATTCAATATACATACTACATACATACAACCATCCATGTACTGGCGCATCCAGAAAATGTGGAACTCAGGATTTTGATATCGAAGAAGAGAAAAATTTTGAAATTGTGTTGTTCCTTAAAATGTTTTATAATTCATAGGCAAAGATCAAATCTAGCTCACCATGATATGCTAGTAGGTCTACGCATGTCCTATACATATATCGCTCGTTTTCTACAAGACTGTCATAACTCAGAAGAGATAAATTGTGAATGTAGACGAACTCGTTCTTTCAGTGCTTTTCAAACTGTCAGGTTGAAAAACAAAGTCCCAGTATAATGTATTCCACTGTACTGTAGTGTAATCAATTAATTATTTAAAAATATTTCACAATAACTGAGGTGAACATTAATCTATTTGCATTGTAGTTCGAGTGATTTTCTTCATTAATGAATCAAAATTCAGAAATGTGGCAGTTAAAAATTCATAATGCCAACAATGCACAATCAATATAAAATATACACTGAGAATAAAAATTCGGTTGAAAAAAAAAACTTGTTCAATTCTGTCGCATTTACGAATATAAAAATCAAATATTTAATTTCCTTAATATTTAACTTAGTATTTTTTAATATTTATTTAAATTTTTTACATGTGTGATTTAAAAAAATAAAGGAAGATATCTTCTAAGTATTAAGTGCAAAATACGTCACTATAAATAATAATGAATTATACAATTTGGCAATAAAAATGTAAATGCTTAAACTATGAACAAACTAAATCAGCTTAAAGCTTAACTTTCTTGTGTCGGTGTTTCTTGTTGTTTTTTGTTCGCAACTTATTTTTTTTTTTTTTTTGCACAAATCAATTGTCAGTCTTAATTTTGTCTTTCTTTAACAAGCCATTTCAAGTTGAACTTAAGACTATTAAGACTATACAGTCAAAGAGATTATTGAGAATTTTGTTGAAAATTGGTGTGCGTATGTGCGTGAGTGTCTATATTAACAATCGTATACTATATTAATTGTAACGAAAGTTAACTTTAAACTTACTCTAACTACAACAAAGAAGAGAAAAGGCGTATAATATTTGTTTAAGTGATTTTTTCCTTTCATTTCAAATTTAATCTCTAACTGCAATTGTTATATTCTGCGCAAAGAATTTCATATGGTAACCCTAACACGAACAAACAATTACAAAATGTAAAACTTTCCAGTCATTTCGGAAATTTAAACAATGACGGATGAAAAGTTTTATTCAAAACTGAGTTTAAAAGAAACACCAATCGCGCACGGAGAGAGAAGCGTATACTCATGTCAAAAAAATATTCTTAGTTGCTGCCATAAAGTATGTGAAAAAAGCTTGTATGCATGTGAGTGATAAAAAAAACTTCTCTCTTCTTCTTTTAATGGCACGACATATATGTACATGAATGGTTTGACAGCTTTTTACCCTTTTCACTTGTTTGGTACTTAGTACAAGCAAGAGAACATTTTCAAGCATTTCTGCAGCTACACTCTCCTTTCTTTTCCTTTTTATTTTTTGATTAGCTAACTACACATGACTATTTCCTTAAAATTATGGTTATAGTTTTCTCTGTGGTTCTTTGCAAATTAATTTTTAACTAAAACTTTATCGAATTTACAAATTTTTTGGTATTTAGATTTGATCTGGGAAAATTTTGTCTTTATGCTAACTTCCAATCAACAATTAATAGAAATAACATTTTTTAAAGAAAATGGAAGAATTTATTACAATTCCATAATTTTTAAGATATTGCTCATTAATCATTAATCATTAATCACCCAGTTTTCGATATAGCAAAATCGCCATTATCTTTCCTACGTTGCTGTTAAAAAATATGTATACTATCTTTTTTTGAAATTTATTTGTTCAGGTACTTCTAAAAAGTTCCTAAACAAATTTGATAAAAACAGCAACCAAGAGAAAAGACACATTCATTTAAAATCGATTTAAAAGCCAGAGGTTCCAAATATTTATACACCTTGTCGCCAGTTGGTCCTCCCGAAATCGCTAAATTTATATGATTTATTTTTAGAAACCATGACTAGACAGTAATAATACGTTACATACATTTGTAAATAATAATGTCATTGGTATTATGTTAAAACCACGAATGTTCAAATTGATTGTTTTGAGAACAAGGTTTTGGTGAACTACATACTTATGTACATATGTATGGTAATGAACAATTTTTGATAGCGAAGTATCAATAATTAATTCAAAAGAGGTAAATAAAAACAGATATTATACAATAGATTTTTGGTAACACCATCGATGATAATATTATTATTTGGGTTTAGTCACAAACTTGTGTTTCCTCACTCTCCTCCAATTCGATAGTTGTTCACGACTCAGGATTCATATTTATCAGCAAAACTTGTACACATGTACATAAATCCGAAAGTCAATCCGATCGCCAAAAAACAGATAATAAATTTTAAATATCGCCACACAGTCAACAAGTCACAATGTCTAATAATTTGCCACCGAATTTGCTCAACTCAATTACCAACTCAAATCGCCAAAAGGCGATAAGTCGCCGTATTTGTCAACTCTGTTAGAAGCAATAATAGACCATGTGGATTTGTGAACACACCTTATATCTTTTTTAAACACTCCTGGCAATACTGCATACTGCAACCGATGTCTAATGTAAATGAGGCTTATTGGAGCGTCTCTCCTTGCGCTCTTAAGTCTTAAGGAGCGCGTTCTTCCAGCGTTTCGTGTCAGTGCTAAATATCTATACAGAAAAATTTTTAAGTACCTAGCATTTGTGAATTTGCATGAATTTTATGAACGCCCAACGTGGGGGTGCATGTGTGTAAATACGTTACGAGTATGTGAAATTCGTGTATGAATATTTGTTTTTCTTTTTCAATATATGATCATAAGTTTCGTTTACATTTAACTATTTATTTATGTATTTACTTTTGTTTCTCTACTAAATATTTTCATAGTTTTTTTATGTTCTTTTCTGTATTTTTCATTAAACATTTACGTTAACTTTCGTTTACACTTGACACTTTATAAGTTTAATAAGTATGTAGGTATATTTTTGTTTATACTTTCCGAGACTTTTTAGCTTAAACGTACTTGGGTAAATGTGAGAGTGTGTGTGTGTACCATATTAATGTGTTCAAATCAGTAATGGGCAAAAGTGTACACGAGTTATTGGCTTATTTAACGATTACAGGTCAAAGGCTTTTAGACTTAACAGTGACGTATTTTATAATGTTGTTAAAGCTCTTAACGTTGTTCCGTTAATTGCGAAAAAGAATTAACGTTAATCGTAAACGTAAAATTTTTGTATGGAAAAAATTAATAAGATATAATTTTATGTTCAAAAACACTTAGACAAGAGTGTTTCGACTATGTGCATATAGAGAACAGACGTTCAACCACAGCACTGTAGCACTGCCTGTGTTAAATTTGATAAACAAATTCACCAACACGAAAAGGCAGCATCTGCCGCCAATTCCGTGGAGTTTCTTTTTAGCCAGTCATCAACTAAATCGTGGATTAGAAGAGTAAAGCTACCTGTTGTTCTTCTTGATTTTTTTTTGCCTTTACCAAGTATCGATCTAGTTATTCATCGAATGATTCAGGACGAACCATAATTTTCTTTATCTTACCGACCTTGTACTTCTCTAACGACATGAGCCGAAACTTGGGGTGGAAGGCAGAGGTGCAGTAAAAGCTTACCAGAAAAGCTGGCGTACACTGTTGGCCATCACTTATTTAAACAAAGATATTCTGCAAGTTTTTCTACTTTTTTTAGTATGTAAATTTAATTTCTCATTATCTTTTTGCTTCTTTTTTTATCATTTTTTTCTTTTTTTTTGTATTTTTCATATGCACCTGTAAAGACATAGGAGCACAAATGGGGAGTTTGGAAGGACGTGTAAAACTTCGTTCGTATAGATATCATAAAATGTAAGTTATTTTTTTGTTTAGGTATTGTTTCTTTAAATTTTTATTAATTGTAATTTTGTTTGTTTTCCTTAACATTTTCAGTTGCATTTCACTCTCCTAGCAATAAAATATGATTTTAGTTATTTAGATTTTTCTTTTTTGTTACATATTTTTTCATTATTTTTTTTCGGAATTTTTATACTAAATGATGCAATTATGTTTACGTTGTATTCAAATTCATGATTCATAGAAGTGTGTACATAAAATGTTGTGTAGATTTATTATTTTCATAAAACTATTTTTAAGACATTTTTTTGGAATGAATTTGTGTGTCAATTTTGATGGAGAAGTAAATAAAAATGGAATATTTTAGCATTTACATACTTTTATTACTCACTGTGTCTGTGAGTGTCTACAATAAAATTCCGATCTCTCTCTCTCTCTCTCTCCTCTTCTGTTCTCATTTTCAATTAATTTTTAACCCTTTTCTTTGCAGTTAGCATTTTCCAAATTTCAAGTTATGCTGCTAAAAATTGGTAGTCATACATCGTTTGTTTTTGTTGTCGTTGCTTCATTAGTATTAGCTGTTGTTTGTGTAGTAGCTGCCAATATCATCATTTCATCCGCAATTTGTTGTTCCTTTGTTGTTGTTCCTGTTGTTGTTCCCGTTGTTGTTCCTGTGGTTGTTCCTGTGGTTGTGCCTGTTGTTCTTCCTGTTGTTTTTGTCACATCATTTTTCACTTGTTCGATTGTCTTTGTAATTGTTGTTGTAGTTATATTTTCACTATTAATTAATCCTGCACCTGTTGCCGTTGCCCCTGTCACTGTTATGCCAATCGTTGGTATTGTTGCTGTTGTTTCAATATTCAATTGTCTACTTATTTCCATATCAATAGCTTCAGCATCTTCGGGATAACGTTCCGAGCAAAAAATTGCGCCATCTTTCAACAGCTTTAACAAGTTAATTCGGTCCTCAGCGGTTCGCTTTGCACACAATGGTCTAAAGTTGCCCACATGTGATTTGGTATGCATGTCAGAGTTTTTATGTGAATGCGTATGTGGTGGGTTGTGTGTGTTGTTGGTCGAATGAAAATATGAGGGGAAAATAGAAAGAAAGAAAAGTCGAAGCATTTATTTAAGATTTGAAGTATTTTCAAACAAAAAATTCAAAACTACAAAAAATATTTATAAAAAAATCATTTAAAAATATTACATAAATTACAATAGGTATACAATCTACATATAATACATACACAAATAAGTATATACTAGAGAGAGTAAAAAAATAGAAGAAAAAAAGTTTAACAGCTCAATACTAGTAAAAGTCTTAGAAAATTTTGTAAGAACTAAGTATTTTGTCACTTTTGATGTCAGTAAATTTTTGTAACCCCAAATCTATTTTTAATCTGACATCAAAAAGCTTTCTGACTATTTTCTTAAAGCTTATTTGTTTTGACAGTTGTGAATGGTTGGCAACGTTGAGAATTTAAAAATGTTGGCGAGAAAGGTGCTGGTTATGCTGTTCGCTGTTCGACAAACACATCATATTTTTCTCTCGTGCTCGGTGTAGGGGTTAAATTGGAGTTCGTTACAGAGTTGCTTTTTGTCGAAATTCAGTTTTTTTTTGTAATACTATTTTTTGCGCAACGGCAACACTAAATGGTATACCAAACAACTTTAAACGATTTTATCAATATGGAGAGTGAAATTAATAATATAATTGAAAAATTATGACTATAATATGATTTTTCTTCAATAGTTTCATGAATAATATATTTAATATTCACTTTTAAAAACTAAAAAAATTCGCAACTTCGCTTTTCTTCATATCAAAATAAAAGTGCACGTTTGCATGTTTTCCTTCTATTTTACATAAATTTTTTTTCATTTTTTGTAGAATAATTCATTGCCACCCTGAATGCTCGTGCTCGGCGTGTTCGGTGTACATTTCAACCAGCATATCGTGTTCGCTGTTAGAGTGAGTAAAAGCTCTCTCTTCAGCATGCAATTCTTGTTGCCCGAAAAGAAAAACCTAAGAAAAAGTAAGCAAAAATATTGTTTAGGCCTATAGCCATAATTTTAAAGTTCATTAGGTTTATGTTCATTTTTTGTAATCCTGCAACCCTAGCCAATTCGATTTCCTATCGTTAAGTTTGGAAAGAATAGCGGGGGTATTTTGTCATCTTTAGACAATTTACAGAAATTTTGAAAAAGAGTTTATTGCTAACCTAACGAAGCCAAAAGGTCCAGACGTCCTACCGCAGCAATAAATCTTAGAAGATCGGTTACCACAAGCCGCTATTCCAATAGAGAAGGAAAATCGAGTTGGAACAGGTAAGCCCCAATCATTTTTTAGGCCGAAACTTTTGGACAAGTTGTGGGCAAAGCTGGCCTTTCCATTCCATATGATAAACACCTTGCCAGAAATGTAATAAATAAATAAATAATGTACAATAAATAAATTTTTATTAGTTAATCATTTATAATAACTCTACACTAGACAGTATGGTAATATGGTTCCTTCTGTGAAGGTGTTAGAAGAGACATTCATGTTGTTCCCTACCAGCATATTGTGGAAAATAATGCAAGCATACGTAAATATAGCTACCTTTTCATGGCTATAGTAGAGAGTTAGAAAGGCATCGGAATCGCGATTTCAGCTCACCAAATGCTTTTTTAGTTACGTTGCATGCTTTCGCATGGAGCCTATTAAATTTTTCATCCTTGCGTTTAGACACAAGAATCCATGGCTCAAAGGGTTACACTTGGTCTCCTATGAGCCAACTGCCCAAGTTTGGTCTATGTTCTCTAACAAGCGTTGCTCGAGCAGATGATGTTGCCCCGATTGCAGAATCTTGGCAAGATCCCGGATATTTTGCATTAACCGATATAAATTTCAATCGGTGGTCACAAATCTGTTGCGTCAGTAAGATAATATACATAGTACTATTAAAATTAATAGCGACATGTACATTTGTGACTGATGCAAACTTACGGCTTCTACATTTATGCTATAATAACCTTTTTCATGTTCATGTAAAAAGAAAATGGATTGGTATTATCTTTTGAGGAAGGGGAATGTATAGCAATGTATGTGCAATCGATGGCAGAAATCGTAGCTTTTACATTTACATTTTCTGTAAAATATGAAATCAAAATAAATATTTAAATAAATAATAGTTAAAATTACATTACTAACCCGAGTTTTAAAGATGTAAATTGTTCATGCGCCACAAGAAAACATATGGTACAGTATGACCCTTTTTTGGACTATTAGCTAGCATATTTTGCGAATACAGCATGAAACTGATGATCGGCTCATTGGTGCTACAAAATTATTACCTTGGCACTGCTGATACGATCCATTTGCTAGAAAATGCAGAACGCTGAGAAACCTGCTTTCAAAGGAGAGTTGTCTTCTGACTATCGGACATTTTTAATTCATTGATGAGCCTTAGACAGTGCTTCCGCCATTGAACTGCTATCTCTCAATGGCTTGAGAATTCTCCTCCGTTCCAGGTTTTCACTTTTTTTTTGCCCCCTAAATTGCACAAAAAATACTTGCTTCTTCTATTTCCATATGAATGGAAGGAACCTACAATTTAATGCTTTTCGTAGGCAATATTTACTCTTGTAGAACTGGCATTGCCTTTTTTTTGCTACTTTTTATTTTGCCTGCGCCGAGATTTGAACTCTGAGTAGCAGGCCGACGCACTACCAACTACTCACTACCATATTAATTATGAAAACAGATTTGAAGTACTTTCCAAGTGGAGTTTTAAATTTGACTTTTGTTCTAATAAAGGTATGTAGACAGCTTTTTTACTTTACTTTTACTTTTAATGGCACAACAGCCCATGGAGGGCCTAGGCCGAGCTTTTCGCATCCACTCATGTTGTGCGTGTTATATTTGTACATGAATGGAAGGGACCTACAGTTTAATGCCGAATCCGAACGGCGAAGTGAAAAGCTTTTCATAGCCGTGTAGAAAAATTATTTTTTCTACTTTTTTTTTTTTTTTGAATTTGCCTGTGCCGAGATTCGAACCCCGGACACTCTGCGTAGCAGTCCAACGCACTACCACTACACCACAGCGACCACAGCTGTATTGTTCAGTCTTTACCTAGTTAATCTGAATAATAAAATACTACACCAATTACTTAGTTTAATTTTTGATGCATCGATGCATTCGCTCCCTACATTTAACCTTAAAAAAAACCCATTCTCTCCATTTTAAATATGTACACAAATGCAATTATAATTACAACAAAAAATGCACACTCGCTTTAAATTACAATAAAATAAAAAATGAAAGGGAAAAAAAAGAAAAAAAATTCTGAAGGAAAAGGGAAAACTTCATTAATTATACACCAAGCTATCTACGCGCTCATAATTTTCGCTCAATATATTATGCGTCAAAAGAAATATACCAACACAGCACTCCAGATTTCTGAAAATGCTCATACAGCAGCAGAACATGTCCAGGAATTATTTTATTAATAGTAAATAATAATAAAATATGATGGCTGACTGTCAGGGGCATAGTCAATTCCCCTGTAAATTTTTAAATATGAATGAGTGAATAATAGAGAGGGTGAGGGAATGAAAATGTATTACATTCTCCATGGAATAAACGAATAATTGCACATGTTCACGCCCATATGCTATTCCCTGCACACACACACACAGCGATATTGTTGGATTCATTCATCACATTTAATTAAATCAAAGTAGCTCAGTGTTTCCATATAAATTTCGTATATGCATCATTTGGCATGGTTACTATGCACGGAACTTAAATTAAATTATCTCTCTATTCGTTTAATCTTTAGTGATTTTTCTATTTTTCACCTTTAATATTAGCAAACATTTAATTGTGTTCATGAAGTCGAGTGTTTACATCAAAAATTATGGGGGGAAAAAAGTGCTAAAGCATTCATCAAAATATTGAAGCAATGACATACTTTTCAGCCAAAATGTGTGGACACAAAAACTGAAGGATAATGGATCGGAGTGAGACCTGAGCTGCCAACCACTGAAATGTCAGCTTCTTGGGAATTACTTTCAACATCTTCTTTCTTCTTACTTTTAATGGGAAAACAGCCGATGGAAAGCCTGCGTGTGTTATATTTGTATATGAACGAAAGCGGTCTTTGGTTTTTATGCCGAATCCGAATGGGGTAGTGAAGAGCTTTTCTCAGGCAATTTGTACTCTTGTAGGTTTGCTATTCCCTGCCAAGAGGTGGTGCCGTGCAGAAAAATACTTTTCTAATTTTTAATTTCGCCTGTCTCGAGATTTGAACCCCGGACACTCTGCATAGCAGGCCATCACATTACCAACACCGGCGCATCATCGTTATATTGCGAGTTTGTTCCAAAATTCCAGGCTCATAAAAACGTTTTACCCCGAATTATAATTTTTAGTTTATTTAAAAAAATATGTCTGGCAAGAAAGTGTTATGCCCATGATTAGATTTCAAGAGAAACCTCAATATTGTATTTCGAAATTTTAATCTCAGTTTAAAACTTAGCAATGCAAGTTATTTTATTTCACACAAATTTTAACCTAAAATAATGAGTTGAAAACTAACCATTGAACTTGCAATTGTAATATGTGATCTTAAACCTTTCATTTTACCCTTAGTAGTCTAAACTTTCTTATTAATAAAACAAATTCAAACCAAACAGGAAAACATTGACACAGTTCTGCTCATTATCTCCTTATATAAGACCATTTTAACTCCTTGTTCACATTATATTGTTTCGAAAACAAATCCATATAAACAAGAGTGGCAGAAAACAACGCTCTAACTCAAATTTCAGACTCTAAGGTGCTTAACCCATTGTGTTCCAAGTTTCCTGGCTTTCTATTTTAAATAAATTTTCATGTTGTGCTCGCCATAGGCATGTAAATTTTAGGTTTAATATGAACTAAGCAGTGAAAACCTTGAGACTTGCAGTCCTGTCTTGAGTCAAAATTTGAAAGCGACATTTTTAACTTATATATAGTAGTACTTAGTAAAGTAAGCAAATCATGCAGATTATGCTTTAAACATGCTAATACATAATTAGTTGGTTTAAAAAGAATCGAAAGAAAAAAAGAACATCGAGACATAGATGAGGTGCTGGGAGGATAACCACCACATCTGGGCCTCTCCCCCTAACCTGCCTGAATCCTTCAATTGATCCATAAAATCCTTGCCGGTGATATCAACCAATGAGTTGGGATCCATATTCGATAATGAATCTAAATCGGGATCGCTCATAACAGAAACATTACATAAATTATTCTGCAATTGTCCAACTAATTGTTTGATGCGAGCCGTTTCAGCGACAGCATCTGTTGTATCGGCATTGCCATCGCGATGACTGGTTATGGTGACATAGTGACTGGGCTGCAAAAAAAGAAGAAAAAACAGAGAAAAATAAATAATAATAAGTTTCACAATGAATTTTCACTTATACATATGTACATATCTTTAACAATCGCAAAATAATGCAAATGGAAATTGTAGCACATTGTGTCCTTCTTTTTGGAAACTGTTGTTCTTTTTTCATTATTGACTGTTAACAGTAGGGCTGTGTAGAACTACAACATGCTATCTTTACTTAACAGTTATAATTATCTGCGTTTTTACTTCCAAACAATTATCGCTGCTAGTTATGCATTACTAGAAGCTAGCGGCGAAAACAACGCTGGCATATGTAATACTTTTATAAAAACTACATTTAAAATATTTTTTTTTTATTATTTAATGCTAAAATATTATCACATGTATCGGAAGGTGAGAAGGATCAGCTGAACACGCTGTAGCTCTGAAATGTCGATTGGTGTCGGTATGTTTCTGTTTTATTAATATTATTACATATTTATTTAAATAGTCGAAATTTAAAATAAAATAACTGGTTTGTTTATTTAATATAATACAAAATTTATACGTTCGTTTGTTTTTTATTTCTGAATCATGACAAATGAGTGAAACGATTGTTTTTTAAATGACGGTACAAATGACGCCAATAAAGCGTGGAGATGCCAAACATGGAAAATTTGTTTCTACTTCCAAAAATTTTTTTATTCCTAAATTCAGAGAATACAATTAAATATTTTTTTTTAGTGCTTTGGTCTGCTACGCGGAGTGTCCGGGGCTCAAATCTTGACACAAGCAAAATAAAAAGAACGATAGAACAAAACAATTTTCCCACACCGCACCACCTTATTGCAGGCAATGGCAAACTTACAAAAGAGTAAAAAAGGTCTAAGAAAAGCTCTTCCACTTTGCCGTTCGGGTTCGGCACTAAATTGAGGTCACTTCTATTCATGTACAAAATATAAATATAACACGCACAACATGAGTGAATGCGAAAAGCACGGCCTAGGCCCTCATGGGCTGTGGTGCCACTAAGAGAAGAAGTATATTTACCAATGATGATTTCTACTTAGTATCTAAATGCCCCTTTCCTGTCACTCGTTTTCTACTTTTCTTATACTTAGTTTCCTATCTCAAATATGTAGTGTAGGAGGTTCTATTAATTTAATGTAATTATCGATTTATATTTATCATTTTGTTTTCACCAAAAAAGCAATTTTACAGGTTTTGATCATTATAGCAAATAGCTTTATTGAAACTTTCTGTGCAATAAATCATGTCATCAAATTGTAATGGGATGAAATACTTCATGTAAGGCTTTTTCTCAATCCTCAGATCTGGAACATGTGTCTACATATAGTACATACGAAAACATTTCAATGCCTGGGTACTGACCTTAGCCATCAACAATGGAAAAATAAGAAACTAACAAAATTAAGCGACACTGAAAAACAAAACATGCTACAAACCATGCAGTAGCAAACCAAGAGACCAATAAATGTCAATGACAAACGAACCAACATGCACTTGTTTTCATTTGATGTTGCTATTGTTGTTGACACATTGACATTCACATTCAATTATAATCTAACCTGCGACGCTATACATCTGCACAGGTATTTGGTAGATATGTACTTTGGTACATGCATATGTCGTGTGTATCTATCTATGTACATTGAAAAAATAAACACATACATACATACATGCATTGAATGTTGTGTGTTGTGAGATCAAAACGTGTACCAGGTTGCCAAAAGATATGTCGACATGTGAGTGACATGGCTTACGGAAATCACGTGTCGCTCTTGTTGTCACCAACGATGAGATGACGAACTTAAATATTTTGTGGGTGTAAAAAAAAATTTAAAAAATAAAAAATATACGTTTTTAAAAAATTTAAATCTCTCAAAAATTATACATATTTGCTTCCAAAATATGTAATAAATTACGAAACTATTGTCATTATGAGCATGAATGTTTTTGCTTTGACCAAATTTGCAAATGCGTGTAAAATAATAAAGTTTTATTTATATAAATATTATTGTAACTAAGTAACATAAGAAACGTTCCAAAAATATGGAAGTGAACAACAAAACTGTATATTATTAACGAAACAACGTTTTCTACTGCGGACGATAGCATTTTGCATGAAAATTAAATCAAAATGTTAAAATCGTAGTTCTCATTTTTCAGATATAATGCAAACAATAATATAAAAATTTCATATAAAAATTTAATTCAATAAACATTATTCGATTAGAAAAAGTATATTACATTATATTTGTATTTATAAAATGCAGTAACAAAGCTGGTGGCTTTGAACTAATTTCAGAATTGCAATACCAATACGGGACTTTTAAATATTAGCTGATTCAAAAATTTGTTTTTCTTATGTGTTCAATGAAATGAGTAAAAAACTTTTTTGTGCCATTTCTTTTTGATTTTTCAACATATGTACTTAGCTATTTATCGAACGTGTTCGAATGTTTACAAACGTGTTCCAGCTTACATCTGAATGTGTTCCGACTTCGATCATGTTCCATTGAAAACTTTAATCCAACCGTTTTACGACTCCGATCATGTTCTAACTGAGATCGCTTTCGTACTCCTATCGCGTTGCAATTCCATCTGTGTTCCAACTCCAACTATATTCGAGCTCTGACACCGCCCAACAAATCGGAAACGATAACACTAACAGTAAAGCAGAATCCCTTTCTTATTGCGTAGATACTCGTACTTTTCAACATAAATTTAAAAACAATGCCCCACAAAGTTAAGTATAAAAACCCAAAAGCTACTCTGATTTGGGAGTCATATTCTGGTTTCTACATCTAAGTTAACTTATACATCTGGCAACTCTATGCTAATACACAAATTAATCAAATTAAACACGATTGTGAATGAGTTTAAGTGGAGAGAAGGAAAATAAAGTAATTATATTAAAAGGTAAACATTAAAATTTTAAACATTTATTACACAAAAGTGTAACAAGCATAAATAAATAATTAAAGGAAATGTAGTACGTGTCTGAATAAAGTTGTTCATTGTTGATTTTGTTTCTGTTTCCGATATAATGTAATGTATGTTGTATGCATGCATCTAACATACATTTTGTTTGTACGTAAAACAGTGGAAACTCTTTTTAAACCAACAAAATTATTTATGGAAATATCAACAATACTAAGAAAGATGAAGCGAATACTTGAGTGTGGGTGTGAGTGTTTGTGCGCTCAGTCCTCTCAGTCTGAAGTAGAATGCCAATAAGAAAGTAATATAAGCTTTCAAATATTTTATTTCCCACATTGCACACATAAGAAATAGGTAAGTACATAAGTAGTAGGCTTGAAACTGTCAGAAACGATGTAAATGAAAATGAAAAAGCTAAATGAAAAAAATACCGGAATCAAGTTTGGCCGCGATAGAACTTTATCATCCCTACACACCCTTTGAAGTAAAACACCTTTTTGCATTCAACGGTTGGCTAAATTTTTATAACTCACTATATAAAATGTTGTATGGGAAGTAGACGTGGATATTGTCTAATGATGATTATGTTGTGGTCGCTGTGGTGTAGTGGAAGAGCGTTGGACTGCTACGCAGAGTGTCCGGAGTTCGAATCTCGGCACAGGCAAAATCAAAAAGTAGAAAAAATAATTTTTCTAGACGGCACCACCTCTTGGCAGGCAACGGCAAACCTACAAGAGTAGAAATTGCTATGACAAGCTTTTCACTTCGCCGTTCCATTCATGTACAAATATAACACGCACAACATGAGTGGATGCGAAAAGCTCGGCCTAGGCCCTCCATGGGCTGAAAGGAAAAACTTATAATCGTCAAATACTTTCAGCGACTTTAAAAGTGAGCTTGTCGTTTTAGCTTCTTATAGTTTAACTCGTCACTGAAAACTGCTTCATCTGGTTTCATCTTAATATTTTTCTTAAAAGTTGATTGAAAGAATGCTTCTGCTATTGATTCGCCACTTTTTCAGGTTTTGTATTTTTTGATTTACGTAATTTTCTAGTTTTTATAATGTCTTAAACACTTTTTCATTCATTTTAACAACTCACTAACATTTTTAAGTACAGCATTCGAATAGGTTATTATGAAAACTGATTAAATATTAAATTTGTCAAATGTTTTATAGTTAAATGAAAACAGAAAATAATTTTCTGTATCTAGATAATTCAATTTTATGGTATCATCCTTGCATTTCATCCTTCCAGCATTCAGAGCATATTTTACCGAAAATTTTCATAAGACATTTCTGTTGCCACGTGATCACTATAGATATGTTTCATATTCATTAATAAGATTTGCGTTATTTCGTATTAAATGTTTAGGAACATGTATGTTTGTATGTTTGACATATGGTAAATAGAAACTATCAATATCTTTTTGTCGACCTATGTAAAAGCATCCTATACCATTAATGTAAGACAGTAATTGTTGGAGATATTCATATTTCGGTTGATATAAGGATTTTGAATATAAGTATGTACATATACTTATATTTTCAAATTTAAGACCATTTGGACTTTCTATTAAACTCAACATAGCATTTGTCTTCCCACAATTTGATAGCCCTGCAATTAGTGATCAAGATTTCTCACAGTTAACGTCTGATTTGTTTTAATTAAACGCATCCTTGACTTTAATCTATTTTTAATAATATACATTTACGGAACTTAAAAGAGCTTATCTTTATTTTTGAAAGTTTATAAATTTGTAAAATAAAACGAAAAATATTTCACTTTAATTAATTAATTACTATTTATTTTATTGCATATATGTTGATATTTATTATTTGCTAATCATTAAATATGAAAGCACAGCATGCGCTGTTATGTCATTAAAAGATAAAGAGGTTATAAAATGTTAAATAATTATATGATAAATATCTATATTTTATTTGTGATGATGATGAGTGAAGTAAGTATTAGAATTTGAGATTGATCAATTAATTCTTGAAAAGACTAACTCTTAAAATTATTTGTTATTGCGATTACAAAATTTTTCTGATTTCATTTGTTAACGGAGTATATTACAAGGGGACGATCATGAAGTAATAAGCTATGTCAATTGGTCCAGATTTATT
This sequence comes from Palloptera scutellata, assembly GCA_958295655.1. Classification (NCBI taxonomy): domain Eukaryota; kingdom Metazoa; phylum Arthropoda; class Insecta; order Diptera; family Pallopteridae; genus Palloptera; species Palloptera scutellata. Next base: position 30,349,233 of record OY282451.1, read on the forward strand.
AGCGGTGCATCAGATTTATATTGTTCGAAGTTAAAAGTGGTTGTTGAGGATCTCTCATATAATAGGATTGTTGAAGTTTTAAATACGTTTCATATGAGTAATATAGCATAACTATCTTGACTGAATTTAACATTTAGATCCCCCCAACGGTACGTTTCTGAATTTAAATATACTTTTAAATCAGTGAGATCACAATGATCACATATATTTTTACTTTTCCCAAAGTTGATTGGAATGCAATTAATATTTGACGAGGTCTTTCATTTTGAAGAGCAGGTTCCATATGTGATTTGTAGTTGCAACAAGTGTTGGGTTTGTATGGCAATCCCAACTGCAAAATGCTAGTTGGATAGCACGACTGTTTTTAATTGTTTTGTAAATCTATAACTTAGTTGAATCCGATAGATGTAAAGTATGTGTGGAACTTTCCACACAACATTTAAAATTTGAATGGAAAGCTTTTCATTTAAATCAGTAGAAAAGACGACAGATTCATCATATTTCGTGCGTCGTAAAATTAATTCATGTTTAGCATTCAAGTATTTTATTATAATCTTCTTTTCAATGGGAAGTAGAAGTTAAATATTCTTTGGGTTGGTCTTAGTTCTCTGTTAGTTGGCCATCCTGCATTCTGCAGCTTTTTGCTTTTATAATTGTTTAGAGAAAACAAAATTTTCTTTGTTGTACTAACTCCCAAATTACGTGTACGATCAATTTCCATACCATTAAATTTATAACGAATTTCATCAAATAAAAATGCAATGCAATTATTTTTCAATTTAATGTGTCTGACATTTTTTTTGGTCTATGGTTATTAATCCATCAATAAAAATAAGAACTCTCGCTGAGTAAAATGTAAAGATCCTGATGTTGAATTGGTACACGGTAATTGATTTTGATAATATTTTTCGATTAGCTCTTGTTTTTACGACTCCACTTGTTTGATTGACAGTTGACGTGCCACTTATAAAAGGCATATGCTTCGTAAAATTTTAAATATAAATAATCATTCTTTCACCGCCTTGAACAAGCAGCCTAACTGAATTATGATGATTATCTCACGAACGTTCACAGGTAAATACTTAACATTATTCGGAACTTGGTTTATTTTATGTATATCCCGGGCTTACATTTGGCGAAAATTCATGAATTATGGGATTATATTATGGAATATTATTAATACATGATCCAGTTATTAAATTACATTCAATGCATATCCAATTAATGTTAATAATGTTCATAGAATTGTCGGATGCATGTAATATATTTGCGATTAATTATCTCTTGCTAAATGGTAACAGCGTACCAATACTTCGATCTCTATTAAACCAGATTCGTTTATTTGTCTTGATTTCTGTTTTGAGTGTGTTGTTGTTCGTAATTGACAGCTTAGTTGGAACTATATGTTTGAAAATCTACAAGACCACACAAATAATTTCAATTGAATTGGTGGGAAATATTCAGCAGTCAACACTGAAGTATTTTCCTTAAGAATAAATGTCATTTGAGGGCTAAAAATTAAATAGCTTCTTTTTTATTTGCAAATTATATATATTTATTTATTTCATATAAAAAGTATTATATTTTTGATTACTTGCATTATTATACTTATATAGTATTATTGCTTAAGGATCTTATTATTTCTAATGGGGGTTGCAAGTTTCCGAGTCTATCGAAATATTCATTGCTTTTGTCATTTTTATTATGTGTGACGAAACCTAAGCTATTATCCAAATTAACAATTCCACATACATGCTTGAAAGTTTTTTTTGGTAGAGTTTTACGCATAAAGACACCTCTGAAATTAGCAAGTGGTTTTGCACATTTAACTATTTCCTTTGCACTTAGGGCTCTTTTGGGTAGTTTCTTTTAAAAGTTTTTGTATTCGATGCTAGATATAAACCATATCCTTATAAGAAGGTTTGAGATGAAGTCCTTTACCCATAGCTACTGCTTCAATAGTTTTGTTGTGCCGGTTTGCTTCTTTCAATTGATCCCTTGCAGATTTTGCTAAATTAATCCATTTGGCAACAGCTGCAGCGCCAGATGGGGGGCCTGGGGCGTAGGACACAAGGTAAAGTTCGTGACAGTCGCAGGTGCGTCCATGGTCGATCCTTGCACTTCTACGTTTCACGTCGACACACAGCCTCCTCGTAGCGTCCCCTGGATAGCGATCTAACAACCATCAGTTAGTTAACTAATGTGTGCGACGGGCTTCTCCGTGGCCTTGAATGAATGGTTATGCGTCGGGCTTGGAACCCACCAATGAATCCTCAAATAAGCCTCGGATAACGAACCCCTCTAATGTTGACGACTCCCGCAAACGCCCAAAGGACAACGATTTACGGATATGCACCTGGAATGTCCGAACCCTCTATAGGGAAGGTGCCTCTATCCAGCTGGTGGATGTCCTCCAACAATATAGAGCTGACATCACCGCTATACAGGAAATGCGATGGACGGGACAGGGTTGCTCCAAAAGAGCATCCTGTGATATCTACTACAGCTGTCATGCGTCGAGACACGAATTTAGTGATGGATTTATGGTTGGGAAGAGACTGCGTCATCTAGTCTCGAGGTTCACGGCCGTGAACGAGCGCCTAGCCACTATCCGCATCAAGGCAAAATTCTTCAACATCAGCCTAATTTGTGTCCATGCCCCGAGGGATGAGAAGGATGAAACGACCAAAGATAACTTCTACGAGCTCCTCGACAAAACTTATGAGCATTGCCCCCGCCACGATGTTAAAATCGTGTTAGGCGACTTTAATGCCAAGGTGGGCAAGGAGAGTCTCTTTGGTCCGACGATCGGAAAATTCAGTCTCCACGACGAATCCACCGATAACGGTATGAGACTGATCGACTTCGCCGCCGCACGAAACATGCCAGTTAGTAGTAGCACCAGATTCCAACATAAGGATATCCAAAAGGCCACTTGGCTGTCCCCTGATCAAAACACACGAAACCAAATTGATCACGTTGTGATCGACGGAAGGCACGCCACCAATATACTAGACGTACGCACAATACGTGGTGCAAACATCGACTCAGACCACTACTTGGTTGCAGCCAAGTTCTGCACACGTATATGTGTAGCAAATCGCGTACGGATAAGTACAAAGAGAAAGTTGGATGTCGAAAAGCTGCAATCACAACAGACCTCCGAAGTCTTCGCCAACCAACTCGCACTCCTCCCATCGCAAAACACCCCTCAACTTGATGATATATGCGCGCAGTGGACGCACATTTCCCTCTCTATGCGTACGGCTGCCGAAGAGGCGCTAGGCTACCACCGTCGACGGAGAAATATGTGGTATGACCAAGAGTGTCGCGATGCCACTGAAGCAAAAAACGCAGTTTACAGAGCCACCCTGCAGTCAGTTGCAACGCGAGCTGCTAAGGAGCGATACAGAAAGTTGAGGAGGGAGGAGAAACGTCTTTTCAGGCGCAAGAAAAGAGATGAAGAAAGACGCGAGTTCAATGATATCGAAATGTTGTGGGACAGGAACGAGGTCCGAAAATTCTTTGAAAGAATAAGACGCCTGACTGATGGTTTGAAGACCGGGGCCTCTTCCTGCAAGGATGAAGACGGAAATCTGGTGACAGATATCCAGGGCATAATGAGGTTATGGAGGGAGCACTTTTCGCTGCTGCTTAATGGCGATGACGGCAATAATCCCGCCACTGCGGAACCCACTCCGGAAACCCCAATCACTGACGACGTTGAAGTACCGCCGCCTGACTAAGAGGAGGTCTTAACAGCCATTGCTCGGCTGAAAAACAATAAGGCTGCAGGTGCAGATGGCCTGCCTGCTGAGTTGTTTAAGACCGGAGGCGAAGAGTTCAAAAAACGCATGCATGAGCTTCTATGCAGAATATGGTCAGATGAAAGCATGCCAAGTGATTGGAATCTCAGCGTACTCTGCCCAATCCATAAGAAAGGTGATTCCACGATCTGCGCCAACTACCGTGGGATAAGCCTTCTTAATATTGCATATAAGGTTCTATCGAGCGTACTGTGCGAAAGACTGAAGCCCATCGCCAACAAACTGATTGGACCTTATCAGTGTGGCTTCAGGCCTGGTAAATCCACCATCGACCAGATATTCACACTACGCCAAATCCTGGAAAAGACCCGAGAAAAACAGATCGACACCCATCATCTATTTGTCGATTATAAAGCCGCCTTCGACAGCACGATTAGGGATCACTTGTACGCCGCAATGTCTGATTTTGGTATCCTGGTATACCTGCAAAGCTCATTCGTCTTTGCAAAATGACACTGACCAACACCACCAGCGCAGTGAAAATTGGGACAGACCTCTCCGCACCATTTGATACCAAAAGAGGTTTCAGACAAGGTGACTCCCTATCCTGCGACTTCTTTAACCTTATGCTGGAGAAAATAATTCGAGCTGCGAACATCGACATCTCTGGCACTATCTTCTACAAGAGTGTCATGCTGCTAGCATACGCTGATGATATTGACATCATTGGCAAAAACGCTCGAGCAGTCAGTGCAGCATTCTCCAACCTGGAAAGGGAATCTCGTCGAGTGGGTCTATTGGTGAACGAGGACAAAACGAAATACCTTGTGTCAACAAACAAAGAGTCACGGCGTCTTGGACAAAATGTCACTGTTGACAACTATATATCTAGGAACCAGCATAAACACCAACAATAATGTCAGCCTTGAGATCAAGCGGAGACTAACTCTTGCCAACAGGTGTTACTACGGGCTCAGTAGGCAATTGAGAAGTAGAGCCCTCTCTCGACCGACGAAAATAACGCTCTATAAGTCCCTCATCCTTCCCGTCCTAATGTATGGCGCAGAGACGTGGACATTGACCATCAATGATGAGAGGCTTTTGGCTGTTAGGAGCGTTCGAGAGGAAGATACTCCGTAAGATCTACGGTCCAGTATGCGTGGACGACGTGTATCGAATAAGATGGAACGATGAGCTGTATGAGCTGTACGCCGACACTGACATAGTCAAGCGTATAAAACTCCAGCGGCTTCGCTGGCTGGGTCATGTTGAGCGAATGGAAGAAAGCGCTCCGGCTAGAAGGGTGTTTTATTCGAACCACGGGGGAGGAACACGCAGAAGGGGACGTCCTAATCTCCGTTGGAAAGACCAGGTGCAGGGCAACCTGGCTGCACTTGGCCTTATCAACTGGCGCCAGCGCGCGCATAGCAGAAGTGACTGGCGAAGCTTTGTGGAGGCGGCCAAAACCGATCATCGATTGTAATTCCAGCTAAGTAAGTAAGTAAGCAGCGCCAGATGCTACTGCACCAAGAGCTGATAATCCAGAAAAGAGCGGAATCAAGGGTAACAATCCTACAACTTTAGGTACAGGTAGTATTCGCAGCTTTTCTCGCTGCTGCTATTGTACTTTTAATATCATTCGATTTTCTTATACTTTTTAGCATTTTTAATTGCTTTATTAAATAGTTTCCTTCCAGAAGCATTATTCTTTTGTTTTGTTGTGATACCCATACCCAACTTAACCAAGCTGCTGCTCTCTCGCCAATCCTATTATCTTTAGATTTTACGGGATACCAAACCTTTTCTTGCAATATCTGATCTACTATATGTCTTTTTTGAATAGCTTTATTTGGTGAGTAAGCAATGTCGTGATCTTTACAGACTGCGTCTAATTTATTTATACCTTTATCACCTCTCTCCAAACGCTTGTTTAGTTTTGTGTCAGGTATTGATACCCAGGTAAATGAAGTTCGAGGTATTCAATATGTTTATTAAATTATTAATAAACTCTTTCCCTTTTGTTTAAAGTACGCTCAATAAATGAAGATAAGCTCTTTTCAGTTCAGTACATATATTGTTAAAAATAGATAAAAGTAAAGGATGCGTTTAATTAAACAAAATCGGACGATAACTGTGAGAAATCTTTATCATGGTACAGACAAAAATTCCAGATTGGTGAGATAGTATTTTCTTCCATAAAAATAAAAAAGTTATAACACACAAACAAATGTATTTTTCTACATTTTTTTATTTGATGAAATCATTTATTACATTGAAAATGCCATTATCACCCATTCCCTTTAAAGAAAGTGAACATGCTTAAGATGATCAGTTTTATGAAACTAAAACTAAACTGTTGACTGAGAAAACCAAATGTGTTAATTCTATCAGAAAGCAAATATCCTACAATGTGTTAATGTTAATGTACACGTGTGAAATATCATAAATAAAATACTCCAAATATATGCGATAGCAAGAGATGATGAAAAGCACAAACAATTTGCTTTGTCCTTATCCTATTTAATACTACCTTGTGATTAAAACAAAGCCCAATATTTAAATTCTATCAGAAAATTAAAATTAAAATTTTTTTCCATTTATGCTTATTCGTTATATCTGTGCACCTGGTTGCTATTCAAACCATCCATATTGTTTAAGCCACCCTAATGCCCCTCTCCTCTTCTATTCTTTTTCTTTTCATTTTCTATTCCTACCTTTTCTCCTTTCTTTTAATATTCATTCCTTTCGCATACTTATAACCGTACGGTCTATCCTACCATATTGTAATTTCCATTTTTCGCTATTTTTTCACAAAACCGATCTCTCGGTCTTTTAATTTCGAACTCCCCTTCCACCAAGCCACCAAAGCTTAAACATTGGTCCTTCGAGCCACTAAGTGCCAGCGAAAGAGAGAGAGAAAAAAAAGAAAAAAAATATAGAGATCCAATGAAAAAACATTAAACCCAAAATAACACATACATTACATTCTAACGAACAATAAAAACAATAAAAACAAAAGAAAGTGCAACAAGTGTAACATTCAGCAAAAGTCAATCACCAACCATTACAGCATAGCAAGTAAACCCCAAGGAAAAACTTCCCCCCTTTGGCCAGTATTGAAGTAAGTACAAGTTTCTATTTATTTCCTAAATTTTACTTGTGAACTTCATATATGTTTATACATAATATTTAAAATTTTCTCATATTTAAGATATTGTGTGTAAATTGTATATATTTCCATATACATAGGTACTGGTTCCACAACATACACAAATAAATATGTACATAAAGTAAATAAGTTCCCTGTACAACAACAAATACACACTTACTTATTGCTTTAGGGAAAATTCTTGCATTTCTTTTGTGCTATATTCGTTTACCTCCAAACGACCTGCACAACAATACTACACCGTGTGCAATAAATTTAGGTACATTTTAACTAATTAAAGTACCTTATTATATTAAATATAAATAGGTATATATTTATTTTTTTTATTTCTCATTAAAATAAATTATATATATCTATATAAGCAAAAATTTTACAACAACAACAAAAAATATATTCGTTTTCATTGAATATTTAAAATTATTTTTACATACATTTACAGCATTTTTGCTCTTATGTAATAAAAAAAAATAAAAAAATTAAATAAGATAACATTATTTACAGGAAATATTTCTAGTTTCCAGAAAAATTTATAGTTACTCTACTATTTAAATACAACTATTTCCAATATATTTTTTTTTTTTTTCCTTTTCTTGGATACTTATTTGCAATTTTATTTGTTCAAATAATTCTAAATTTCTGTTGATAGAACTCCTCCCAGGCAAAGCGATTCTGTTGAGATAAATAAAAAACAAATTTTAAAAATTTCAGACGAAGAGAATGCTTAAAAACAACGCGAGCAACAAAGAGAAAAAAAAAGTACAATATTGCGATAAATTCAGTAATTCTTCTCTAGAAGATCACACCGAATCTCTTTTGGTCGTAAAGCGAAGTAGTCTAGAGAACGGTTGGACTCGACTCCAAAGAGTATATGATGTGGTGTTTGAGACAGACGACAGTGACTTGCCTGAAAATTAGGCCATTCAAGGCCCACTGCACTTCAACAATTTCTTGGAATGAGGCGCAGTTTGAGAAAAAAAGGTTGACCCGAAAATAGCTTATGACGAAGTACTACAAGAATATCTCACTCTCGATCTTATGGAAATAACTCATTCTCAAGAATTTATTTCCAATGGAAAGTACTTCTCATTTTATTTACCCCACCATGCTGTGATTCGGCCTGAGAAAGTAACTACCAAACTCCGTGTAGTTTTCAATGCTTCAAAAGCCACTAGCTCAGGAATTTCTCTTAACGATGTTCTCTATACTGGTCCCACTCTTTAACCAGACCTGGTCCCACTCTTCAACCAGACCTAATGCTTCTCATTCTTCAGAAAATGTACAGACAAATTTTGGTACATAAAGATGACCAAAATTTCCAGCGAATTCTCTTTCGCGACTCCATGAATACCCCTATCCGAGATTTTAAGCTCAAAACGGTAACAATTGGAGTTAATTGCGCACTGTATCTAGCCATCAGAACTCTCCATCAGTTGGCAAAAGATACGCAAGAACAATGCCCTCTCGCGGCTAAAATTCTAGTCAAAAATACATATGTATGTCGATGACAGCCTTACTGGAAGCCATGATGTAGACACAGCTATCGAATCACTGTCCCAAGTAATTCATTGTCTTGGCTCAGCTGGATTTCCTCTGAGAAAACAAATCCAGGTTCATGGATTTTACGACGCTTCAAAGAAAGCGTATTGTGCTATCCGAGATTTTAAGCTCAAAACGGTAACAATTGGAGTTAATTGCGCACTGTATCTAGCCATCAGAACTCTCCATCAGTTGGCAAAAGATACGCAAGAACAATGCCCTCTCGCGGCTAAAATTCTAGTCAAAAATACATATGTATGTCGATGACAGCCTTTCTGGAAGCCATGATGTAGACACAGCTATCGAATCACTGTCCCAAGTAATTCATTGTCTTGGCTCAGCTGGATTTCCTCTGAGAAAACAAATCCAGGTTCATGGATTTTGCGACGCTTCAAAGAAAGCGTATTGTGCAACCTCTATCTTCGTACCTCTTCTTCAGCACATCTCTTAGTTGCTAAAGGAAAGGTCGCACCCATAAGAACGGTGAGCCTACCACGCTTAGAGTTATGTGGAGCTGTTCTGCTCTCAAAGTTAGTAACTGTAGTCCGATCCCACCTTAGACTTAACGAAGCTAGCTTATTCTTAAGGTGCGACTCTCAGATTGTGCTGGCATGGTTAGAAAAACCACCTCACACATGGAAGACTTACGTTGCAAATCGAACTTCCTTGATTCTCCAAATTGTTGGAAATACTTAATGGCGGCATGTTTCTAGTGCGGACAACCCCGCGGACTTGGGAACTAGAGGTTGCAAACCTCAAGATTTAGAATCCTGTCGTCTTTGATGGAATGGACTTCACTGGATTCAAAAATTTTCAGATTATTGGCCTAATTTCACTTTCAGAAATGCAACATTGCTAGAGCAACGCAAAGTAAAGTCCTATCACATTTTCGATCAGGAAATCGATATTCTCGATCAATTCCTTTCTTTTCCTCGAGATATAAGGGTTTTAGGATATGTTTTTCGGTTCTTTTACAATGTGCAAGTAAAGGTTCATAGAGTTAGTGTCCCCACTTCAAGCTTTATCCTTCACGTCGAAATTCAATTTGTCAAGACCCGACTCATATCCTTGGCTCAATCTCGATATTATCTACGAGAAAATGCATCATTACTCGATGCAAAAGCAATAGAAAAGAAAAGCATTTTTATCATGTTAAATCCTTTTCTAGACAAGGAGAATATTCTCAGAGTGAATGGTCGTCTCGCTCACGCCGCTCTTAGCTACAACGAACGACATCCTATCATCATTCCTGAGAATTCTCGCTACTGCATTTTATATTTGGAATTTCTCCATAATATGCTCCTCCATGCCGAAGTCAGTCTCATGTTTCATGGTAAGGCAGGAATATTTCATTCCTCGCCTAAAATTAAAAATAAAAAAGTTCTCTTTCCAATGCAAGGCTTGTACACAATGCGGACCCAGGTTATGGCTGCTCTCCCACGTATCAAAGAAAAGGAAAGCCAGCCAGCCACCGGCCTCAAGCACCGCAACGACCAGCCACAGCTATCGTTTCTGCACGGCCTGTTTCTGCCGCCACCGTTACTGCGCCTCCTTATATTGCTGCCGCCCGGACAATCCACCGCCGTATCGAGACGTTCCACTACCGGGATCAGAGGGTGAAGGAGCTACTCGGAGACGTCGTTAGAACCCTGCAGCGCCTCGAGAAGGTAATTGATTTTGCACCCATGCCGGGATGTTAAAGCCACCCTAATGGCCCTCTCCTTTTCTATTCTTTTTCTTTTCTTTTTCCTTTACCTTTTTTACTTCCTTTTTATACATTCCTTACGAATACCTATAACGGTACGGTCTATCTTAACTCTTTGCATTGTGTAAATTTCCATATTATACTTTCCATTCTTTTCTTATTTAATTTCCAATAAATTAATTTAAAAATTTTAAATTCGATTTCCCGGTGGTTTCATTTTCAATTTACTCCACTCAAATTACGCCCATCGAACTCTCCTTCAAGAGCTTAAACATGTATAACCATTTATCTTAAATAAACGTGTATTTTCTTATAAAAAATTACGGTTTGATGCTTGGACACCTGGTACTTAGTGACACGATCGTATAAGTTAAAGAATCAGAAATAAAGTAAGATTCAAACAGAGCTAACGTGTTTGAATTTATTTTAAAATGTGCTTTACCGGGACTGTCACGCCTTTGGCGCAACACCCCAACACAACTCTCGTTTAGGTCACATTTTCTTTAGACACAGTACTAATATTAAATGAAACAAAAAAAGCAAAATCGAAAAGTATAAAACACAATTTGTCTACACAGCACCACCTCTGGCTAACCTACAAGGGTAAAAATTGCCTATGAATATCTTGAAAATCACTTTACCGTTTCGGTTCGGCATACAACTTTGGGGATGCGAGAAGCTTGGCCTAGGCCCTCCATGGGCTGTTGTGTCATTAAAAGGAAAAGAAAAGCTGTTACTTGCCGTTTCAATGTTTTGCTGTATTGGTAAAAGTTCACTTAGTGAGGAGTTTCATTTTCTCTCTATAGCTTTCAGTTTTTGATGGGTATTGTTTAAATCGCTCTGCCGTTGTTCTTAATTTGATGTTATTGCTTCTGATCATGTATTTGTTGATGATGTATAATATAATATATAATTTATTATATTATATATAATATATAATTATAATATATAATTAATAGTAGACTAGTGGCGCCCAGGATATATTATTGGTTTTGATCGAGTAACAGTTGTTTTGTAACGCCCATTATAGAAAAATATGAGTCGTGGATATGAACATATACAGCGTGGACCTTTTGTTTTTGGTGTAAATAAGAAATCAAATAACTTTCTCAGCTGGCCTTGAAGTAGTCGATTGTATGCAGCTTTACTTGACCGAAAAATTATCGACTGTTGCACGGCTTGTCCGACACGGCGCGTCATCTTCTTGGAACCAAAAGTTCATATCATCTAAAACCGTCGGTCCAAAAATTCAATCATGATTGATGATGGTATTCTTCCAAGCCCAATTAGTGAACCGAAAACTTTGGATGGTCATGTGGCTTGAGTTGTTGTACCAATTGAACTTTGTACCGCTTCCTACCGAGGTTTTTATACATAATTCGCAAAAAAGAGGTGCGTGAACTGGTCAATTCCAGAGAACGATGACGCGTTGATGTGGTTGGTTCTTCTTCCACATGCTGGGCAACGGCAGCATTTTTTTCCAGTTTCATGCACACGTTTCTCTAATTGATCCACAATTTGCGTAGAATTCTTAATTTCAACGCAATTTTCTTACCTTTCGGTAGAAGATTCACCATTTTGCAAGTAAATTTCTAGTATTTCCCAACGTTCTCCAAGCGTATATCGACCCATTTCATTAACCGCAAATATAAAACTTATTTTCCCTCATAATACGAATGGCATTAGAGTTGCCACACTCAAAATAAGTCCTAGTTCAAATTCCAAATGTTAGATGGACCATCGTTTATATATATAAATGATCAACGTGAATAGCCGAGTCGATTTAGGTATATCCGTCGGTCTGTCCGTCACAAATTATTCGAGTTATCATCCGTGTACACGACAACTCGAATAAAACTTAAGCAATCTCAACCAAACTTGGTGCAGATATTTGTTATTGGCATTATTGTCCGCGTACACGGTTAAAACATCTTGAAAAATTACTGATGCTCATACTTTCCATACAAAATTTAATATAGTGAGTTATAAAAATGTAACCTACCGTTGAATGCAAAAAGGTGTTTCAGAGGGTGCGTAGAGTATATAAAGTCCGCCAGCCGCCAGCGCCCGAACTTCGCTTACGGAATTTTGCTTTGCATAGTTTGGTTTAAATAATTTTCGTCTAAAATTATTTGCAAGTAAACAGCAATTAAAAACGCTGCAACCTTTGAAAATTGTAAATTTATAGATAAACTAACAGGCGGCTAGGTTGGTAAACGTAACCAAAATCGGGGGTTTAAAGGATCAGCCACAAAAATAGTAAATTTAACCGATGACTGGTAATAAGATTATTTAAATTTCTATTTACCGAAAAAGTTATTGCTTTACTATTTTGCCAATAAACTTACTTAAAAATATAAATATACACAGTATACGGTTAGGTACCTCACTCTTAAGTGTCATTATCGCTGAAGTGCCTGCAATTTGCTACTTTTTCTACAAATATTCATATTAATTGCCAATTTTATTGCCTTGTCGCTTAAGTAACTCAAAAGTCTGACATCCTTCTTGTGTTATATTTGAATTTAATAGGTGTATTTAACCAACAATTTTGGTAAAAATATCTAAAATTTTTGTGTTTATATCAACTAATTTGGATATTTCAACTATTTTTTGTCGACTTCATATATTTCATTTTGATTATTTGTTTTGCAGATTCTATCGACTAAAAAATTTGAACATTTTTATACATTTTAAAAATTGTAAGTTATGATACACGCAAAACATATTCAGGCTGTGCAGAAGGTAAAATTTATTCCTAATTATTTTTTGTGGGTTTTCGAAAATATTTTAAATTTTAATTTCATCTATTTTTTACTCTAAATCACAATAAATAGAATTCTTAAGCTACCTAAAAGTATGCAAAAAAAATTGGTCTTACATATGTCCTTTAAAGGAAAGTTAAATGATTAAATCAAAAGTTAAATCAATGATATAAATTTAAGGGGAGACATACGAATAGATATGTGAAGGTAATTACGAGGGTTTGGATTTTGTTGACCTTGAAAAAACTATTAAAAATTATCTTAAAAATTACATTAATGAATATAAAAATTCATAAAAACTTTAAAAAATTTGTATGTGCCATTTTTATTCCGCTGCATTGCAATAAATAAACGAAGTAAATAATTTTAATTTATGCAATAATTGTTTCAAATTGCTGAATCTTGTATTTTTCCATTTATTTTTTGAACATCGACAAAATATGTGTGTAAGAGTATGCACATATGTATGTAGGGTGTCTAAATAAAATGAAAATGTCACATGCCAAAGACGGAAACTCTTTTTATCTCAGGAAACTATTTTTAGCTCAAGACTTGATAAAGTAGATGAATTTCGGGCACAAATGATGTTTGTTTAAGATGCTTGTGGTTAGTAGTATACTGATTCACATTTCCATGTAAATTGCGAACGAATTTTTTCAATGAATGTAAATGTAAAGTAATTGGGTCATATAAAAAGTATCCGCGGTTTTTGATGTTGGTATCCACAAATCTGGCAACACTAGTCCGATTATGTCAAACGAACACATGTTTGAAAGGCTACATTTTGTGTGAAGACAGTGGTGTAATTCGTTGCTAGTGTAAAAAGTTACATCGATTTGAAAATGAGCGAAATATCTGAAGAAATACTCTATGTGATGCTTTATTACTATAGAAAAGGTAAAACCGAACGCCGGGCCCAGGGTTGGTTTGCTCGATTACGTTCGGAACTTTCGATATCACAGATGCATCTCTGGTCGGCTCTGGTCAGCAGATAACGGAGGCACCAAACATCACATACAATAATATTTCTAAAACTCCGCTGCCCCAAAATATGGCGCCAAAAGGAGAATGTTGTGAATGTAAATATCTAAATGGTACGAAAAAAGTATTTATTTTTCTTTTCGTTTCACCCATTTCATTCGTCGAATGATTCTGTAGTTTGTATACCGGTGTTACATTCCAATCGACTATAATTAATTTGTTAGTTGAATACGATAAAGTATTGTAATTGGCAGCTATGCGGACGACTATTCACTCCCGACTCTTTGGCAACACGGTTGACGCTACAGGTTGACAATCTGATTGTGTTTATTCTCTCAGAAGAAATTGGCGGTAGGAGGACAACTACTCATAAATCTCAATTTTGCAACTAAAGTTCTTTTTTGAACACGCAATTTCTAAAGGCACATTCAAATGGAATAGAATTTTGGATTGAAAAGAAGACCATATTTAAAATATTTCCACTACATAAATGTTGGTATCTCGCTTATAACACGTGTAATGCTGTAATTGATTCTGCTTTATTAGCAGAGAAGATTGACTTTACTTAACACCACAAAAAATAGTCGAGAGTTGTTGAAGTACAGACAACAATACAGATGAGGATAAACACATCACCGCATAGCTGATGATATGTTTATCCTCATAAATTATACCAAGCGAACATGAGTGAAAACCTGCAATACACAAATAAGGGTGATATACGAACAACAGGAAAAAAAACGTTTGGGCCAGTTTATTTGGGACTAAGTACAGGGTGGACCACTTATAATTTGGAATTTGATTTTTGTGTAAATTGTGTAAAAAACGAATAATTTTTTTTTCATACACATATACTTTTTTTTCGAAATTACAATCCTTCCGGTTAATTGTGTATTTCATTCAAATGATTCAAATGAACCAAATTTTTCCGTACATTTTCGACTGTATGGAGCTGTATTTGACCGATGGCTGCTAATCCTTAAGAGCCTCAATCGTTGCTGGATGGTTAGCCTAACACTTATCTTTAACGCCTCCCCACAAATGATAGCCCAACGGATTCAATCCGCAAATGCGTGGTGGCCAATGCACATCACCAAATTGGCAAAAGATCGATTGGTGCATGGCTTGTGTGACACGGCTTTTATGGAGCTTGTAAGCTCAATGCAATGGCCAGTTACTGATGATGTGCATCATCACATTTTTCTCTCGTGTTCGGTCTAGTGGGTACATTAAGTTCGCTACAGAGTTGCTTTTGATGGAAATTCATGTTTTTTTAATACTATTGTCTGCGCAACTGCAACACTAAACTGGTAAACCAAAAAACTTTAAACGATTTTATCAATATGGGCATTGAAATTAATAATATAATTGAATGTGCAATAAATTATGCAAATACCAGGTGTACAAGTATGAAACCGGTAAAGACATCTTTGTGTCGCTAAGTAAAACTATACGTTCTATCAAACCAAATCATTAGCGCCATTTCTTCGCAGTTAGTTCTGTCATGTCATGTCGAATTTTGTGCCTACAAACTACGATATCCGGGCATCATTGATTTTCTGTTTCCAATTGAAGAAATCTGCTTTGGAATCTCATCGAATGCTTGTGGAAGCTTACGGCCAGTACGCTCTAGGCAAAACACAGTGGTTCACACGAGTTGTTCAATAAGGTTAAAAGTAGCGATTTGGATGTGAGAAACGAAGAACGTGGAAAATTACCGAAAAAGTTTGAAGATTGCAAGATTTACTCGATGAGGATGATGGTCAAACGCAAGAACAACTTGCAGAACAATTAAATGTGACCCAACAATGCATTTCTCAACGGTTAAAAGCCATGGGATTGATTTTGAAAGTGGGAAGATGGGTGCCGCATGAATTGACTGAAAGACAGCAAGAAAATAGAAAAACCACCTGTGAAATGTTGGTCGCCAAGTACAAAAGAAAGTCATATCTTCATCTCCCAAATGTAAACGATCATATGTTAAGCCCTGTACACCGGCCAAATCGACAACAAAGCCAAATCGCTTCGGAAAGAAGACAATTCTCTGTGTTTTCTGGGATCAGCGAGGTGTTATCTGCTTTGACCTTCTGAAACCAGGTGAAACAGTTTCTGGTCAACGCTACCAACAACAATTGGCCGATTTGGGCCGTGCTTTGCGCTAAAAACGTCCAGAATATCAAGCTAGGCAACACAAAGTGATTTTTCTTGATGACAATGCACCATCACATCGAACAAAACAAACTCGAGAATTGGTAGATTCGTACAGCTGGGAGTCCCTCCCCCATACGGCTTATTCACCAGACTTGGCTCCATGTGACTACCACTTATTTTCATCAATGGGGCACGCACTTGCTGAGCAGCACTTTGATTCGTACGAAACTGTGCAAAATGGCTCGATGACTGGTTTGACTCAAAAAACGAACAGTTTTTTTTGGCGAGGCATTCACAAATTGCAAGAGAGTTGGGAAAAATGTGTATGGCCATTACTTTGAAGATTGAATGCGTAACCATTTTTGTTAAATATACGTGTATTTTCTTAAAAAAAAATACCGGTTTGATGCTTATAAACCTGGTAATGTAATTTTTTCGACCGACAGCCACCGGGTGGTTATAAAAATAAATTATTCAAGTAGTGGAGAATATGTGGCAACTTCATTTCTTCAATAGTTTGACAAATAATATACTTAATATTTACTTTTAAACACAAAAAATATTCGCAACTTCGCTTTTCTACAAATGAAAATAATGATGTACAGGTTTGCATGTTTTCCTTCTATTTTACATACATTTTTGTTCCTATTTAGTAGAATAACTCATTGACACCCTGAATACTGGACATGTTTGGTGTACATTTCACCCAGCCTATCGTGTTCGTTGTGAAAATGGGTACAATTTCTCCCTTCGTTTGCGGTGCAACAACAATTTCATGGTATTCGCCGAGCAAAATCTGAACATAGCCACGACCTTACGGATGAAAACAAGTGGATACGAATCGAAAGGTGTAGTCTACTTCAATGTTGGGCCGCAGGAATTGGATGGGAAAAAATCGTCTTCACAAAGGAAAAGCTGTTTACTGTTTAACAAGCGCAAAATCGTCAAAATGACAGAAGCTGTTCAACAGAAGCTCCTGGACCATCATTCGTCACTCAACATCGTCATTTTATGGAATAGAATTTGCGCAAACGGGCAAGACATCCTTAATTTGTGTGCAACAAGGAGTCAAAATTAACCAAGAAGTGTACCGCCGTGAAATTTTGGAAGCTGTGGTACTTTGGCGCTAATGATTGGCCATTCCAGCCCATAGAGTCAAAACGACACAAGACTGATGCAGGGCTGATTTTCCTGAATTTATCACATCTCAAGGATGGCCACCATATTCGCCGGATCTCAATTCCATGAATTACTGCGTATGGTCCATTTTAGAGTTCTGGGTCTGTGCTAAACGACATAACCTGCAGAACCTGAAACAATTGTTGCGCCGTGAATGGAACCGAATAACGGTGAGTCGCAGCTCGCCCATAGACAAAAATTTTTCCAGTTTTCAATTACAATCATTTTTTTATGTTCAAAACTGTATGAATGAAATATAATACTCATTAAAAATAAAATTCGTATTCTTCTAGATAGAACAATTAAATTAATTTCTAAAAATATTTTATTGAAATTTGCTACACTTTTAACCACCCTTTCCCCTTTGCTTGAGCTGCAGTACTTAAGTAGCTGCGTTGCCCTTTACTTTGCTAGTGGCCTCGTTACCCCATACACATTTCATGAAAACATAGAAAAAACGGAAAAGATTCAAGTCTTGTGAAATGATACATGCTGGTTTATCTATCAACTATCAACTCTCCAAGAGTAATGTCTTCTGATTTTTTATCCGATAACAGAGATAACACACTGAGCGAAATGAGCTAAGTTCAAAACTCAAAACATTAGCATACTTTTTGGCTTCCATTGAATTTGGTAAACTACTTAGCATTTCATAGCCCAACGTATGAAGCAAGAAGTCAAAATACTTATCAGAGTTAAAACAATAGTTATCGACAGTAGGAAACACTAACTTCATTCAAGTGTCAAAGCACTAGAAAAAACCCGTAAAATTCATATGAACCGTGAAACGTGAAAAACTGAAACATAAAATATTTGTAAACGCTTTTGTTACGCTATTTAACGCTATTTACTACTTTGCCAAAGTTATATAAGTGTTTATATAAAAGTTCAAAGAAAAAACTATTAACGAATTCATAAAGGTTTGTTAACGAACGCGCAGAAAACACTCTCAGCTTAAGCTTTAAACATTATTATTAGAATTCATACATAAGGAAGAAAATAAGTTTCGTTAATAAAAGATCATTGCAACTTACATCAATCCAATGTTCGCCTGAGAAGACAGCAATCAATTCTGTATTCGCATCTAATGTTCGAAAATATTCCTCATCATCGATTTCGGTGCCATCCGAATCTAAATGAATTGTTGGCAATAGTTCCGTAGATTTCTCAAAATTTTCAGCAACCTTAGAGCGTATCTCCTCGAGAGTGGAAGCAACTATAGCTTTTTTAATATTGCGCGTAACATCCTTGATCTGTAAATATAAGTAAAACCGGAAAGATATTAATTATGTTTCTTAAATCTTACTATTGTTATTATTATTAAATATAGTAGAATGTCAGCCAACAACATTTCAAAGGTTGTGTAATGTAATAAGAAATCCAATATAACAACGGCAACAAGAAACAAAAAGCAATTAATATTCGTACACTTTATATTAAAGTCGAGTACTTTGCAACACCATAAGAGGAGTAAAAAAAAATAAACACACACACACACACACAATGAACTTCCGTTTGCTATTTCATGTTTTTAGTATAAAAATGGCACAATTTAACAAGAACAAAAACAAAAACGACGACAACCGACTATTCTGCTATTAACCCCACGTAGACATATTTAAGTTTAGCAGGCAAAATGCCAAAAGGCTTTTTCTCTGAAAGTTAATTTCCGCTTAAGAAAATGGAAAATCTTTTGTGTATCAAATCTTAGGGAAATATGCGCGCCACTGTTCTCCTTAATTTTATTTTTTTCTTAGCTTTGGTGTTGTTTTATTTTGCAGGAGGAAAGATTAAGCACATTTTATTGTTTTTATGACACCATTACATTCATTCATATACAAATAAAACAGCAAAGGGGTTTGCTAAAATCGGCAACTATTTCGCTAATATTATAAATATTAATGCTTTAAGATACTACACCGCATTATAGTAAACCTCGTTAGAAAACAAATGCAAACTCTACGTGACTTGAAAATCAATCTATGTACGTACTCGGAAAATTATTCGAACTCGGACTCATAGCTATACTCAAAGCAAAAGTCCGTCAAAATTTCAGACCAAACTCAGACCAATCCAAAAAATTCTGAGCAAATATCAAACAAAAGTTCATAATGGTATGTGGTTTGGCCGTAAGTGGTAAAATTTTTGAGATATGGCCTTGAGAATTTGGTTATTTAACAAGAACATATATTTTTCATAAGAAAAGAAAATAAGGTACAAAGTAAATATCAAGGGGTTTTTGGGGGACCTAGAATAAAACTTGAACCCATTCCTAATAAAAACATTCCTAATAAACAGAACAGACCAGACCAAAACTATTAAATTCTACAAAAGCCAGGAAGTTCAGATTTATTACATTTTGCGATATTTTTTGCATAAAAATATAACTCGATGGAATACAATTATTTAATTAAGCTGAATGAAGATGGAACATAAAAAAGGGAACTGAACATGAATGGAGTGGAACACGAAAAATGATAATAGTGTATGATTTGAACATAAAAATGGAACTGAATGAAATGGGAGAAAGTGAACAGACAGACTGGAAATGAAACATGAAAAATGTCACTGCATGGAATGGGACATGAAAAATTAAAATGAATTGAATGGAAAAAATGAAACTAGTACATGAAAATTGGAACAGGATGGAATGTAAAAAATTTAATTGGACCCTGTAAAATGGAGCTGAATGGAAAAAATGTAGACACTTGATATAGACTTGAGCTCTGATCTTTCTCAATACTCAGTTGCTGACATTTTCAAGGAAAGCTAGATAAAAACTCATCTAACATTACTAATGTCATGTATAGGGAAATAAAAAAAAGAATATCCCTTGATAGATATCAATAAACATGTGTATTTTAAACAAGGCAGTGGCTAGTATCTAAAATAGCCAGAGGCAGTGTAACATTTTGATACTAAAAAAGTTCAAAGCATGATTCACACACATTCATACTTCCAAATAGAAATAAAAAGGGCGATAATTCATTTTATTATAGAGAACAATGGCGCAATTTTGATTTTAAGCCCCTCCCTCCCCGCAGAAAAATTAAATTATAAATCTAAAGTGAGGAGAGAGTGTCCGAAAGTGTGTGAGTATCAAAATGTCAAACCAGCACAACTCGCTTACTTACGTGTGTGTGTGTGTTTGGGAAAGAACAAATATTACACTGAGTCTGACATTTGATCTTTAGAGTGTACTAAGCTTAAAAACTAAAAACTAGTAAAAATTAAAATTTATATACTTATGTAAGTACTGAACATGAGGGCACCGTCGGCCAAATGTCAAAAGCAAGGTCTGTAAACTCAAAAACAATGGAGTCCAGCTGAGTGTGAACATATGAACATTTGTGTGTGTGTCTGATTTTTGTTGTTGTTATTTTTTGTTTTTGGGAGGAGGCACAAAGCATTGAAAGCCTTACCTTTCGACTCACCCACTAAACACCCACCCCAGCTCCGATTCCCTCCTTCCGTGGAACAACCGTCATGTATTACATCGCGGAGGGGGAGCGGCCTATTACCTATTCAAGATCTGCGCTGTTTTTCAGCGCGACGCAGTTTTGAAATGACTATAGTTGCCATGTTACAAACAGCGGACGTCCTGTGCGTCTTCTATTGTGTCTGGCGTACAATAAGTACAGTAAGGGTCTACTTCATGCTTGAATCGATACAAATACGATTTGAAGCAGCCGTGTCCAGTCAGTATTTGGGTCAGGTAGTAGTCTATCTGTCCATGTCTACGATTTACCCATTTTAGAATATAGGGAATCAGTCGGTACGTAAATCGTCCCTTGAGTGAGGAATTCTACTCTTGCATGCTGCGATCTCTTGCTTCCTTGCGGATCGTTAGCCTTTCTGAACTGGTTCTGCGTGAGTATGTATCGGCGACTTCAATTGTTAACAGCTTGATTGGTAACATTCCCGCAACTACTGTGGTGGCGTCATCAGATACAGTGGGAAAAGAGCACAAAGTCGGTACAAGCCTTTCAGGTATGAGTTGTATCTGGTGGCTTCCACCCAGGCGGGAGCTGCGTATAGCAATTTTTAAGTAACTACATTGCTTAGTAGTTTCCTGCGACTTGTCTTAGGCTCTCTGGTGTTCATCATTATTCTGGTTAACGCCGTTACCGCCTCCCCTGCCTTACTGGTGGCGTATTCAATGTGTTGTTTGAAGTTAAACCTCCGGTCGATTTTTACGCCTAGGTATTTAATACAGGGCTTAGACTCTAAGACATGTTCTCCTACTGTCACTGTTATTCTGGCCGTTTCTACTTTTCCTGCTGCTAATGAGCACCGCTCCCGTTTTATGGCCTGCAAGAGTGAGACCACTGTTGTGCAGCCAATCTTTTGTTATGCCGACGGCTTGGTTGCATACTTCTTCAGTTTTACTAAGTTCTTTTTCGACAACCACTATTATCATCCGCAAATCCAATTACTTTAGCACCGGGGGGCAAACTGAGGCGAAGGACTCCATCATACATGATATTCCATAGGAGCGGGCCAAGAACCGAGCCCTGTGGTACTCCACCAGTTATTTTATATTCTTTGGTGCCATTATCTGTTTTATAACACAGAACCCTGTCTTTAAAATAACTCATTATAATTTTGCGAATATTTTGGGCACCTCGAACTGCTCCAACGCGCTTAAAATTTTACTCTAATTCCGAGTTGAATGCGTTCTTCACTTCTAATGTGGCAATTAGGCAATACTCTTTGCTGCCGTATAGCCATCGGGTGCCTTCAATCGCTTCCTGCGCAATGTTTTTGACTGCCTCTATAGCACCTACGGTCGAGCGTGATTTGCGGAATCCATACTGTGTGTGTGTGTGTGTGTATTTTTTTACGTTAAGTATTTCGTCGGGAGGCCGTCAGAGCATTATTGCTCAAGCGCCAGTTCTTGGTAAGTCAAGTTTGCTGTCTTAAGGGTTGCATGAGTTAATGGCATTCAGGCCTTCGTTGCGCAGACGGGTGCGCAACGTTACGATCCATATTACGATCACGTTCAATGCGGCGAAGTGCAGACATTATTCTTGCTGCCGCTGACTGGACTGCTTGCCACTTATGTAGTGTGTGGCACATGTGATTAATAATATTAGCCAATGTGGGGGCCTCCCCAAAGGCTTCCCTTAACTCGGTTCGTTCGGCGTCGGGCAATAAAAAAAATAAATAAAATAAAAGGAGGATATGTCGTCCGTCCGCAATATCGTTAGGGCTGATCGGGCAGAACGGCTCTTCCTCGTATTTGAAACGGGGCAAATAATATTTGAAGCAAACATGTCCACTAAGTAGCTGCGTCTTGTGAAAATCTATTTCACCATGTTGACGAGTAATCCAACTTTCAATATCCGGGATAAGTGCAAATGTCCATCTGCCTTTATTCGCCCTTTCCCAAAGTAGCATTTGCAAAAAGGAAATGCTAAAAAATCTCTTGAAAATTTAGGTAATTTTATAGATTTGCTGGAGTGCTGGGTCTGTCTGCCTGTAGACATCATTACAGTCTAATTACATTAGACGTGTTTCTTTTGACGCGTATATACGATAACTATTGCAGTGACAAAAGTGGCAGCACTAAGTTTAAATTTTAATAAATTTATAACAAACAAATATACTAAGCACATATATATGTAGATATATAAGAACGTAGGTAAATTAAATTAAATTAAGTATGAAAAATAAGAACAAATTAATATTTAAATTATTTAATTAAAGTTATTTCAATAAAATGAAACAATATCACTGGTTAAAATCCGACAAATCACCAAATTCACAAAAAACGCCAAAATCAAGATAAAGAACAGGGAACAAAAAAAACACGACCGACTTGTACAATTTTCTCTTCAGTATGATAATTCCAGTAGAACAATTTGTTTAAGCCATTTACATGTGGTTGCCATTGGTGTTAATATTTTAAAACAACAACAACCAGAGCAATAAAAATGCTCAGCATTAAAACCGCTTAATTTATGTACAAATGCACATGTAGCGTATTTTTTATTGTAAGTTTGCAGGTGTGAATGTGCATGCACATGTGTCAGTGCGTGCTTGCCAACGGACGAAAGTGACGATTGTATGCACGTGTGTGTATTTAAATTACTTCATTTTTTGATTGTTTTCGTACCAGTAGAACTTAGGCTCATCCAGCGCTCACTTTTTTTGTTTATGTATCAATTTGCCAAAGTGAAAACAACACAACCTTTTTCGCTACACACATGACAGCATACGTGCCAAATATACAGCATTTGCGGGAAGTTATGCTTTTCGAAAAAAAACTGCAATTGCTGTTGGTTTAAAAGAGATTTTGGAGATTTTGGCGCCAAGGTAATGCTTTGTATTCGGTGGGATCAAAAGGGTGTCATCTATTATGAGCTGCTAAAACCTGGTGAAAATATAACGGAAGGGCTGAAAACTCACCATAATATGTGACCAGGCACGAGTCCTTAATTTTTCAACATTACGTGTGGCCTCATGGTGGCCGGTTAAAAATTATTTGGAAAATAGTGGATGGGACGTTTTGGCTCACCCGCCGAATCCACCAACCTTGCACCGGCTGACTATCACTTATTTCGATTGATGCAGTATCTCCTTACATTTTTTTTTGTAAGGTATCTATAAATTACCTGAAAGATGGCAAAATATAATAACTCTCCCCCTTTTCAAGTTATACACCCAAAATATATATTTTTATATTATTTTTACCATAGATCTATTTATCAAATAGTAAAAAAGCAATAATATATTTACATTCATATTTGTACACTCGTAAGCACCGAAAACAGAAAATATGTAAATAAACACAACGAAAAAAATTTTATGTTTGACGAGTTGTCGACTCAAACAGAAAACTGTTAGTTTTTGTCGTTATGCTCTTGCATGTATTGTTATTCTTTTTTTTAGGTCCCAGAAGAATTTATCTTTTACTCCTGACTTTAGATTTTTAAAGGAGCAATCCGAGCAATGTGCACCAGGGGTATTGCGGCTTTAAAACTGCATATACACACACATTTTAGTTTCCCCTAACATTATTTGGTCACTCCGCTAATGTTTCCTCCTTCACTGGCATTCATTTGCCTAGTGAATTGCACGCATGATTACAGCAACTGCAGCGCCAATAATTTTCGTCAAAATATTGCATAGTATATTATTATGCAAAAGTTTGAAATCCCTTTGAAATACATTTTTGTATAATAATAAGTAATAATTGCATACTCGCTTTTCATGGTTTTGACATATAAATTTTTTTTTTTATTGGTACATTCAACAGTCAGGGTGTACCCCTATGAATGCAGAGCATTGTGTTGAATTGAAGGAAGATTGGTAGGTGGGAGAAAGAAGGAGGGTGCATCAGAGAGGAATGCAATCACACAGTGTTATGTTATGCTTTTACCACAATGAACTTCAGTTTATCAGTGTCGACTATGTCCGCATGTAGCGCCAAAGGCCAAGCTTTTTCACATCCACTCATGTTGTGCGTGTTACATTTGTACATGAATGGAAGACCTGCAGTTTTATGCCGAATCCGAACGGCGAATTGAAAAGCTTTTCATAAGCAATTTTTACTCTTGTAGGTTTGCCATTGCCTGCTAAGAGGTGGTGCTGTGTATACATTTTTGTTGTTGCTTTTTTGTTTTTTTTTAATTTAACTCTGCGTAACAGTTAAACGCACTACCGCTACGCTACAGCGTCCACATTGCACTCGACTTTTGCTGCTTTTGCTTAGGATGCAAACTTTTTTTCAATCACTCTTTTGTTTTGTGGTTAAATATGGTACTTCAAATTAAAATTTATTTTTAGAACTTGAAAATAGAAGGTAGAGAAATCAAAGAATTTTCCACCCATTGAGCCATTGAGAAATCTGTGATGTACTTATATAACCCTCTCTCTCTCAATTACTTCCTAACAATATTAAGCAATCCCTTGCACACATACACAACGGTTTGGAGCATCCCATAGTAAAATAAACAAGTGGACTACTTAAATAGGAAGAGTAGTATTAAAGTGGTCGCTGTCGCGTGGTGGTATTGCGTTGGACTATTACCCAGAGTGCCCGCTGGTCGAATCTCGGCACAGGCAAAAAAAACAACAAAATTTCTACACCTCTTGGCAGGTAATGGCAAACCTGAAAGAGTAGGTACATTCATGTAAAAATATAATGCGAATAGCTCGGCCTAGGCCCTCCATGGGATGTTGAGCCATTAAAACAAGAAGAAGAAGTATTAAAGTATTCCGGATTGTCAAAAAATATATTTAAAAAAAGTCATATCCACAGTTGGAGAAAAATGTATGTCATAGCCAGTCACATTTTTAAATTTGTAACGGAACTTTAATACTTTTTGATATGAAGTTAAATGCAACCATGCGCCATAAATTCTCTGACAACAATATTTGAAAACCATTTGTCATTAAAATCAATTGAATTTTTAGAATTTCGTACATTTAAAGAGGCGAGAGTTTAGCTTAGCATACTTCTTTATTTTACTATGGAGCATTCCAAATATGATTCATTCAATGAGTGAAACTCACTACTCTCTTTGCACATAACTTCTCCAGAATAGAGGTGATTAAAGATTTTTTCGACTTTGTACCAAAAGGTAAAAAAAAATATAAAAAATTGAAAAAGTAGGTATGGTTTTAAAGAAAAAACGTTTTCTTTTTTCAACTACTTCTTCAAAAAAGCGAAGTGAAAAGCTTTTCTTCGGCAAGTTTGCAGGTTTTACTGTTGGAGTTTTACCATTGCCAGCAAAGAGTGGGTATCTTGTAAACATTTATTTTTTATTTGTGATGGTGTGACCTTGCAGATTCCTGAACTAGCCCGTGGTAAGAGTCCGGCATACCACAAACTACGCCACAGTGATCAATTGTGATAGGAAACATATGAAAATGAACACAACCATTTATTCTGAAAAAATTGCGCCAGGAATAGCATAAAATAACATTAAATAATACAATTTTGACCCAAAAAAAAAAAAAAATTTATTTGATTGTTTACTTTCTAATTTTTTAGATCGAAAAGCTAGACGCATGGAAGGTTCCGCCACAATGAATCTTCGAACGATTTTCTTGAGGATAGATTGGAACGTAATTCGGAAGGAACTCTTCTTTGTTGAGTTTTACAGATTTGTAATATAATGAGATGTGTAAATCTATGTCGTTGCTATAGCAACAACATTTATTCTGTAACTGCGTAGTGACATCACTACTTTTATGTACTTGCCATCGTTGAGTGTTTCACTGCTATTGCGATCAATGTAGAGAAGCTTGATTTCACACAGAAACATGATCAATATCAGATCCATTTTTCACTTCCACTTGCTATTGAATAGCTGCATTGATTTAATTTCTGTATTTAGAATGGGTTCTACTTTACTATTGTGGATGGAATCATACAATACAAGAAAATATTAAGTCTTATTCTTACAGCTACGTCGATTGTCCCGCAAGATAATATTGTTGTTCATGTGTATTCCATATGCCTATTTATAAAGAATCATATGGTTGGCGATATTTGCTTATGAACCGGAAATAAATGTATATACTAACCGAAAAGCAAAAGTAATTAAATAGTTATTGAAACAATTAAATGAAAATTACCATATTTTTCAATACAAATTTTATTTTAAATATTTAGTTCTTAGTTCCTTTTATGCAGTAACCTACAGTAATTTTAGGCATCTCCTGCAGTTTGATAAAAAAAAGTTAACATCACTTTCTACGCTTACAACTTTAATATCAACCTTCAACCTCAAGTTGTATGCATGAAATTCGTATCGGAAGAAAAATTGCACATAGAATTGCACAGAATAGTCTTACCAATATTATAGCAACACTGGTTGGTACAACAGATACACCAGTTGTGTTGTGTAGATGCCGCTTCATTAATTTTCAATATTTTCACACAGAAACTTATCCCAAAAAAATCACTGTTTAATATTTCTAGTACATAATATGTACATATTTATGTATACTGGCTTTAAAAATGCATTATGCATTAGATAATGAAACATTATTAGATTTTACCTTGCTAAAAGGTGAGGTAATGCTATTTTGGAGGGTAGGTAGTTTTGAAATCAACTATTGTAAAAAAAAGTTAAATATAGGTATTTCTCATTTGAAATCGGAAATTCATTTAGGTTAAATACTTATCAAATTTGTTGTACAAATTACAACAAAGATCATAACTACTAAGCGAACTAAGCAAAAAACGTTTTCTCCTTCCAAAATTCGCAATAAAGACATATGAAAACTATGTATTCAAAATCGGATCCCGACATTTGGTAACTATTCAAAATGGTTTATATAAATGAAAATCTACCATTTACCATTTAAAATTAATTGCAATGCGTTAGTACACATCATACGGAAGTAATTAATATGTACACGTTGCGTATGAGTAGCTTTTAATTTTACTTGTGCGGGTACATAACGAAATAATGTAAAATCACTCATACGCACTGGGTGTCATAATTTTATTTGAATGTATAGGAACATACAGGGTACGCCATCTCTTATTTCGGTATGTGAATACAAGCGATTTCCTTATAAGCGACTGTTTGTCCGTATTCCAAGCGACGTGGACGAATTCATGATTAAAATTGTACTGAATTGAGGTTTCAAAAACCTGTTTACTCAAGTCAATCGGTTGAAATACCGCACCCTGCACATATATGTGTGGGTGTGTAACCTTATAAGTGCTTGTCAGCACTTAAAATACTAAAACAAAGCATAAGAACCTTAAGTACTTAGTAAAATACTGTATGATAATGACAGAAATGCTTAGAAGCATGTGTGTAGTAGGTATGTGTAGTCTTAATTGTATTTTGCTTTAGTTTTAAGTTTATTAATTTTTTTGTAATCCCCACAAACCTGACCAATTAGATTTCCCTATCGAAAAGTTTTGAGAATAGTGGGATATTTTTGTCATCTTTAGACAATTAGCGAATTTTAAAAGATCTCAGATTTATTCGCAAAGCCTAAAAGAGAAGACGTTCTCTAGATCCACTAAAACAGATTTGCCGCTAACCCCATCATAGGAAAATCAAGTTGGAAAAGGTAACACACTCTTAATTTTATTATTTAAGAAATCATAATTTAATAAACTTTCCTCGAAATTCCCCATGTACGAACACACCCTTTTTAAGGTATGTAAGTATGCTTAGCGATTGTCGTCGTCGTCGTCTTACTGTCTGCCAGTTTGTGATCGCTGTAGGGTAGTGGTAGTGGACTGTTGTGCAGACTGTCCGGGGTTCGAATCTCGGCACAGGCAAAATCAAAACAAAAGTAAGAAAAAAATATTTTTCTTCACGGCACAACCTCTTGGCAGGTCATGGCAAGCATACATACAGCGTTCAGATTCGGCATTCATGTACAAATATAATACGCACGACATGACTGGATGCGAAAAGCTCGGCCTTTGGAGCTACATACGGTCATAGTCGAAATTGATAAAAAAAAAAACTGAAGTTCATTGTGGTATAACACTTGCCACAATGGCTGTCTATCTCTTTATCGGTGCGCTGTGATTGCATTCCTTCTTTCATGCTACCTCCTTCTTCCTCCCACCTATCAATGTTCCTTCCAATCAACACAATACTCTGCATTCATAAGGGTACACCCTGTGTGTTGAATGTGTTGAATAAAAAAAAAGAGGAAGTATTTTTACTGTTGATATCTACATTACAAAATAGCATTCGTAAAATTTATTTACATAAAATGACAAGCAATGAGAGTAGATTGAGGGTGGCAGGGGTCGAGGGGGGAGATGTGTCGTTTATAAGCAATTTAGAAAAATAAATTATTTCAACAGAACAATATGAATACCTACTTGTTAATAATGCCTTTAACAATTAGATTTTGTTGTAATAATAGAAATAGATGCCAATGGCTGTAACTTTTTTATTTTCAAGAATGGATTCATTCCATCTCACTATTAAATTTTAGTGAATACTACTCAATCTCCAACCTCAACTTGGTTATGTTGAATGATTTGAGAAATAGTCAAGCATTTCAAAAATATTTTCACGCAATGAATTCTGTCAATTTCAAAAAGACTTCATTTATCCTCTGTGCTTTTTTAATAACATATTGAATTGTTTTGGAAATTGTGTTGAAATTTTGTTTAATCAATGATGAAATAAAAGTAATTTATTTTTCTAGATTCCAATAATTCACAATTCACTAAAGCTACAAAGTATCGCTTTTAAACGCAAATATTTATGATTACACCAGTTTACAGTCTAAATTACCAATTAGCCTATGTCAAATCGGTCGCTGAGCCCATTTTAGATTCATCGCAAGTTGAATTTTTTTAAAAAGCTTTGACCACATAGTGAGAAATATCTTGCGAACTTGCAGTTTGTATTATGACTATCTTGATAAAAGTTAAATTAAAATAAACAAAAAAGAAATAAAACCAAATGAATTGTTAAATTATTATCAAAAAATAATAATAAGTAATAAGTATATAAAATATTAACCCGATTTAATTCTTCGGAAAGTATCCAATATTACAATATTGACATACTCCGAAAAGTTTTTTAATTTTGCAATCTCTTTTGCACCGGATCATGAGTACTATTGATACGTTAAAACGCTAAATCCCAATTTGACCACTAAGGGACATAAAGAAAAAAACATTTTATTTCAATCAAATTATACGCTTGCTTTGAATCATGCCAACCCTTATTACCATAGCTGCATTTTAAAACTTTTGATTCAGTGTATTCCTCTGTGGCGTGCCATGTGTTATTTTGAAATAAAATGCATTTGGGTTATAGCTTATAGGTTCCTTTATCGGATGCAATTAGAAAATAATTTATGGCTACGGCATTCTGGACACAACTAATTACTATAACAAATTATTCCAATTTTCATAGTTGGCAAAATCACCATCACGTGAACATTTTACTGAAGCACGAAACCACTGTATGAATATGACAAACAGCACTTAGTGTTGCAAAATGAAATATTATATTAAGTAACTTATAGGCTTTTCCAGTAGTAACGGTAAAATGAATAAAAATAATAATTTGCTTTAGCCTAACAAAAATAAAAATAACTGTCACCTACAGATGACACTGGGAATTGCAGAGTTAAGCTAACAGTTGGCTACAGTCTGTATGATGTTATGGATGATGTTATTTGACGTTATTGTTTCACCGAGTATGTTCGTCAAATGTTCACGTTCAGCATCCTCGGGTATATCACTGCACAGTGTACAGTACGGGTCGGATTCGCGATTGAATCGATGTAAATACGCTCGAAAACACCCATGCCCGCTGAGTATTTGTGACTTCGCCATGCTTCCTGCCAAGACACACTCGGATGTCAGGTATCATTCGATGTGTCCAGCGGCCTTTGGTTGCGTTTGCCCAATTGTTTTACCATGTATCAACGCAGCGGTGTGCTGCTGCTTTTCTTGTATGATTCCGGGAAGCTTCTTCTGTATATACTGTAGGTGAATATATGTATTTATATGTACATCTATGCTCACATGTAATATATAAATTTGTGAGACAATTAGCATTTTGAAGCAAACTTAAGTGTGTACATACATATGTATATGTACCTATATACACATATACATATGTATGTACACATTTAATTATGTATTTTTTTTATGGGGTACATTCACATTTAATATTACGCACCACTCACGCATGACTTTACTTTCGTTGTTGCTGTTGTCTTCGTACGATGTCGCCTTTATCCTTGACATTGAGTTGAAGCTTTTCTGCTCTTCATCTTCATCTTCAACTTGTGCTGCTTCACAGACATTGCTGCCATCATAGAGATTTGAACTTTGGTAAATGAAAATAGAAATCCTTAGACTCGCAGCAATTAAAATTAAATGGAAGAGAGAGAGAGAGGATGCAACAGAAAGGAGCTACTATGAGCTATTGTAAGTTGGCCAGTGTTGACAACTCACAATAGCAGAAACCGGCAAATTTCAGGGAAAATGGAAAATGGCGAAACAATTTGTTTAATTAAATGTACCTATAAATGTGTATATTATTTATGTTGAGCATTTCAAATATTTACATACTTATATAAGTTGAATCCATCGTCTGTTTTCTGTGGAACCGTTATTAGTGCAATTTTAGAATACGAAGTGGAAATGCAATAAAAGAAAAGAAAAGCGAATTCAGATGACGGAGAGGATAAAAAGGCGTCAGAAAATATATACTTTCTTATTTTTTATTGCTATTATTTATTTCACTAAATTGAAAATGCGCGAAGTTTGACCAACATGTGTTCACATTACATAATGGTAAGTAAGACGATATATAAAAAAAATTGCATAAAAATACTAAAAAATAAATTAATACCTCCTTCCTTTACAACATATAAAAAAACAATTGTATATGACAGCCCGACAACATGGACTATGATTAAAAAAAATATCAAAGGGGGAAACCAAACGGCGGAAAAAATCAAAATGAAATGTAAATGAAAAGTAAAAATACAGTAAAAGGTTCTTTGGTAAAATATTTTTTTTATAAAAAACAAAAAAGTATGTTATCACTTACAAATTAAGTTAATAAGTACCAATTACTAATTTTTTTTTTAATTTAATTTGGCGAATTTCCCAATTAGGTTTTTTCAGGGACCCTAATCATTAAAAGCGAAATGCTCGGCCTAGGCCCTCCATGGGCTGTTGTGCCCATGAAAGAAAGAAAACAGAATTATTAAAAGCAATATCAAAAACCAAATTTATAAAAATTATTGTATGTTTTTTTTTTATTTTTTTTCGGTTTTGCTTAACCGAAAAAATTATTTTATGATTTTTATTTTTTGGGTTGAGTGAAATGCAAGTTAAATTTTATTGGATAATTTACGTTTTGGAAATAATGCAGAAAAAATTAAATGATAATAATGAAAATGAATCATTACATAATTAAGAATCATCAAATTCATGAGAAAATTTATTAAATTTTATGAAGGTTAAAATTTATGAACATGCATGAAAATTGATATTATTCATTAATCGGTGTTCCATAAATAACTTAACCAAATAATTCCAATAAATTTTATTGACAGTTTTTGACAGTGCCTATATTTGAACTCAACATAGCAGTCGAGCACTATGAAATATTAAGGAACACAAATTTAACTTAACCGAAAACTTTCATCTTCATCTTTGGGCATGGGTTTTTACATATACATACATAAAATGGAATGAGTATGCACACAGTAAGAGAAATCGGGGATTTTTTCGCCCTAATTTGTTACTCAAACGCTTTGGACGATAACTCATGAATACTGAGTTCCATTAAATATGCAAATGTGGTATTTGCTAAACAAAAAATTAATCAGAAATGAGAATCGCATTTGTTCAGTATAAAGTATTTAAATCGTTGCTTGTTGCTGGATAATTATCGAGCAAATTCCCATCCCTAGTTCTCTTCAGTTAACCCTGAGGAACACATTTAGCGTACGTGCATCGACTCAAACATCACTTTAAATTTTTTAGTAAAATACACAGAAAATAAACACAAGTACTATGTATATTTGGGAATTGGTTGTTGTTACCTCGTTCTCCAATTATCAAATAAAAAACGTACCGTTCTCTTATTGCTATTAAAGGAACTTATTTAATTTTATTAAGATTAGTTTAACAAAAAATGAAAGTAGGCTGAGCTACGTGTGATGTCGATCGTGCGAGCGACAGGAACAAGAATGCGTAACTGTTATGCAAAAGCTTATTACTAGAAAAAGTAGTTCAAAGAAGTATAGCGGAAAATGAGTGAACTTAAAATTTAATACAGGGTACTCCACATATATATGCTGTCCACTACGTTTTTGTTTCTTCTTTTCCAGTTTTGTTTTTTTTTTACCTAATTTACACAATTACACAACAAAAGCAACACTAGATTCGCCAAAAAAGATCTTCACGAACGAAGATCTTTTTTGGCGAAAAAAATACTCAAACAAAACGCATGTACATATAAATAGCTTGGAAATTATAAAACAAAAAGTTATTAATAGCCCTATTCACGCTGTAGAGTAAAATGCTGGGTAACAGGTTAATAAAGAAGAAAACAAAAATTATAAATTAGTAAATTTCAAAGGTTTATTTTACTTTTCTGTCCTGTTACTCTACATTTTAATGAATAGTCGTTTTTACCGGTTTATTTACTTTGGAGAATTTACCGGTTTTTTTTGCATCCCTAATGCCCACACACAAATGTATGTAAGTAGTTAGCATGTTCGCTGGTCGCTGTGGTGTAGTGGTAGTGCGGCACAGACAAAATCAAAAAGTAAAAATTGCCTATGAAAAGCTTTTCACTCCGTTCGGATTCGGCACAAAAGTGTAGGTCCATTCTTCACTACATTCTTCCACTATTAATATGAAGAAAAGCGAAAGGGTGTGAAGCAATTGCCAAAAAATGAATCAAACATTTTGCGCAGTTGGCACTAGCTGGTGGAACAGAGTTTTACGTACGAACTTACGACGAAGAGAAATGGGTGCAAAACGTTTTTTCTTATCTTTTTTAGTATTTATGCCAACATAAATAAATTTCAACATCAAAATGCAATTTTATATATTTTTGTACTTAAACATGGACTCGATAATATATTGGCCAAGGTAAGTAATACGTGTAGGCAAAGATAACCGCACGTACCATGTGATGTGGTGCATGCAGCAGGTACTTGTGTTATTATTTATTTACGAGTAATAACCCTAGCACACTCGTGTTGAGTGGTATACAAATTTGAAACTGTCTTAAGAACATCAACATAAAGTAACCACTAGAAACAACAGCAGTAATACTTAATTGTAAATCGCAGTAGGTAGAACAACCAAAAACTAAAAAAAACAAGTAAAAGTGGAGGAAGAAGAAGAAGCAACCGAAGCGGAGGAATAATATTTTTGTGATTTTTAACAGGTAAAAAAGAAGAACGGAGTATTCCTGTGAAAAGCGCATTTGTGGTTAGATGTACCTACTAAAAAATGCCAAGCGTACCACATCTACATTCATATAACCAGTGTTGCCAAATCATAGATTTCAAAATCCACCAGAACTATTAACTACGCGCTTTTTTAATCCATCAGCTTTCCAGATTTTTAACCCATGGCGATTTTTTAATTTTATTTTTTATTGATATATTCAACACACAGGGTGTACCCTTATGAATATAGAGCATTGAGTTAATTGGAAGGAATTTTGATAGGTGGCAGGAAGAAGGAGGGAGAATCAGAGAATAAAAGAGGTTATAAAAATAAATTCCAAAAGATTATAATCTTATAATTATTCATTAAAAAGTGAACAATCCGAAAATTAGTAAAATGGGAGCTTTTACACGCTGAAATTTTTGTGTAAGTCAATATAAATTGTTGTTACCAGAAATGACCACGAGAAAATGAAGACACATCATAAGGGAAAAATATTAATGAGCTATGTAAATAATGTTGTCGAATCCAAAAAATTAACACTGCCACAAATGAAAAATTGTACGGGTTACATTTTTTAATCCACCAGGTCTGGTGGATTATCCAGGTCTGGATATAACAACGTAAGCAACCAAAAATAAGTAAAATTGCTTCATGCTGAATAAATTACGAGCGCCGCTCTTAAGTGAGTATGATGTGGGAATGGGAGATCTGGAGTAGGCAGAAGAGTGTGAGTGCTGAAATCAGTGATGGCATGCCAGCTTATTGCTTTCGTATTGAATCGGATGTCAAAAGTGAACTAATTAGAAAATTTGAGTATTAAAAAAAGGGTAAACACTAACCGCAACTATTCAAATTTTGGTAGAACTATAAGAAATGCATTTTCACAGAAAATTTAATGTTACCGTAGAAAGGTTATTACTTTTTCTTTAATACTCTAATATTTTCGTCTATTATTTAACAAGTACCATGAATTGCATTCAAAATGCTTCTACCCAAGCTCTTTCAAAGTATGGACTTAGTCAACATTCAGTCACCAGTTTATCAATTGTAGTGTATACACAATGCCACTATCGCCACCCTACAGATAACACACAAGTGACTATTGCCGAAGTGCAAAGAATGTAAGATGCTTTGAGCATAATCTAACATTGCGCTATGACACTTGTGTAATGCGGATAAACTCAAAGACACCAAAAGTCACCCAATATTTAGAAATATGTAAATAACCAATAAGGGAGCGATAATAGGTCAATCCCATTCACACACGAACACAAATAATATAGAGTAAGAAAGCAAGCACAATAGTGTTTTAAACAAATTATGGAAATTAGTACAGTAGTTTCAACAAGAAAGCAATCGGCTTAATTAAATAAAAAAAATTAAGGTATCTTAAAAAAAAGTCCACAGCATCTTGAAATGATTAATTTTTCATTGCGCAAACATATTAATATGGCGTCCATTCTTTGTAATTTCATTACAACGGAAATGCATGCTATCGACTAGTTTTTCAGCATATGATCGTGTTAAACTTCGCCATATTACCCTAAGAAGTCGTTTCAAATGGTTTATTGAACGTATCTTTTTTCCACGTAGTTTTAACTTCATAAGAGCCCAAACATTTTCGATTGGATTCGCATCTGGCGACTGTGGGGGCGAATCCAATAAAGTTATGTCGTTTTCCTCTTTCCAACTGCTACACAAGTGACTGCGATGTTTTGGGTCGTTGTCCTCTTGAAGCACCCAATCTCGGCTTCCTGCCCCAAACCACATATCCGTTGATGGCAGAAGTCCACGACGGTATATCGTGGTCATGAAGTTGGTATCCAAATTCCTCGTGAACATGATTAATTTGCCAAATCCTTGTTTTGTGAAGCATCCCCAAACATGAAACTTTGCTGGTTGTTTCAATGATCGCTGGAGCATCTTACCGTCTTTAGTGGACCAAGCACGCTTAATAGTGTTTGTCATCCAAAAGGAGGATTCGTCTGTGAACACCACTTGGCTTCAATGGTCATCCACATGTTCAGTTGCCCACTCTTGGCGTTTTTTTATTTGCTTTGCAGTTAGTAAGAGTGTTACCGTCGTTGCTCGAAATTGGATCTGAAACTCCCTCAAACAGTTTGTTATTGTATTCAGAGCGACATTTATGCCCTTTCGAGCCAATTTTTGTTTAGCTGCTTTCAAGGATATGGCGGGATTAGCTTCGACAATCCTCTTTATAACTAAGTCCTCCTGTTACGAGGTAGCTCTGCAAATGCCGCGATTTGGCAAGTCGTCCACATTTTTGTGCACCAAAAAGTGTTGGTTCCAATGCTGGACAAACGCCTTGGGACCTTTAAGATGGGAACAAAGAGAGACTTCTTCAAACGTTTCGCGTATACGGAACTCATTTCTTAAATATACTCTTGAGACGAAAGCGTATAAGTAATGGACTACAATTACTTACATTGCGAAATTTACAATGAAATCAAGTTTTTTGAAAATCAAGGCTTACCTCTTATTCAAATTATTTCATGCGAAAAAGCCGATTGCTTTCTTCTTGAAAGTACTGTATATAAGCCCTGTATATTCATAAATAAAGTTAGATATTATTTAGCTGCCTACAATAAATTCTGTCGCTCTTAATAATTATCACCGTGTTCTTGTGGCCAACGCTCTGAACACCAAACAGTGATAGTTATGTAGGAAATTTACAAACAAAAACACTTTCTATCATTACACAATGCATGCGAGTGAGGCCATGCCTTATCGAACCTATACTAACAAATTCATGATGACATACCTCCAACGTAGTGCGAGACTAGCTCAGCTCAGATTTCAGTTCGCTTATTGAAATGCTGGAATGTCACCGTGTCAACTTAGTGAAATCAATTTTAATAATTAAATATGCATATATCACGACGAACTTATTCATCCGTAGCCGCCATTGCTGTTGAAGTGATTCTGGATATGTAGCTGTGTAACCGATATCAGCGAATTGCTCAATATTCAAGTTGTTAACTTTTAAAAATGACCATTTTCTTTGCAACACCTACCATGTACCACGTACCATTCCTACACATGAATTTAACAAAAAGTTTCAACTCTCCGAACAAATTATCAAAGTCAGATAAAAATTTAGTAACATGGTGTCCATGTCTAAATTCTAGAACGTCATTCCATGTGCTAGCTCTGATAAGTCTGCTCCTATGCTTTTAAGTCATACTCTCCAACTCTGCCTCTCTAGATCAGCGGTTTCAAAACTTTTTTCTTTGCGGTCCAATTTTTTCGTAAACAAAATGGCGGCCCAAAATACCTAAAATATAATAATTATCTACACATGAGCAATTCCAGGCGTTGGATTGTTACAAGTGCACGCATGTTTATTTAAATACGATTTTTCATTTATTTATTTATTTTTTTTAGTCTATATAAAGATATCCAAGCAGAAATTTTTTTCAGAAATTTTTATATTGCCATACATTTCGTAAAAACTTTGCCGTGTGATAACATTTTGCATTGATATTGTAATATTATATTTTGTACAGATAACATCCTCAAATGTTGAACAAATATTTTTTGACGTAGAATCATTTGGTAAGGTGGGCCAGGAACCTTAACAAAATTGCATTTTAGTTTTTAAGTTCATTCTTTTTTTGCAATTCTGGCAACCCTGTACAATTAGATTTTCCTATAGATAAGTTTTGAGAATAGCGGGGTAAATTTGTCATTTTTAGGTAATTACCGAAATTTTTTGACATCCCCAAGACACTGAAGAAGGAGGACGTACTTACGTTTTGGCCACTATTCCCACCTCCCCACCCAAAGTTGATAAATAAATATAATTGGTACGGCTATACCCATTTATTATAACTTACTTACTTTACTTTTAATAGCACAATAGCCCATGGAGGGCCTAGGCCGAGCTTTGCGCATCCACTCATGTTGTGCGTGTTATATTTGTACATGAATGGAAGGCACCTACAGTTTAATGCCGAATCCGAACGGCGAAGTGAAAAGCTTTTTGTTTTTGCTTGTGCCGCGATTCGAACCCCGGACACTCTGCGCAACAGTCCAATGCACTACTAAATAAAATGACTTAGAAATTAATTTTTTCTGTAATTAAAATAAATTACAATTGTCTTCCCTAGTTTTTAAGTTACAAGAGCTGCGTTTTATTTGCCATCTTATTTGAAATGTGCCAATAAAACAACCAAGTTTTAAGTCCCTTTTTCCATGTGTTATTATTCACAATGGAGATGCAGGTGAAACATTTTCAGAAATATCGAGAACAATAGATATGATAGCTAGTCATTGTGGTTAATAGTCGGAATTGCTTTTGGTTTTTAATCTTCATAAGAATATTTAACAATATTTAAAAAGACTGTAATGTTTTCTTTCATTTTTCAATTCAAAATAGTTTTTATATTTAGAAAAGAGAGGAAGGGGCAAAACTAGCATAAAGTACTGTTAGTTCTTACCTTGCTGTTATCCTCGGTAGCGAGGTAAGATCCCTACTGAGGAGAATCAAACAACACTAGTTTCTAACTTGAATTAATCCTCTATATATTCTTATTTGCATGGGTCTACATATATACACTTTCGCAAATCTGTTATAATTTTTCCTAATCATATAATTATACTATTCTATTACATAAGGCAACATGTGCATAAGAGAAATAGAAGGTCGATAGAAGATCGATACACTTTCTATTGATCATTTATGCTTACATTCGTTTATTGTTACTTAAAAATATGTACATGTAGTGACTTTATGATACTACTGTGGGCAAAAGTTAGTAAGACTTTTTAATTTAAATTTCGCGCGGAAACCCATTCATCAAAATATTATTTTTTGAGGTTGGTATGACTGTCGGTGACTCGTTGTTTTTTTTGGTTTTTTTTATTATTCAATATTTTCTATTCATTTAAACTTTTCCATCGTATTTGGATGTTTTATTTAAGTGAAAAGAATCGATTTTTTGGCTTTCGCTTAGATTTAATTTAATTAACATGCCTAGCCCCATCAGTTCAAGTCGAGTACCAGATGGAACGCCATCATCTAAGCACAATATCTTGGCCCCCTTTAGGGATATTTTTACGGCTATTTAAATTAACAATTCACTTTTGTCCCCCAGTTGAGAAACTATTCCACCTGAATTAAAAGGTACGCGGAGAAGCTTGTGTTATTGTAACTTGGAAAAACCTGACTAATCGTTATGAAAATAAAGGATAAATATAAATTTTTCCAAACTATGTCGGTCTCAGTATCATAGTTTTAAGAATTATGCGAAGTTTAGAAGCATGAACTTTCTTCTATTGTTAAAACATGTGATATTTGTTTGAATTGTGTAGCGTCATCTCATCTATGTAGTGAAGAACTGTAGAAGTCCTTTCAATTATTCAAAATGCAAAGGCGGGCACAATTCCATGTTTCATCGAGCAGCCTAGGTCTTACCATTTCAGATGGTGATTCAATCAATCCCAGTAGGAAAAGTGTATTATTAGGAACAGCTTTGGTGACCATATGCCACTTGGGCTTATCGCCTCTGATTCGGAAGGTACCTTTAACTCTGAACTTTTACAGAAAAGCTTCCGATTCACAGAATCACTGCTCAAGTTTCTGGACTTAATAAGACAGTCTCAGGCAAAATTCAAAAGATATGTTCTCTGGTCATAGGTTCTACTCTTGATTTTAGCTTGAACATTGAAGTAAATGCTCTTATTCTCCACTAACTTACATTCAACTTGCAGACTTGCCCCATAGATACAGCACAATTTCAGGCGCACCATAAAATTAATTTGGCTGATTCAAATTTTAATAATCAAGTAGATGTTTTTTTTTTAATAGGTGGAGACGTCTACCCCCGGATATTATTAGACGGCATCAAGGGGAATCTTCTAAGTTCGTTGTTAGCTCAAGAAACAGTGTTCGGCTGGATTCATACAGTGTTATCTCCTTCGCAGACTTCAGCGTCCTCATCCTCATGTTTTTTCAAAGAAGTTAACTTACCACTTACAAAATGGATATTAGGGTGATTGACGAAAATTAATGCAGGTTACAATCCGAACAGCCCTGGTCTTACCAAGTTCTAAGTGCCGCTTGTGTAAGGGTATGCACCCCATGTGAAACTGCGCCCAATTTTGAGCAATGCCTCATTTCAAGTACTGTTCAAACTGCCTTCCCCACGATATGGCAAGATGCACCAGTGAACAAAGGTGTAGCAGTTGCCAGCGGCTGGTGTAGCATCTGGTGTAGCCAGATGCTACATGGTCCGGACGCTTCCCAACCACAAGATCTAAACCACAGTATAAAGTTACGCGGCTGTTTGTGATTCAAATGTCGAGTTGGTCGTTAACTACAGAATAGTACATGGGTTTACTCGAGTGAACCCTCATGCTATATAAACCCTGTTGCCTCAATCAGTATCGGCACAAAGACTGCTGCAGACAAAGACTGCTGCAAATTGGCTCCCGAATGTATTCTGTAACATCAAGTAAAGTACATAGTGGAACACTTTCTGTTAGATCTAAAGTCATATTGACATTGAGATATCATTGAATGCTTATTTATAATTTTTATTTATTTATTTATTGAATCTTCACTAACAATAAGTATGGAAATCTTAAAAATAATGTACATATAATTCGTACCACTTTTCAAATTTTCATATAATTTTGAGGCGAAAAGTTGATTTATTTTTAATAAGAAGGTTGAATGATTAATGATTAATCTCTACGTACACATACAAAAATACATTATATCGAAGCATCCGATTTAATAGTATGGCAGGTCTCTTCTTTTTAGACGTGTGACGCTCGAAGCACGAAGCAAGTTTTCAGCCAAAACGTGGGATGTCTTGACAACCGGTCATTGTACTTGTGGCGCAGCTCAACAAGTTCGTTTCTAACTAGTTGGATGCAGAGATTATTTGGATGTCAATGTTTCGTATGACCCAAGGAGTTGCTAATATTTTTGTTGTCAGCGTTGAATGCTTTCGATACCGGAAGGGCTCGCTTGGGCTTCGTCTAACCAGATGGCTGAACAGTACTTTTTTTCTTTAAAAGCCTTTCTTGTTTCATTGGTTATTCGGGGTACTTGTTTTATGGTACCGTAATTTTTGCGGAACCGAATTGATGACTTAGAACGAATTTTGAGCTATAAAGCGAAGCTACTTTTTGTGCAAACATTTCTCAAATAGCTTTGATATCTTTGGAAGCAGGTTTATGGGTCTGTATGAGGAGGGTGGAGTTAGATCTTTTCGGAATCATTGTAATTTGATATATTTTCCAGCACTGAGGGAAATATCCTGTTCGGATAATAGTATTGAATATGTGCAAGATGATTTTTATGGCGACGTAAGGTAATTCTATTATATATTCATTTTTGGGTGGATTGAATCATGCCGTAGTGCTTTTTTCAGGGTTAGCTGCTTTTTGACATGGGTATTGTCATTAGTATTAAATGCCAATACACTCCTAGCCGACGCACTGTTTTGGCTACTGGGTATTTCAAAATGGTTGGTTGGTCGATTGGGCTGAAAAACTGTTTGGAGATGACTTGCAGACGATACGGCTTTTTCCTTATCGCCCCTTGCCTATTTTCCTTGTTGTATTCGCAACGGCACCTCCCATTCTTTTGGTGATTTTAAATTCTTATTTGCCGTCCATAAGGAGTAATTGGTTGCTGCAGTTGGTGTTAGTTTTTCATTGTAGTTCTCTAGGGTTTTCACTAAATCGAGATTCAGTGCTTCTTTAAATCTGGCTGTTGCTAGTACGTTATTTCGTTTAATTGGCGGTGAGCGACGTTTGCCATTCTCTTCTCATAAGTCTTTTTTCTTTCACTAGTTGTTCGATTTCCTTAGAGTGTTTTCCTTTCCTTTGCATTTTTTCAGAAGTCAACACTGATATTGGTGTGGCATATACTGCTGCAGAAATAATGGTATCGTTAAATTCTTGCTCAGTTTTATTAATGTAAGTACAATGTACATTAATACATAGTACATAGTTTGCATGCCCTAGTGTTGGCGTTACATTTAAGTGGCTACTTATACACTTATTTGTGATATCTCAGCCGGTTGATTGGCTTGATATCAATCGGTTTGGCCTTTGTATGATTTGGTTGGTCATGTACGGTTATTATCACGAGTGAATGGTCATATGACAAATCGAAACATGATTCTG
Source organism: Palloptera scutellata (assembly GCA_958295655.1). NCBI lineage: Eukaryota > Metazoa > Arthropoda > Insecta > Diptera > Pallopteridae > Palloptera > Palloptera scutellata. Next base: position 30,391,540 of record OY282451.1, read on the forward strand.
CAAAAATCGATCAATGACATAAGATCTGGTGTTTTCGGTTGATATGAAATCTAAGTTTGCGTATCTATTCATTAGAGTTGAAAAAAGCTGTATCCCTTTCGGATTTACCTGCTGCTATAAATTTTCTTTTCTTACTTACTTTTAATGGCACAACAGCCCATGGAGGGCCTAGGACTAGCTTTTCGCATCCACTCATTTTGTGCGTGTTATATTGGTACATGAATGGAATATCACCTTTTCTTCCAAGGGTATTAAAAAAATGAGTAAACTGTATGTCTGATACGAACAATTTTGGAGGGCATTAGACTGCGCTTAAAGTCATATTTTCTCGCCAACATTGTAGTAAAATAGTTGTTGCTTGTGTATGCAGTTTTTGCAGTATTCTTCTAACACTTAATGTTGTATTCTTATTAATACTCCGTGTGCTTTCCGTCCGGATGGTTTGTGCAATAGAATTTATAAGGAGAAATTTCGAAGTAGTTTTTGTTTGTTAGATGGGTCTCAGATACGAGCATTATATTAAATTCTTTGGCATCCAAAAAATGCTGGTTTTCTAGTTTATGTTGCCTAATGCCGTTCGCATTCCAATGGCATATTCGAATAAGGTCCATTTATTTATTTGCAAGAAGAATCTGCATTAGTTGCATAGTTTGTATTGATGACATAAATTGAGTCATACATTGTGTGAGATTTGTGATCTTTGCTTCTAGATTCGACGACGGGGCGACTGCTTGAGCGGTGGATGCAAGAGCAGTTTTAATTGTGTTAGCATATGCAGCTTGAGAGCATATGAATCTTCAAAAGAAGATTCCAACAAAAACTCCTCAGTGCAAAAATAAGAAATTGTTTTTGAATTGCCTCAATTTTACTTATAAGTATAGCAGTTATATTGAGGATTCCAGACAGGAGATGCATACTCAAGGATGGGTCTAACAAGTGAATAGCGTTTTTGTTGTATAAGAGTCGTTAAACTCTTTTGACCAACGTTTAATAAACCCTAAAGAATTTTTAGCTTTATTCACACACGAGTTGATATGCAAGTTAAAACTGAATTTGGAGTCCATTGTCACACCCAAACCAACAAATATCAATACATGACTCAGGGTGCCTCCTTGTAAATGTCATAAACTTATATTTATCCAGATTGAGTAACATAAGTTTAATCGGCACCACTTTGAAAAATTTGCTAAAATCAGTATATATGTATAACATCAGTTCGTTGGTTATTAATAAATCCATTCCTTACACATGTAGGTAATTCTAAAATGTTCGTCGTTTCAGATCTGCCCTTAAGGAACCCATGCAGCGATGTGTTGATCACTGTTATAACAGAGTGCCTAATTTGTAGTTTTCGCTGTTACCACTCATACCTTGCACCATTCGGTTCATTGCATCCAATCCAGACTTGCCTTATCAGTAGCAACATCTCAGCACATACTATACACAATTAGAGCAGATACTAAGAGTATTTTCTTTTCTACAAAGTTTTTTCGATAATATTAAGTCTACAAAACATTTTAGTGAGTTTCAGGAAGTAATTTTTCCGGTAATCTGAAAAATGCTCAATTTACGAATGTCTTCAAATAATAATCACAAAAAAATTTTTAGGTTTAATTGTTAACAAAAAAAACTAAGAGAGTTTTCTTTTTCAGTTGTTACTGGATATTAAAGACTTTAAACCATTAAATTTAAGCTAAAAAAGAAATCCATTTACTTTGGGACGTTGGAACGACCTTAAACCGGTCGGTTTATAGTGTCATAAACAACTACAACGCGGGAAACTCCACTACTGTAAGGCGGACTTCAACCAGTTGCCAGGGAGTGCCTATTTCACAATAAAGAATAGGGATGCAACACCCACAAAATACTCTGAAGTAAAATATACCAAATTTCCAAAACGTTTCACGGTTTGGCAGCTATTTGCACTTGCGGTCTACGGAGCAAGGCGTTCATTACATCTGGAATAATTAACTCCAGAATTTATATAGAAGAATGCTTGAAAAAAACCCTTCTACCTTTTATTGGACAGCACAATGGAACCGTTTTGTTTTGGCCAAACCTAGCCCCATGTCATTATTTCAGGTCAACTATGGAATGGTATAAGCAAAATAATATCATGTCACAGTGGTCCCAAAAGAGGCAAATTCTCCCAACTGCCCGGAACTTCGTACTATTAAAAGATATTGGACTATAATTCAGCAAACCCTAAGAAAATCAAACAAATCTTGCAAAAATGATGCAAAATTCGAAAATCGATGGAATCAAGCCTATGCAGTAGTCTCCGAACGTACTGTCCAGTCTGTAGCTAAGAACGTTGAGAAAAATTTTAACAATTTTGCAACCGCTAATAACATTTAAATCGCTAATACTCATTTTATTTGTAAATTATAAGTAGTTTACAAAATGCTAAATAAACTGAACTTTATTTGAGGGAAATCGGAATGTTGTTTGGTTTTTAATGTCTCCGTAAAAATTCCAAATTTTTCTGGTTCACACCTTATATCATTGGACCACAGCTGGCCAGTTAAATTAACGACGTTACATTTTTGGTTTGACTACTTCAATTCCGTTAAATTTCCTCCATTAACTCAAGTCCGTATACTATACCTAAGAATGTTTGCTAACTGCTGTCTCCCAAGTTTCGGCTCATGTGATTAGAGAATTTAAATATTGCCTAGATCGGTACGGTAAAGAAAATGAAAATGACGTGCATAACGAGGATGCTAAAAATTTTATTAGTGCTATCACCCAACCCAAAAAAATCAAGAAGAACAACCGATCGTTTAAAAGCGTTAACCACGATTTAGTTGATGGCTGAAGAGCTGCTCCACGCAATTGGTAACAGATGCTGATTTACGAGCGAGAAAGTGTTGACCTTTTTACCAAATACTTATATATCAGAGCCAATCCCTGCAGTGCAGTTGAACGTCTGTTTTCTATATGCCATAACACTTTTGTTTGAGTGTTTTTGAAACAGAATATATTTTATTTATTTATCCCATACTCGGTATTAACGAATGACGTCAATGACGTTAATATTTTGGCTAACGCTTTTCAGGTTAACGACGTAAATTTCTTTATGAATGATACCCAGCTCTGCATTGTAGACCTATTAAATTCTCCATAAAAGTTGTAATATCGCTTTTTCGTTTTTTTAATGGCACAACAGCCCATGGAGGGCCTAGGCCGAGCTTTTCTCATCCTTTCATGTTGTGCGTGTTATATTTGTACATGAATTAAAGGGACCTACAGTTTAATGCCGAAACCGAACGGCGAAGTGAAAAGCTTTTCATAGCAATTTTTACTCTTGTAGGTTCACCATTGCCTGCCAGTCCAAATCAGTACCACTACGCCACAGCGACCACTTTCTTTTTTATAGGTTGCAATTTTTTCCCAAATACAGTTATTTTATTTTTTTTCAATTTTTTCGAAAAAAAAGGCCACCTCACAGACTCAAACCCAAAGTTTAACATTTATTTTGTCAACGAAGAGTAAAACCAGAGTAAAAGAGTAAATTTTACTGTACTCTTTTGACCTGTTACCCCATTACGAGCATTTTTCTCTAAATTGGCTTATTGATTTAGTACACTCTGAAAATTTAATTTCATTTTCATTAAAAAATTCATAATATTCATTATATCTTCAAATTTATTATATCCACTTTAAATTTTTAATAAGCATTTGTTTGTTTTTTTGTTGCGTGTGTCTATTTTGATTAATCTACTTAACTCATTTATGTATGTACCTACTATATATGTCGTTTTCTTCATCTTCACATGTCGATGGTCATTTTGTGAACATTATTAATATAGTTAAAAATAAAAATGTTTCCCTGTATTTAAACACAAAAATAAAAAAATTCATTTACATACCCATTTTTTGTTTTTAATTGACTTCAGAGGGATCAACGTATGACCATCGATATATTGTTTTATTTTCCTTTTAGTCCACTCTTTTTCTTTCCATTTTTTACAAATTCTTTGATTTTCCTTTCTTTGTCCTTCTTCATTTCCTTCTTATTTTCTTTCTACACCTCTTTCTCATTTTCTCTTTCATATTTTTTTCATAGACTTCTTCTCTATCTCAGTATTTTTCCTCTTACTCCCTTTTTCTTCTTTCTCTTTCTTTCTTTATTACTTTGCTTGCTCGTCTTCTCCCTCATAGAATAGTTCCAAAATCTACATAACTAAAAAACCACAAACTTTTGCATGTAGGGTATTTTATATAAACTTTATCTTTTAAAAAGACACCAAATGACGGATTGCAGCTACAGCGAAGTTTTAAAACCAATCAGCAGCAAAAAGCAGCAGAAAAGGCAAAGCAACACTATCTTTGTGTGTTCGTGTGTGTCAGTGTTAGCCTTAAGCCTATTATTTCTATATCTATTTGTTGTACAATCATTTCCGCCACCGCGTATCCTTATTCCCTGTCATTCTTTTATCCATGATGGCAAAGTTTCCAATAATGTGTGCTGCTGTTTTATCATAGATTTAATTAGTTTTCACTCAGTTTTCAAATTTTTAATAATACATCCATAACCAGAAGATTCAAAGGCAGAGAAAGTTAAAATAGGAAAGTTGCCATACAATGAAACTAACATAAATACAATGACATTTTCGACATTTCCTGCTATCATAAATTGTAAATATTTGTCATTACATATTATGACAATTAGCTTTTCTTTCATAACAAACGTGGGCGTGGTAGTTGTGCGGTCTGGTTTTAAACTTTCAAAATGTCTTGGACACCATCTTCTTTTAAATATACTTACTCTTAACATCAATAAGCACATTTTAGCTTTCACTGAAACTTGGCTTACACCATCTGTATATGATGCCGACATTTTTTTGTAATAACTTCCAAGTTTTTAGAAAAGACCGTGTTCATAAATATGGTTATTGCATTATGATCGCCGTTAAATTTGTATATCCATCTTAGGTTTACCATTAGATTATTCTGATGACATTGAATTCTTATGTGTCCTTATGTGCGTACGTCCCGCTTAATTCAACTGATGATATTTATTTTCGGCAAGCTTCTTTCTTAGCAACAATTTGCTCTAAGATGAGAACAACTGATTCGTTAATTGTTCTTGGTGATTTTAATATGCCGAGTGTTACTTGGAACTTTTGTGAAGAAGTTCGGCATCTATACCCTTGCACCCCTATAGAACTCAATAATAACTTTTTGGATATACTTTCAGAACTAAGTTTGTATTAGATTAATAATATTGTTAATAAGAACGGATCTTGTTTACGTGGATGATGACTGAAAAATTTGGATGGTCCTCATCCTACCTTGGCATTACCGTCTGAATTACTTTATAGCCTAAATATACAAAACCTGTTAAATTAAAATATTGTTTTCAAAGAAATAATTATAATAAACTAGTTGATATTCTTTTTGTTACATCTTTGCTATAAAAAAACAGCACAATCAGCTGTTACCATAAATTATTTATTTGATATTTGTATATTTATTTATATTTTTCATCAAATATTTCTTGTCGTGTAGACGACAGAAAAAATAAATAAATACAATATAATACATTATTCCTGTTTTTGGAAATATCTTAAAAATGTAAGAGCATCTACATACTTCTCATCGCAAGCTATGTCCATTTTATGGTCGTCATTATAATCGACCCACGCCAGTTAAGTAAGTAAGTAAGTATAATCGACCCACAGCGTAGGCTATTCAGCTCATGGGACCAAATTTCGCACCAGCTTCACTATATTGGGCATCAATCCACCAAATCGTATCCAAAGAGTGCGTACCGAAGATATATATTACTGCTGCATCCGCCAATCCGCCAGTGTTGAAGAAGATCGCGATATGTCCATCGGGCGCCGATCGCAGCAATTGGATTTGTGTTATTCGACCACTTGGAAGATTTTATGCAAAGATCTCGGACTAATGCCATACAAAGTACAGCGGGTGCAAGAACTGAAGCCAAACAACTTACCACAATGTCGAATTTTCGGTGAATGGGCCTTAGAAAAGCTGGATGAGGATCCGTATTTTATCGCAAAATTGTCTTCAGCGACAAGGCTCATTTTTGGCTAAATGGATACGTGAATAAGCAGAATTGCCATATTTGGAGTGAAGATCAGCCAGAGACTACCAATGCATCCCGAAAAATGCACTGTTTGGTGCGGTTTATGGGCAGGCGGCATCATTGGACCGTACTTCTTCAAAGACTATGAAGGAAGAAGGCCGCAACGTTACGGTCAATAGAGAAAGGTACCTTTCGATGATAACAGGCTTTTTTTTACCGAAAATGTAAGAATTGGACTCGGCCAACATGTGGTTTCAACAGGACGGTGCCACATGCCACACTGCACGCGAAATCATGCATCAATTGAGAAACGAATTTGGTGAGCAATTAATCTCACCTTTTGGTGCATTCAATTGACCACCAAGATTGTATGATTTGACCCCGTCAGACTATTTTTGTGGGGCTATGTTAAGTCTCTTGTCTATATATAGGGACAAGCCAAACACGATTGTTGTTTTGGAAGCCAACATTGAACGCGTCATTGGTGAGATTCCGGCCGAAATGTGCGAAAAATTGGACCTTCAGAATGGACCACTTGAAGCGTAGCCGTGGGCAACATTTAAATGAAATTAGCTTTAAAAAGTGAATGACAGGCATTGATTTATCGATCCAAATAAAAATATTATTCACTTTTGTATAATTTCTGTGTTTTTTCAAGTTTTTTGAACCAAGTTATTAAAAAATCACCCTTTACAAACGTGACAAATGACATTAAAAACTGGTTGATAAAAATGAGCCTCGAACTTGCGGCTGTCCCGGTTGTTCCAGGAGGACAAATCGTAGGGATATGAGGAGTTTTCAGCGGGTAACAGCCTCGCAATGACAATTGCGAGGCTGTGTCATTGATTACAATGCTTTACCTCTCGATTAAAAAAAAAAAATTTCAAACCCTTTGTTTTTGAAATCGCTTAAATTACACATTAACCCTATTATATGTCATGGCAGTGGAGAAAGGAAGGCTACTAAAAATAATACTCTCCCACATAATTTCTCCAAAAGGAGATATTACAATCATTTTGTTATGTCCAAAACTGTTGTATACACTTATTAATTACAACCCTGTAATTAGGGTATTCTTGCAAAAGTACAAGCACCTCACATTGAATTGCGCGATTGAATATCCAATCCAGTAAAAGACACAGTTGATTTACTTTGTTGCAAAATTGAAGACGAAAGGATGAAATTGCAAAAATAATTATATTATATGTAAGTTAACACAACCGCCTAAGCTATTCACACATTCACCTGCCATAATCTGCTGACAACGCGTCTGCGATGTGCAACATGATCCACACGCGCATTCGCTACGATAGGCACGTCAGCGCAACTATCGCTGCTGCCGTGAGAACTGTTAATGCAGCAGTTTATTTTAGGTAGAATTAAGCTTAGGGTTAAGCAACGCGCCTGCGATGTGCAATATGATCTGCACGCGCATCCGCTATGAAAGGCAAGTCAGCGTAGCTATCGCTGCTGCCGTGGGAGCAGCTAACACAGCAGTTTCCTTTATATAGAATTAAGCTTAATAGTTAAGTTAAGTTTAAGTTAATAATCACTTCAATTTGGGAAGTGCCAAGAATAGGTAATAAAACTATAACTTTAAACAAGAATCTTCTATTTACACTCGAAGGACACTCGTTGATTTGTATTATTATTTTATTACTTTAAAATTGAAATTGAAAATTGAAAAATGAAAGTTGAAGTAAGACGTTAGGTTTGGTACCAAAGTAAAGTATATGAAATTATACTTCACTAGCCGGAAAATTATTGTTTTTGGGCCTTTGGGTTTTTTTCAGTGCGCTTTCAAAGTTAACTTTTGTTTCGGCTTGCTTGCGCTCAGTCAGAAAGTGATTGTTTTAAGTGTCGCCCATAAAGTGGATGAGCACAAGCTTAATTGTTGAGCACGATGATAATCCACAAACCATTCTCGAAACACACCTTTGTGGTTCGGCGGAATCATTGGTCCATATGTTTTCAAAAATGATGCTGGCCAGAACGTTACTGTCACCATCTATTTAAATGGCCACCTCGTTCGTGCGATTTAACGCCATTATATTATTTTTTTGGGAATATGTAAAGTCGCGTATCACCGCCGATAAACCTGAATCAAATCAGTTCTTGGATGCCAACACTCGACGCGTTATTGCCGAAATACAGTCTGCTTTACTGCGAAGAGTGTGTGAAAATTGGACCTCCAAATTACGCCATTGTTCGCGCCAGCTGCGGCGGCCACATTAACGAAATCATAACATTAATGTCAAAAAATTATCTTTAAAATTAAGCCAATTTCGTGGATACTTAAAACATTAGTTTGTGCCTTATTTCATTTCAAAGTTCTTTAAAAGACATATAAGTACATACATATATGTTTCTATCTGTGCCTATGTAAATACATACACTTAAAAATTGTAAAAACGTTTCATGTTTTCTTTTACGTTTTGTTACTGTATTTTTTTTCATAACAAACTTTATTTAATTTGTTGAAGTACAATATACTCTAAAATGCAATATACTCTTTTGTGTTTTATTAGGATTAATGTTTTTAAAGTCATTTTATGGGGTAAAATCTGTAGTGCTTGGGGATGGTGTCTTGGTCCATCATATAATTTATTGTCCAATTGTACTTAGTGGAATTGGAAAAGCAGGTGCTTAGCATGAAACCTGTTTCAAATGTTTAAGAAATTTATAACTCTCATTTTGATTAAAATAGAAAGCATGCAGTTACAATAGAAAGAAAAAACTGTTATAGAGGTGGAATCCGAATCTCGGCTTTTTTTATGCTGATTAAGGTGAGAGACCAAGTAACATTTCCGTCTCTTTATTTACTTTAATGGAAGCTTTTAGTTATTGACAGAGTATTTCACTGGAATTGATTTTTTAAATTCCTCCCTTGTAAAGTAAAATCTCCCGCTCGACATAAAAAATGCTTCCATCAAAATTTTCAAAACGGCAGCACGGTGTTGTATGAGATTTTAGTGGTTTTGTTTTCATTCAAGATTAATATTTATTACAATTTTGTTCAATTAATTTTGAGGTTGTTTATATTTTAATTAATAAACAATTAATTTAAATAATACTGAAGTGGAATAAAACGGTAAATCGAAAAGATTAGGAATAGGTGAGACCCATAAATTACAGCGAGTAAATAATATAATATGGTTAATTCTCATTCGATATCTCCAACAGGTGTCAGCTTTCTACGGTTTCTCGAACGCAAAATAACATGATATTTACTCGCACAGCGATGTACATTGTCCAGCAACCCCAAATAACATGAACATCTAACATTTCGAATTTGAACTACTGGTTATTTTGACTGTGGTAATTCTAATGTCGTTCGTATTATGACGAAAAATTAGTTTTATATTTGCGGTCAATGAAATGGGTCAGTATACGCTTGAACAACGTTGGGAAATACTAAAAATTTAATTGCAAAATGGTGAATCTTCTACCGAAAGTTGAAGAAAATTACGTTCATGTGAAACTGAATCTTTATTGGGTAAATCAACAAGTTATCGTACTGCTACAGTGAACAAAACCACCGAAGAAATGTCTGCTGTTGCTCAAAATGAGCAAGAAGAACCAACCACATCAACTCGCCATCGTTCTCAGCAATTGAACACTTCACGCATTTTGCTTAAAAGCCTCGGTATGAAGATTTTGTACATCTTCAATTAGTACATCAGCTGAAGCCACATGACCATCTGCAACGTTTTCGATTCACTAATTAGGCTCTGGAACGCTTGGAAGAACATGAAAATTTTTACCGCAAAATCTTTTTTTCTGACGAAGCTTGATTGACCTCGGTGGTTCCATTATTATGCAAAATTATCGCATCTGATGCACCATCAATGGGTAACTGTTTGGTGTGGTTTTACGACCGGCGGCATCATAGGAAATTTTTTTTTTTTGGAAATGAAGTGTGAGCTACCGTATAATGGTAAATGATTATTTGGCCTATTTTAGAAGATATGTCCTTAGACAGCATTTTGTTCCATTCCAAAAGAATAGCGCGCCCTGTAACACAAACCGTGCAACAATCGACCTTTTGCGTGGGAAGTTTGAAAATTGTATCAGCGATCTGTAACGAATTGCTTTTTTGCGATAGGTCGAATTTCGCTCTCCAGTGTTTTCGAACCTATTGTCGTGGTTTCCAAGCAAAGATAAACTGCCATGCAAAATCTAACATCTGACCCAACCCAAAGTATGAAATTTTTTTTTAGTTTTACTTCTTTAGACCGGTTTTTATATTTAGGAAGGGGTAAAAGATGATTGTGGAAATTGTCACGGAAATGAAGGGCAGCGCCCTCTAACAATCAAGTATCAATAAAAATGAGGATGCATATGTATGGTATATAAGTACACATAAATGATGGGCAGCACATATGCACATATCACTTGATAGAGGGCGCTACCCATCAGTTTCTAGTAAAATTTGACAAAAATCGTTAGATATTTCTAGAGCTGTATTCTAGAGAATGAGCGAGTATAGACTGAAAAAAAAACAAACGCGAAGCACGTACAAATGGCGATTGTGTTACGATAAAATCTCCAGAAAAACTGTGGCTGAGAGATAGTGAGAACGTAGACAATACCAAAAATGCAGGACCAACAAAATTTAGATTCTGCTTACTTACTTCCTTAGCTGGCAATACAACTGATGATCGGTGTTGGCCGCTTCTATTAGGCTTTACTAAAAGCGCGCTGGCGCCAGTTGATAAGTCCAAGTGCAGTCAGGTCGTCCTGTCCCTGGTCTGCGTATTCCTCCACAGTGGTTCGAATAAAACACCTTTTTATTCGGAGCGCTTTTTTCCATTCGCTCAACATGACCAAGCGAGCGAAGCCGCTGGATTTTTATATGCTTGACTATGTCAGTGTCGAAGCTCATACAGCTCATCGTTCCATCTTATCCGATACAGGTCTTCCACGCATATTGGACGGTAGATCTTACGGAATATCTTCCTCTAGAACGCTCCTAACAGCTTTTCATCATAGATGGTCAATGTCCACGTCTCGACGCCATATATTAAGACGGGAAGTATGAGGGACTTATAGAGCGTTATATTTGAATTACGCTGAAAAACATCTCACAAAGATTAATGCGGAAAGACAGCATGAATGGCAAATCAGTTCAATAGAGCCAATAATTGCATCAATACTAATCTCATTAAGTCCCGACGAAAGTCCTCAGATTTTACAGCAACAGGCAATTATTGAGGTAGTCGAATTTCCAGCTTCTCAACGAAAAAGAAGGACAGAAGATTTACTTGAAAATTTGCCTGAAAATATTTCCTCCGTGGAAAGAAAACAATTCGCATCAGCGCAACAAAACATAGACAAGATTTGGCAAGTTTCTAGTCAATCTCATAACATTAGCAAATTCTCAAACCTGAATATTTTGATGGTGATTATTATTATAATGATGATAATGGTAAGATTATAATTACATACCATATAATTATGTAGCAAATAAATTCGCATTCTTTGAGTATGAATATTTATATGGAGATGATAATTTTTAAGAGGGCGTTGTATGCATTAGAAATGCAAACGATCAAAATTAAGTTAATCCAGATGTAGCACACCTGGGATCAGAGAATCATCAAACTGGACTATTCTGAATAGAAATTCCCGGTGAGATTTTTCTCTTTCCCCTAATCACTAACAAAAATTTCCCATTTTTTTCCCCAAATTTTACTTTCCGCATTCCTCCTATTGCGAACGAACTTCAAAAATGGCGGAAACGGTTCCTGGTGGAAAGTATATATTCTAGATGTGAGGGAGAGGGAGAATAGTACGATAATTTTAGGCAAAAATGTAAGTATTTAATGTTTTATTAAAGAAAAATTCATTTAAAATACATTGGTTTAGGTCAAAAACAAAAAACAAGCAGCAAATGAAAATTTTAGTGAACTTGATGGAGGCAAACGGCAAATTTGCGCGTGGTTTCCATAAAGAAAGCCCGATTTTAGCGGAATGCTGAGACTCAGCTTAATTCAGCAGGACTACCAATAAAGAGTGTTGCTGAGTGGAAAAAGGTTTGTTAACATTACTTAGTAAGAGTTTGCTGTTATAATTATTTATTGAAATTTTAGGTGTGGGCAGATCAGAAGAAGTAAGGGGCGAAACAGAAAAACTTTTACGTAGACATTAAAAACCAACCGACAGTTCGATTTCCCTCAAATAAGGTTCAGTTTATTTAGCATTTTTTAAACTATAAAAAAACTAATTCAAATATTATTAGCGGTTGCAAAATTGTTTAACATTTTTCTTAACGTTCTTAGTTAGAGACTGGACAATACGTCTGGTGACTACTGCATAGGCTTGATTCCATCGACTTCGGAATTCTACATCATTTTTGCAAACTTTCTTTATTTTTCTTAGGGTTTGTTTCATTATAGCCCAATATATTTTAATAGACCGAAGTTCCGGGCAGTTGGGAGCATTTGCCTCTTTTGGGACCACTGTGACATTATTTTCCTTTTACCATTCCATAGTTGACCTAGAGTAATGACTTGTGGCTAGGTCTGGCCAAAACAAAACGGTTCCTTTGTGCTGTCCAATAAATGGCTGAAGGGGTTTTTGCAGGCATTCTTCTATATAAATTCTGGAGTTAATTATTCCTGTCGTAATGCACGCCTTGCTCCGTAGACCGCAGGTGCAAATAGCTTGCCAAACCATGAAGCGTTTGGAAATTTCGTATATTTTACTTCAGAGTATTTTCTGGGTTGTATCCTTATTCTTTGTTGTGAAATAGGCATTCCCAGGCAACTGATTTAAGTCGTCTTACAGTAGATCTCATAATTGAGAATCACGCAATCGAATTTGGTTAGGTAATTGTCATACAGATTTCGGGCACGCGCCTTCGCTATTTTTTCCTTTGCTTCCGGCCGGTCAGGTTCCTTCTGCTGTTTGTATGTCCTTAATCCTTGACTTTGCTTATATTGCATTGCAGTTGATTGTGATGTATCAGCTTTAGCTGCAACGTCTCGAGTCGACCTCGTGAGATTAGCCCGATATGTACTAACAACTTTTTCAGCACTTCTGGGTTATTTGGACCCTTTTTTATTTTCCTGAGACCCTTCGGTTCTGCAGATGGAGTTTCCCGCGTTGCAATTGTTTATGACGTTATAAACCGTCGCTAAACTTGCTGTGCTTTCCCTTGCAATGCTTAGTCTAGGCTTCGTCTTATCAGTCAAGTAAATGTCCAGTATTAATTTGCTGTTCTTGTTGGCTCGACATGTTGACTTAAGTAGATCCAAGATGAAAATTACTAATATAGGAAAAAGCTGCACTATTTATAGATACTTTCACTTGAGAATAACGGGGTCCTAACCCTTGACAATTGCGTATAATGGATACGTACAAATTCTAAAATTTTTCTGGTTCACACCTTATGTGCGGCAGAAGGCGGCACAATATTTAAAACTTCAAGAAGGCACTGGAAGGGCCCAAACAATGAGCTAAAATTTTCTTCCACTGAAGAGGCGATATATAAGTTAATGACAATGCAGCAATCCATTGAAGGAGTGACTGCATGAATGGTTCATTGGAGCCAATAATTACATCAACACTCATCTCATTGAGTCCCGACGAAGGTCAGTCCATTGAAGGAGTGACCGCAATTACATTTGGACTGGCCTCTTTTTCGAAAAAAAAGAGTGCTCAGAAGCCAGGATTGTTGATGATTCCTCAGACGCTGAGGTGGTGGCGCAGGAATCTGAGGAGTTATGCCAGTAAACATTATGGACCATTGAGAGAAATGCTGACAATGCTCTGGAAGAGGATCTGGTTGTTGAAAGGAAGTTGGTGGCAACCATGAAGGTGGTAGTAAGTAAAATGAAGAAGCAACAACAAAGCTCTAGAAGAATTTATAGATCGCTCGTAAAAAGTATGAGTTAAAAAAAAGTTCATGGAAATGGAAAAGTTGGAGCGGGTGGAGAATGAAGAAAGTAGGAGGCACAATGCCGTCATGGAGAAACTCGAAATGCGAGGAATAGAATATAAAATGGACAAAAATCGTAGATAAATAGAAACAGTAGAAGTGAATTATAAGGTTTCTAAGTAGATAATCCTGCGATAGAAAATGATAATAGATGTAAGACAAATGAATTTTACGTTGTTTTTAAATGGAAAGCAAATGGTAATAGTTGAATTTTTTATATTTCATAAGGTTATATTTAAGTATTTAAAAAAATTTATTTTGTTGTTATGAACACATAATAAACTGTTTAACTTTTTATATATTTTATATGACTATATTTTAGTACTTTAAGAATAAACTGAACTTTGTGATGAATAGAGACTGAATTATATACATAAAGTGGTCGCTGTGGCGTAATGGTAGTGCGTTGGGCTGCTACGCAGAATATCCGGGGTTCGAATCTCGGCACAGGCAAAATAAAAAAAAAAGTAGAAAAAATAATTTTTCTACACGGCACCACCTCTTGTCAGGCAATGGCAAACCTACAAGAGTAAAAATTGCTATGAAAAGCTTTTCACTTCGCCGTTCGGATTCGGCATTAAACTGTAGGTCCCTTCCATTCATGTACAAATATAACACGCACAACATGAGTGGATACGAAAAAAGCTCGGCCTAGGCCCTCCATGGGCTGTTGTGCCATTAAAAGTAAGTAAGTTATATACATAAAATTTTGTGTTTTGTTTGACGTGTTATAGTTGTCCAATAGTGTTTCTAATTGTTTGAGCTGCAGCCAAATACTGTGAGCACATTGGAGGGTCGAATTCCTCTTCCTCAGTGTCAAATTAGCTTGACTCGCGAGGTTAACACCTATTTGCCTTACAAAACATGCAAATGCACATACACAATTTTGGCTGCTTTTTCAGGAGTGTGGTGTAAAACTCTTGCACCATGGAGACAGCTCCAACGATTTTAAAAACCCCATTGGTCCGTTCAATAATGTTATGCACGATTCTGCGTTGATTATATGTATTGGTTTTTGGCTAAAGTCAGGATTAATATTTATGTCGGTCAACATCATGCTTAATATTTGATTGATTTTTTATTATTTTCCTGTGGACCTCGTAACGTTGGAGATTGACTTCGTTTCACCTCCTTACGAACTCGAAACGATGAAACGATTCCTTATTTTTAAATCGCAATATCTCGCAATTGTCGGCCAACGTCATATAGGTGTGACAGTGTAGAAAAAGAAATGATCATTACAATTATTATTTGATATTTATTTTTAATAGTTATTAGCAAAAAGGGTTATGGTAAGAAGTTGATTTTTCAGCCCTGAAAAATCTCATACTAAAAAAGGTCGAGAAACAAATATGCAAATAGTAACCGATCATCCCTAATTAAAAGTAATATTTTTGGTGCGAGGTATTGCAAAAATGGATAAGTAAGTTTAATTTTTATAATTTTAATACTATTTGATTTAAAACTAGTGATTTCTAATTTGGGTGGTTAAAAATGTTGACGCCGCTAAAAATGTAGTGGCTGTTGCTGCCAAATCTGCTGCAGATGAAAATGCTTCTCTTCCGTTTTAATGTGCTGTCGTTGCTGTTAATAAAGAAAAGGAGAATATTGCTGAACCAAAGCGTAAAAAATACGAAATTCAATTTCGTAATGAATGGAAGAAAGATTTTCCTTGGCTAGTAGAAGACACAACAATAAAGCAAGGCAAAAAATGCGCTTAAATCATATTGAAAGACACGCAAAGTGTGAAATGCACTAGAAAAATTAAGGAACGGCGAAATGCAGCCTTCGAATTTCGGACATTTACATGTGTGATTCAGAGGTGAAAATAAGGAATGCTGCTAAAGATTTAGAAATACGTCTATCATTGTTTCTTGCCGTGCACAATTTGTCGTTCAGATGTCTTGATCATCTCATAAAATGTTTGAAAACAGTCAAAGATTCTAAGACCATTTCACAGATGTCATTAAATAGAATAAAAGCCCAACAAATTATTTCCTCAGTAACAGGACCTGAGAATTGTGAGAACTTGTCAGAAACTACTAAACGTCAATATTATTCTATTATTATCGACGAAATTACAGACATAACGACGTGTAAAGTTTTGGCGGTTGTCATAAGAGTTTACGACAAAAAATTTCAAGACCGATTTTTGGACCTGGTCCCTGTCACAAACTCGACAGCGGCTGGAATTTTCGAATCCTTGATACAGCTCTTAAACTCACGGTAGATACCATTGGACAAATTGTCGGGATTTACTGCAGACAATTGTAATGTAATGATGTGTAAAAACAACAGTGTCCAAGCGAAATTAAAAGAAATTTGCCCACATTTATTTGTAAATGGCGATATATGCCATAACTTGAACTTGGCTTGTGAGGCTGCAGCAACAGTATTACCATGCAGTATAGATAAGTTGATGTTCAAAATCAACCACCACTTCTGCCACAGTGCTAGCCGAAAATCAGATTTTACTCAATTGTAAGAGCATTTTGGTAACGAAGTTCACGTTATACTACGCTTCTGTACAACTCGTTGGCTTTCACGTGAGGTAAGGAATTAATTATAGTCAACTTATAAATTCTAATTTCTATAATAACCTTTTTAGGCAGTAAACAGGCTGCTGCAAAAGTGGACAACGCTTCAGTACTATTTTACTTTGGTCAAATTTGAAACCGGAAATGGAATCGAAACGAACAAATTTATTTGTGATACCCTCAGCGATCCGAAAACGAAATTGTATTTTTACTTTTTATCATATATTTTAAAAATGGTAAATGATATAAACAGAGAAATTCAACATGAAGATGCGAGCATACACATTTTGTTACCGCGCTTAAAATTTCTATTAAAAGAAATAAGCCGGAATGAATTTCATTGCAAAAGAAAAGCTTGCTCAATTACTTCACTAGATTTGAATGTACCGCTCTCAAATATTTATTGTGGCACCGCTCTCAAATATTTATTGTGTTACCGCTCTCAAATATTTATTGTGGCACCGAAATTGAACTATATTGTTTAAATAATGATATACATGAATCTGAATTGACTGAATTTAAAAATTATGAATTAAAATTTTACTTGAGTCTTTGTAATCAGTTAAAGAAAAGAGTGGATTTTGACAATAATGTAATGAAAATGCTTCCAATATTTGAGCCACAACATGTTGTTTCTGGCAAAGTTAACAGCATTTTAAAAAATATTTACGATTTGTTTCCGAAAGCAGAATTGGAGGACGCAAATAATATCAATTCCGAATACAGGGCTCTAGCCAATTATCCCGATGTAAATCTTTTGAAAAATTTAGATATATCCCGATTTTGGTGGGAAGTAAGCCAAATAAAAAACGAATTAAATGAATGTTTTCAGATATTTTCCGCATTGTCCAAGGGATTTTATCTCTACCACATTCGTCGGCATGTGTGGAGCGAATATTTTCGATTCAAAACTTAATTAAAACTAAGTGTAGAAACAGAGTAGCTCTAGCAACTTGTTCTGCACTAATTCAGACTAAAGATTTAATTAAAGCGAATAATATGTATTGCTTTGATTTCAATACAAAAGCCTTGTTAAAGTATGCAATACCAAACAAAGACTTCAGCGAAAATTAATTAATTTTTGACTGATTTTTGTAATTATTTTAAACTATTTTCCAAAAGTGCACTTCAAAAGAAGCACTGCACGCCAAGCGAACTTGCTGTGAAATATTTTTTTTTTTACTTTTGCAAAGTATAAATGTTAAACTTGCTGTGATATTTAATTTAATTGTACTGAAATTAGGTACAAAATGGTCGATTTAGGTACAATTTGTAGTGTGTTTTCGGTCCATAATTTTTTTCCCAAATATCAACATTGCTTAACGTAATAACCAATCAAACGTAAAAAAAATTAAAACAAAATATATGTTCAAAAATGTTATGTTACACACTGATTCACTCATACATATTGTTGGTTGAATCAGTTGTCAGAGGTTACAGTTCAGTTTATCGTTGTGGTTTTCTTACTTGTAAACCACGACAATACGAGGGTAGATCAATAAGTACCCGTGTCTGAAGACAGGTGGCGTTACTGAGGGAAGTTGCATTACCGTCGTGTACTGCCATCTGTCACACGACACCACACTAAATTACACACTGATTCATAGGTTAGTTTTTATTTGGCAGCCATAATGGAAAAAGAACAATATCGATCCGTAATTTGCTTTTTATTTTTGTATTTTTGGATGGAAAAACATGCGAAGAAATAAAAGCAAAGTTAGATGCTGTCTATGGGGACCCTTCACCATCTGTGACAACCGTAAGATATTGGTTCAACGAATTTAAACGTGGACGCACATCTGTTTTTGATGAGGAGCACCCAGGCCGCCCGGCAGACGTTGTTACCGAAGAAATCGTTTAAAGGGTCCACGACATGATTCTCGCTGATCGCCGAACGAAAGTGCGCGAAGTAGCAGAGGCCGTAGGAGTGTCGTACGGAACGGTGATTAATATTTTACATGATAGAGGTGTCCGCCCGATGGGTGCCGCTATTGCTTACGGTGGACAACAAGCGGATATGGAATTGTCGCGGCCAAATTGCATGAATTGAACTATGAATTGCTGCCGCTCCCACTGTACTCGCCCGACTTGGCTCCCTGCGACTTCTTTCTGTTCCCTAACATGAAAACGTGGCTCGGGGGGAAAAAATTCAGCTCAAACGAGAAGGTTATCGTTGATACAGAAGCGTATTTTGAATAGTTTGACAAATCGTATATTTTGGAGGGGTTAAAGAAATGACAGAAACGTTGGGAAATGTGCATTGAACTAAAAGGAGATTACGTTGAAAAATAGGAAAAAAAATTTGTGAAAAATTTGCCTCTTCATTCCTAACACGGGTACTTATTGATCTACCCTCGTACGTTCCAAAACACTCGAGAGCGAATTGCAACCTCTTTGCAATCAACATACTATTTTCTTGTAGTCATTCATACAAAATAAAGTCAAAATGCATACATTACCCGAACTACTCTAGCAAAAAAAAACATCGCATCGTAAAATTCGTTAAGGAATAAGTACATTGTTCAGTGAGGAGGCGTAGTATGTAAGAGTACTACTTACGTAAGTACTCATACTCAAACGCCATAGCCAAATACTCATAACACGACAAAAATCCCATCAGTCACTGAAAGTCCCAACTCATTTTGGAAGTCAATTGAGTATTTTTCTTGGAAATCGATATTCTTGTTATTTCACTTTATGGCATATAAGTTCCTTTTTTTCATATCTTTATTTGACTTGTGTGTTTTCAAGAATACCAGTGCTTTGTATAATTATTTATATTTTATTTATTTTTGGTGGCTTTGAGATCTAGAAACGTGCTTAACTTAAGCACTAAACTACTTTTTCTTTTAATTTAATTTACAGAATTTACTGTACTGTAATTTACTGTGGGCATGACTGTTATTTACTTTATTTTGCATACATAGTCATCTCATACTTATACTTGCATACAGGGTGGTCCATCAAACATTTCGAATTTGAACTATGGGTTATTTTGAGTGTGGCAACTCTAATGTCATTCGTATTATGACGAAAAAATAGTTTTATACGAGTATTTGCGATAAATGCAAATGGGTTGATATAGGCTTGATCATTGTTGGGAAATACTTAAAATTTACTCGCAAAATGGTGAATCTTCTACAGAAAGTATAAGAAAAATACGTCCAAATTTCGGTAGAAGAGCCTTCCACTTGGGAATCAATTTGTGAAACGGGAGCGTGAAACTTAATTTTTATTGGATAAAACAACAAGTTATCGTACGAATACAGTGCGCACTACCGAAGTTTGAAAATCGCGGTATTAGCCATTTTGGTGATGTGTATTGGCCACCACGCAGTTGCGATTTGACTCCGTTGGACTATTATTTGTGGGAAGCTGTTAAAGATAAGTGTGACACTAACCATCCAACAACGATTTAGGATCTTAAGGATAAAATTGGTACACCCATCGTAGATCTTGAAAACTATAGTATTATAGGCTAATAGCGCACATATCCGAGAAGGCATTTGTTTTCAAAATCAAATTCGAAAGCAGAAACCCCGTAACCCCACTTATACGTTCTTACAAAACTGGCCCCGTGATAATTGTTAAGTTAATTTCACCGTCTGACAACAATCTTACGCTAAAATCAATAGCGAACTATAGACGTTCAAACAATGATCCATTGCGACTACGCTATGCGGGATTTGATTCTGACATATCGATTTACATAAACGCATGCTTAACGAAAACTAACTATGAAATTCTTAAGACTGCGAGTATCGACATACTCCCAGCGTGGTGTTGTCTTGCCACATCGACTCTATTCAACATCTGAAACAAATCATTTGCTTTCGTAAAAAAGGCTTAACGGTAGGGGAAATTACGGCAACATCGAAACATCGAAAAGCTGCTGCATGCCACTAATATAACAATCAATATAACTTTGCTAAGCGTTACTACTTTTATTTATCATTATGTTATATGTATTATCTCTCATTATTTTATACTTATTTTTATATTTTTAACTTTATCTAAATGCCATTGTTTATTATTTTAGAACTCCCCCAAGTCCTCCACTAAAAAAAGTGTCATAGTGTTTATTATTCCAGGCATTGCTTACTTGCTATAAAACTTATTCTCTTATTATAAATGCAGTTTCAAAATAGATATTCTATCAGATCCAAAGACAATTTCATATATATCTTAATTCGTATTTTATGTACCCAAAGAAAAGGCCTAAAGATATGTTATATTATTGACATAAGTAATTATATTAATATAATTTCCTACGACTATTGCAGTATTTATAAGATATTTAAAATCTTGTACTAGGTAATCTATTAAATAAGTAAAAAAAAAATTGAATAAAGAGTCAATTGAGCTTCTAGCTGCTCATCCCTTTTTTAGTGTATATTATTTCGTGAAATAGAGTTAACGCTGTGAATGTTAGAAGTGATTTAAAGGTCATGTTCATTATTTGTTTTGCAACATTCAGTTTGTTCATGCACACAGTTTACATGTTTATAAATGTTACTTATATATGTTTGCCATTGTACACAAAGTGGAAATAAATATGCAAATATGTCTCCAGTTGAAAGGAAGAAAATCCTACTGCGCATTCATTTTCAGATTTTTTACATTTTTCACCAAATATTCTACTTTACTTTTTATTTCTTTTGGGTGTTGCTTATCCTTTTTTGTTTAAGATTTCGATTTTACGATTTTTTGTACACACACATATTCAAGTTTGACTTGAGCCCCTGTAATCAACCGGACTGAGCTTACAATAGTACATATTATAGTAGATCACGGGGGACCACAATTAGATCCATGTCTAGTTTAAACATATGACAACAGACCAGTTATTTTTACACAGTATTGTTATTGGACAGGACCAGTAATGGTAATGTACTGCCTTTATATACAGGGTGTTCCATATTTTATGTCGATTTATAAAAATTGAATAATTTCGTCGCCAAGCCGTTCATTAATGCCCAAAACATTCCAATGAACTGATTGAAGCGGTAAGAGAGAGTGTTGCCCATAACCCACATGTGTCGTATCGTCACCGCTCTCAGCATTTTGGCGTCAGTGGAACCACCTTGCGGCGCATTTTCAAGGATGATTTGTCATTGTTCCTAACAAAACAATCTGTAGTTTTTGTAGTAATTTTGGTAAAATATATCAAATTTTACATCATATCGTGAACGACCTCGTTGTAAATACTTAAAACAGCAAAAAACGGCTGATCTTGTTTACATTTTGTTAGTAGAATCTTGTTTAAGCCACCCTAATGCACCTTTTCTTTCCTATTCATTTTCTCTATCCTTGTTTCTTTTCATTCTATTTCTTTTTTTCCTATTGCCTTCTCTAAGTGCTTTTCTAGAACACTTTCACACCGGTCGGTTGGGCTCTTCAACATATTTATTGTACAATTTTTCCTTCCAATAAATTTGTCAATCTTGTTAAATTTAAATACAAATTTCTTGTGTTTTAATATCCCATTAATTCTTCTGAATTAAACAAATCTATAAAGTGAGATCACTATGAACAAAATACAGAATACTACGTAATGTTACAATAGGGTGTTGCGATTGTGTATCTGGTAAATTGGTTGTACTTTCAGATGCATGTATTTGTTTTTGTAAAGTTATAAAATTTACCACAAAAACCAAGAAGATGCAAGACCAACAACTACAGATCCACTTTTCACATAATTTTTCATTCAGTGCTGCAGACAAAAAAATTCTCTGGAAAAAACTGAATTAATTTATAATTGTAACAATGAGTACCGTTTAAAAACAGTTGTTTCAAAATTGATGAACAGATTATTCAAGAATTGAGAAAAAGAAAAAACAATAGTTTTGTGTGCAAAAACAAGATAATATTTTTCTTTCATTGTAATGCAAAAATGAATGGAATTATGAATCCTTTATCGCTTAAGATTCGCTGTACTCTATCGAATTTTCATATACATACATATCGTGGTAATCAATTTTACAATGAATTGATTTTGATTCAAGATTTCATCGATTCATAAAATTGTTCATTAACTACTTTCTCGCTGGAAAGTGTTATCCCGCAACACCACCACTTCAAGTAACAGGCATACTTGAATCCATAAAAACAAAATCGTTACAATATCAGTTGGCTTATTCAAACCAGCGTCCTGGCGTTACTCTTAATTTTTGGTATTTCTTAGATACTTGGACATACGAAACGAAAGCAATGAGAAAAAATAATATAAAAAGTTTGATGTGTATGTACATAGTAAATCAAGTATGTAAAGTGTGTTTTTTCTAGAAGTGTGGTTTTCAATCTGTCAAAACTTTTTTCGCAGTTGGTCTTTTTGACAGCTGTCACTTGATTTAAGTTCAGTTTGGTTTGCCATTTCATAATGAGTAGACTTACTCCTGAACAACGTTTGCAAATCGTCCATATTTATTACTAAAATAATGGTTCGCTTCGCGCGACGCATCGCGCGCTGCGTCCAATATTTGGTCGACATAATCGCCCAGCAGAGTCGGTAATTTGAGCAACCAGTGATCGGTTTCGCACCACGTTTACTCTGGTGGAAAATGGGCATCCTGAGAGTCGCCGTACAGTGCGCACCGAAGACGCTATTGCTGATGTAGAGCATAGTATCGAAGAAGACCCAAATGAGTCCATCCGCCGTTACATCCCCAAAAAGTCACTGTGTGATGTGTCTATGGGCAGAGGGAATCATTGGTCCATATTTCTTCAAAGATGAAGTCGGTCATAATGTTACAGTCAATGGGGAACGCTATAGAGCCATAATTAATGACTTTTTCGTTCCTGAATTGGAGGATGCTGATGTGGACGACCTTTGGTTCCAACAAGACGGCGCTACATGAAATACAGCCAACGAAACAACTGTACATATATGTTCGCACTAACGAATTGGAAGATTGTGTAAAACTGAGTTCTATTGGAATTTCACATCTGAGTTTAATGATAATGAATCATGAAAAGGCTCAGTAAAAATCTCTTGTTTACATTTTTCGCAAAGGAAAAACTGTAAAAAAATCTGAAGACATTAAAATTTGTTTTTCTCTTTTCACACTTTTGAATATTTACTTTCATTCGTAACTCAGGCTTTAGCCACTCTTTAGGCACGCCCTTCAGCTCCACAATTTCTGGGTAGAAATTTGCAAAGTATAACCGCAAAATTCAAAAACATTATTTGAAATGTTTCTACCACTCTGCCGGTAGTTTTAGAGGCTAAAAAAATTATTTAAAATAAATTTTCTAAAAAATTAGTGAATGTTTAAATAAAAATTTATTAATTGACGGTTCATTTTCGCGCGCACATATTTGTAGCCCACTTTTGCTTGCAGCTTGCCACTCCAACCGCATAAATTGTATGCCTCTTTCCCTCCATTCTCTTCAGTCTTTTGGACCGAAGGGGAAATTAAGTATAACTCTCTCTGTTTCAAGAAAACACATCTCAAACCTTTATCTATTCTGATTTAGTCAGTGAAAAAGATAATCAGGCCCTTTAAAACGTTGGTAAGGTTTTCAACAAAACATAATAATTGCATATAAATATGTATGCGAAGCTAAAATGTAGCAGACACGTCTTTTTTGAAACTTCCTTATTATTTTATACCACATACAAGTAGGCTGTGTATGTACAGCGCACAAGTAAGTAAATAATTGTATGTAGACCAACAAACATGAATTTTGCATCTAAAATTTGTATATTTTTTCTTATACATAATGTATTTTTAGATTAACAAAAACATTATAGAAACGACTATTTAAAATTAAACCACTATAAGAAAGCCACATATACTCCTAAATAAACAAAGCATTGAAAAATGTAATAACAACAATTCAAAGCAAAAAGAGATAACACATAACAAATGCAGGAGGAGACAACAACTCCCTTAGGCTGTGGTTATATATAAACATGCAATTGCTAAGCCCGAACACGAAAAAAGAGCTTTTACTCACTCTCACAACAAACACGATATGCTGGGTGAAACGTACACCCAGCACGCCGAGTATTCAGGGTGTCAATGAGTTATTCTACAAAAAAAAAAACAAAAATGTATGTACTATTTACTATTTAAAACATGCAAACCTGTACTCACATATGCAGAAAAGTGAAGTTGCGAATGTTTTTAGTTTTTAAAAGTGAATATTAAATATATTATTCATAAAACTTACTTTACTAACTTTTAATGGCACAACAGCCCATGGAGGGCCTAGGCCGAGCTTTTCGCATCCACTCATGTTGTGCGTCTTATATTTGTACATGAATGGAAGGGACCTACAGTTTAAAGCCGAATCCGAACGGCGAAGGAAAAGCTTTTCATAACAATTTTTACTCTTGTAGGTTTGCCATTGCCTGCCAAGAGGTGGTGCCGTGTAGAACAATTATTTTTTCTACTTTTTTATTTTGCCTGTGCCGAGATTCGAACATAAAACTATTGAATAAAAATCATATTATTTTCATAATTTTTCAATTATATTATTAATTGCACTCTCCATATTGATACAATCGTTTAAAGTTTTTTGGTATACCATTTAGTGTTGCCGTTGCGGAAAAATTTTATTACAAAAAGAACTGAATTAATGATAATGAATCAGCGAACACCAGTATAACCACCAGCTTAACAAACCAGAAGATAACAAAACAAATATGTACGGTGCTCGCTTTTCTTATTCCTATCCTGTTATCAACGTACTATGTACTCTTATGTAAAATAAACTGTCACTGCTCACTCAATACTGTGAATACTCTCTTAGAGAGAGTGTTGCCAACTCCAAGAAAATTTCGAAATTTCTATTCTCTGCGTACCAGTTATGGGAATGAGAGAATTCTTTGGTGCATATATTTGTACAAATGTATTAATTAAATATGAAATACAAATACTTAAAAGCAATTTTTGCATTTACTATAATTTTAAATTAAAATTTTTTTTTTATCATATTCTGTTAAAAATTTTTAAAATTTTATAATTTTTTAAATTTTTAAAATTTTTTAAACTTTTTAAATTTTTTAAATTTGAACATGAAAATTACAAGATAGTTGACATCGAAACACATAAAAGAAATATACCATAGCAGATTATACTAAATTGGTTATATCTTTCTTTCCTTTAATAGAGCCCATGGAGCGCCTAGGACGATCTAAATTGTTTATACTTCAATATTTTTATGTTAACTTTTTTTACACTTTTAATGGCACAACAGCCCATGGAGGGCCTAGGCCGAGCTTTTCGCATCCACTCATGTTGTGCGTGTTATATTTGTACATGAATGAAAGGGACCTACAGTTTAATGCCGAATCCGAACGGCGAAGTGAAATGCTTTTCATAGCAATTTTTACTCTTGCAGGTTTGCCATTTCCTGCCAAGAGGTGGTGCCGTTTTCTCTACTTTTTGATTTTGCCTGTGCCGAGATTCGAACCCCGAACACTCTGCGTAGCATTCCAGGGCACTACCACTACGCCACAGCGACCACTATATTTTTATGTATGTACATATATATGTAAATTTTAAAAAATATTTATTTTTGTTTGAAAATATGAGAATTAATTACGTTATGTGTATTAAGGGCCGGATTAAATTGTACTGTTGCCACAAGCACACACAGCATTTGATACACCTTTTGATGATCATCCCTAAGCTTTCTCTCGGGAAGTTGCGGGTGTGGTGTTAATTTTCCTAAACTTCTTTCATCCTTACCGATATGAAGCGAATGAGAATTATAAGAAATGGTACAAGTACACCACTTCTCACTCCGTTCAGTACCGGCGTTAAACTGTAGGTCTTATCATGTGGAATCTGGAATTCTGCTCTAAATGTATTCCTGGACAGCCATCAAACCAGCAAGAAGTCGATAGAGGTGGATATGTATGACAATATAATTTTAAAAATATATATTATGTGGAGACCACATAAAAAAAATTAATTTAATATATCAATAATATATTAAATTTTTACTAAATTTTTAATAACAATCTGTCTTCAATAACACAGTGCAACACTCAATTTCTGAAACCAACCCTAAAGCTAATGGGTTAATACATTCGAAGCAAATGTTCAACAATCTGTCTTCAATAACAACACTCTTCAAGTGCAACACTCAATTTCTAATCCATATGCTGCGTATAAATTTTGAAAATACTCATATATGGTAATTTTTTGACAGGTTTTTGTTTATTAGTGATCTATAGTATAATTTTACCAATTGGTGAAAAAAGGGATTTCTTTCGAAAATGTTGAAACTAACCCTAAAGCTAATGGGTTAATACATTCGAAGCAAATGTTCAACTGAAATTTCTGCTACACCCTCAGAGGTAAAATTGACAAGTACCCATAAGAGGAGATAAAAATTCTCAAAATCACAAAAAAACTGAAAAATGTAAGAGGCCATAACTTTTTTTCACTAACATAGCTAGGTTGAGTAGGTACTTTTAAAATTTTTAGAGAGCACACCGATCAGATATGATGACCCATAATTTGTTGAATTGTAGTCGCTGTGACATAGTCGGTAGTGCGTTGGCCTGCAAAGCAGAGTGTTCGGGGTTCAAATCTCGGCACAGGAAAAATAATAAGTGAAAAAATTACAATTTTTCTACACGGCACCACTTATTTGTAGGTAATAGCAAACCTACAAGAGTAAAAATTGCTATGAAAAGCTTTTCACTTCGCCGTTCGCTAAGTAAAAAATTTATGTAGTTTGCCTCTTGTTTGGTGCCCCAATTGCTTGATGCCCGAAGCAAGTGCTAAAGTTGCTTCAGCGTTAATCCAGGGCTATGTGTAATGTTTCTCCTTTATTCTTTTTATGGCACACATTTATGCACATATTTAAGGAATTTACAAGAGACTACGATCTCAATTGCCAGAAATTCTCTCATATTTCATACAAAATTTTACAACATCATGACAATACAACATGATACAAAACCTTGTGAAACGCCTAATAAGGTTTTTTTTTTAAATGAACATATTTGTTTGTATTTTTTATGTAAATTAGGCTCATATAAAGAGCAAAAATTAAATACAAGTTAAGTTGAGGGTTGAGTTTAATTTAAACAAGTTATATGAAACTCTTAAATGTTATAGACTATTTGCGAAGCAAGAAGAGCGAAATGTTTTTGTTGTGCTCCAAAAACAAAAAAGCAAAAAAGTAAATATAGACTTACCCAGTTTTCATGTCAAATGGAAAAAAGAAGAACAAAAACCCAACAAATGGAAATGGTCTAACGCAGTATAAAAATACACAACAAAATGAAAAGCGAAACGCCCAAAAAAAGTTTAAGGAAAAGTAATAAAAATAAATAAACTACATGACTATGGTAAAAAGACCACTACGATGCTGCCAACTTTTTTATTATAGCAAGTGTCTGTTGTAGTTCTTGATTTCGCTTTTGTAATAGTACAAAATTGCGTTTTGGCTTTGTTCGTGTATCTGATTGTGCGTATGTGGACGAAGCAATTGTCAATATGTTTTTGACAGAAATGAACTTACTTTAAATGGTTTTTTATTGTCAGCATCCATTGTTGTTGTGGTTGTTGTTGTTATGTTGTATGCTATTGTAGACGACGCCGTTTTTTCCGTTGTTATTGTTAATGGTATTGCTACTAATATTTAATTAATTTTATTAAACAATAGGTATTAATTTTTTATTATTGTTGCTGATTATTCACTTAGCACTTGCTTAAAAAGCTACTTCTGCTTTTTACTATGTATTTACTTCTTAGCTTGGTTGTTATACTCTGATTTATATAAATGCTTTTCTTATTATCTTTTTGTTGTTGTTGCTGTTTATGTTGCCAAGCACCAATACTTATCGTACAAATTCGTCACGTTTTCACAAGCACTACATGTACACAGCAACAAATTCAAATATTATATTTTCAATATTAACCTTAGCTTTCTTATTCAATTAAATTTCAGTAACAAATACCGCCGGTCGCACTTTCAATGAGCATAGTCACACAAATGAACTAGTATTTTATATTTATAACCTCAAACTGCATGCAGCATCTAAGAGTAGCTTAACATACGCTCTGTTATTATATGCTGTTAAATTAACAGACTTATACATAGAGAGGCGCTCTCTCGCGCACACTGTCACCCTTTTTTAACGTAAGATGTTCTTGAATTTTCTCTCCCATTTGCTTTGCATGACAGAGCTACTATCTGTCTCTTGTCAGTGCGATGCCAATCGTATGTACGTCGCTATGTTGCTAATACTCCCTTTGAATTTTACGTCATCGATAGATATATGCAGATAAATGTATGTATGTTGTATGTAGTTTTTGTTTCTTGTTAGCTATTTTAGTACAGTAGAGGCTCGATAATCTGAACCGGTAACGCCAAAGCCATGGCCGATTTTGACAATTAGTCATGGTCGATTGCCATAACTTAAAAGAGTACAAACTCAAATTATCTATGAATATGTGCTGCCACAAACTGTAGCTGTCCATTCTTATATTGGACAGGGACCGTGAAAAGGGGAGACGGAGGTCTAGATTTAAACCCCACCCCAAGGAGTAAAACTTTCAGTCATTTTCACCATAAAAACTTGGAAAAAAATCGTTCTCCTTTTAACTTACTCCTTTGTATTTTTGCAGCAATCATGCACATTTTAAGTTCAACTTACATCAACGTGTAGAAAATATGTGATGTAAACTATGTACATGTAAAAAATTATCGACAATTCCGATTATTAATTTTCTATCTTCACTAAAGCACTACTCTTATTCTGGGATTACCAAAAAAATCAAGTTATTAATTGTAACGATTGATTGACTTTATGTTTTCTTCGTTTGTGTCAATCGGTTTACAATTTATTGATTTACAGGGGATAAAAGTAGAATAGAAAAAATAATTTTTCTACACGGCACCACCTCTTGGCAGGCAATGGTAAACCTACAAGAGTAAAAATTGCTATGAAAAGCTTTTCACTTCGCCGTTCGGATTCGGCATTAAACTGTAGGTCCCTTTCATTCATGTACAAATATAACACGCACAACATGAGTGGATGCGAAAAGACCGGAGGCGAAGAGCTCAAAAAACGCATGCTTGAGCTTCTATGCAGAATATGGTCAGATAAAAGCATGCCAAGTGATTGGAATCTCAGCGTACTCTGCCCAATCCATAAGAAAGGTGATTCCACGATCTGCGCCAACTATCGTGGGATAAGCCTTCTTAATATTGCATATAAGGTTCTATCGAGCGTACTGTGCGAAAGACTGAAGCCCATCGTCAACAAACTGATTGGACCTTATCAGTGTGGCTTCAGGCCTGGTAAATCCACCATCGACCAGATATTCACACTACGCCAAATCCTGAAAAAGACCCGAGAAAAACAGATCGACACCCATCATCTATTTGTCGATTATAAAGCCGCCTTCGACAGCACGATTAGGGATCACTTGCACGCCGCAATGTCTGATTTTGGTATCCCTGCAAAGCTCATTCGTCTTTGCAAAATGACACTGACCAACACCACCAGTGCAGTGAAAATTGGGACAGACCTCTCCGCACCATTTGATACCAAAAGAGGTTCCAGACAAGGTGACTCCCTATCGTGCTATTTCTTTAACCTCATGCTGGAGAAAATAATTCGAGCTGCGAACATCGACATCTCTGGCACTATCTTCTACAAGAGTGTCATGCTGCTAGTATACGCTGATGATATTGACATCATTGGCAAAAACGCTCGAGCAGTCAGTGCAGCATTCTCCAACCTGGAAAGGGAGTCTCGTCGTGTGGGTCTAGTGGTGAACGAGGACAAAACGAAATACCTTGTGTCAACAAACAAAGAGTCACGGCGTCTTGGACAAAATGTCACTGTTGACACCTACACTTTTGAAGTCGTCAAGGAATTCGTATATCTAGGATCCAGCATAAACACCAACAATAATGTCAGCCTTGAGATCAAGCGGAGACTAACTCTTGCCAAAAGGTGTTACTACGGGCTCAGTAGGCAATTGAGAAGTAGAGCCCTCTCTCGACCGACGAAAATAACGCTCTATAAGTCCCTCATCCTTCCCGTCCTAATGTATGGCGCAGAGACGTGGACATTGACCATCAATGATGAGAGGCTGTTGGCTGTTAGGAGCGTTCGAGAGGAAGATACTCAGTAAGATCTACGGTCCAGTATGCGTGGACGACGTGTATCGAATAAGATGGAACGATGAGCTGTATGAGCTGTACGCCGACACTGACATAGTCAAGCGTATAAAACTCCCAGCCAGCGAAGCCGCTGAGCGAATGGAAGAAAGCGCTCCGGCTAGAAGGGTGTTTTATTCGAACCACGGTGGAGGATCACGCAGAAGGGGACGTCCTAATCTCCGTTGGAAAGACCAGGTGCAGGGCAACCTGACTGCACTTGGCCTTATCAACTGGCGCCAGCGCGCGCATAGCAGAAGTGACTGGCGAAGCTTTGTGGAGGCGGCCAAGACCGATCATCGGTTGTAGTGCCAGCTAAGTAAGTAAGTAAGTAAAGTAAAAGTAGAATTACCGAATTTTTTTGAAAATCGAAAATTTTTAGCTTATTGCCAAACTGATATTTTTTATTTTTTTTATACATTCAACACACAGGGTGTACCCCTATGAACCCCTATAATTACACGCTACAGTTCAACTTAGTTGGATTTCGACATTTGGACC
The DNA here is from genome assembly GCA_958295655.1 of Palloptera scutellata. Lineage (NCBI taxonomy): Eukaryota > Metazoa > Arthropoda > Insecta > Diptera > Pallopteridae > Palloptera > Palloptera scutellata. Next base: position 30,422,717 of record OY282451.1, read on the forward strand.
AACAACTAAAGAAAGAGCCAAGCGAGTGTGGTACTTATCGTAGAAGCTCTTAAAAGGGGATTATTCTATGAATATTTGCAGAATCGGGGTTTAATGTAAATAAATATATGTGTGTACTTTGACAGAATTTTTATTTACACTCATCTAGCTGCAGCAGGAAATTAGCTATCCCCATTATTTATTGTCCTTAACTTGTGCTCTGTTGTTTTCTTTTCGGATATACCAAGCTGTACGAGTAACCAAAATTCTTTTTATCAGAAATTATTTTTATATATAAGTAATTCAAAACCAGTCAACACAAAAAACACATTAAATTAATTTTAAATGTTTTTGGATACACAAAGTACATGTGGACGGACTAAGGATATAATCTTACTTACTTAGCTGGCACGAAAACCGATGATCGGTCTTGGCCGTCTCGAAAAAGCTTAGACAGTCGCCTCTGATAAGGCAAAGTGCAGTCAGGTCATCCTGTACCTGTTCTTTCGAACGGAGATTAGGACGTCGTCTTTAGCATATTCCACCATCGTGGTTCGAATAAAACACACTTCCCGCCGGAACGTTTTCTTCCATTCGCTCAAGCTGAATTTTTATACGCTTGACTATGCTGTGGCGTAGTGGTAGTGCATTGGACTGCTACGCAGAGTGTCCGGGGTTCGAATCTCGGCACAGGCAAAATCAAAAAAAGTAGAAAAAATAATTTTTCTACACGGCACCACCTCTTGTCAGGCAATGGCAAACCTGCAAGAGTAAAAATTGTTATGAAAAGCTTTTCCTTCGCCGTTCGGATTCGGCTTTAAACTGTAGGTCCCTTCCATTCATGTACAAATATAACATGCACAACATGAGTGGATGCGAAAAGCTCGGCCTAGGCCCTCCATGGGCTGTTGTGCCATCAAAAGTAAAGTAAAGTAAAGTAAAAGTAAAGTTGACTATGTCAGTGTCGGCGTACAGCTCATGGCCTCATGTTATTCGATACACGTCGAGCACGGTTATTCGAAAATAGATCTTACGGAGGAACTTCCTCTCGAACGCTCCTAACAGCCTGTCATCATTGGTGGCCAACGTCCACGTCTCAGCAACATACATTATACATGGAAAGGGTGAGGCGTTTCTTTGTCGGTCGAGAGAGGGTTCTGCAAGAATTAACCTCCGTTAGATCTGAAGGCATTATTGATAGTGTTCATGTTGGATCCTAGGTCCACTTCAAAGGTATAATTGTCAACAGTGAAATTTTGTCTAAGACATCGTTTGTATTTTGTTTCGTCCTGGTTCATCACTAGACGCACTCACTAGACTCCCTTTCCAGATTGAAGAATGCTGCACTGACTTTTCGCGCTTTGGTGCCAATGATGTCAATGTCATCAGCATATGTCCCTGTTGACATATTTCGAAATTGTCAAAGATTTCGATTACATAGGATCTAGCACTAACACCAATAATAATATCAGCCAAGCGAAGATTAACCCTTGCCAACATCTGTTACTACGGGCTGATTATAGTAAGCAATTGAGAAGCAGAATCCTTCCCGTCCTAATGTGACCAATTGGCACCAGCGTGGTAAAGTTTTAGTAAGTGAGAAAACTTTCATAACAGAGTGAACGAACATTTTACAATTTTGTTTAGTCCGTCTTCTTCTTCTTCTTTTAGTGGGACAACAGCCCATGGAGGGCATAGGCCCAGCTTTGCGTTTACATTCATGTTGTACTTATGTGTTACATTTGCATATGATTGTAAGCGACTTGAAGTTTTAAGCCGAATCCGAATGCTGAAGTAAAAAGCATTTCTTAGACAATTTTTACTCATAGCCTTCAATTAACATCAAGGCTTTAGATAAGCAATTGGTTTTCTATAAACTGATTCGTCATATGTAAAATGGCTTAAGGATAAATTGTAATTTCCTTCAACAAGGGAATATAAATATGGAAGTGAATTGGGTGGGCCTGGAGGCGTAGGACACAAGGTGAAGTTCGTGACACTCTCAGTTGCGTCCATGGTCGATCCTTGTGCTTCTACGCTTCTATGTCTCAAGTCGACTCACAACCACCTCGTGGCGTCCCCTGGATAGCGATCTGACAACCGTCAGTGAGTTAACTAATGTGGTGTGCGGCGGTCTTCTTCTTGGCCTTGAATGAATGGTTGTGCTTCGGGCTTGGAACCCACCACATTAAAATATTCCCCAATGAATACTCAAATGAAGCCTCGGGTAAGGATCTCCCTAATGTTGACGAATCCTGTTGTTTACAGAACCAGCGTGCAGTCAGTTGCAAAGCGCGCTGCTAAAGAGCGATACAGAGAGTTGGGGAGGGAGAAAACGTCTTTTCAGGTGCAAGAAAAGAGATGCAGAAAGACGCGAGTTTAATGATGTGGAAATGTTACGGGACAGAAACGAGGTCCGAAAATTCTTTCAAAGAATAAGACGCCTGACTGATGGTTTGAAGACTGGGGTCTCTTCCTGCAAAGATGAAGATGGAAATATGGTGACAGATATCCAGGGCATAATGATATTATGGAGGGAGCACTTTTCGCAGCTGCTTAATGGCGATGTCGGCAATAATCTCGTCACTGCGGAACCTACTCCGGAAATTCCAATCACTTGAAAACCAAAAGAGGTTTCAGATAAGGTGACTCCCTATCGTGTGACTTCTTTAACCTTATGCTGGAGAAAATAGTTCGAGCTGCGAACATCGACATCTATGGCACTATCTTCTACAAGAGTGTCATGCTACTAGCATACGCTGATGATATTGACATCATTTGCAACAACGCGCGAGCAGTCAGCGCAGCATTCTCCAATCTGGAAAGGGAGTCTCGTCCAGTGGGTCTAGTGGTGAACAAGTGCAAAACGAAATACCTTGTGCCAACAAACAAAGAGTCACGGCATCTTTGAAAAAATGTCACTGTTGACAATTATACTTTTCAAGTTGTTAAGGATTTCCAGCAATACCAACAATAATGTCAGCCTTGAGATCAAGCGGAGATTAATTCTTGCCAACCGGCGACAAGAAGCGACTGGCTAAGCTTTATAAAGGCGGCCAAGACCGATCATTGTAGTGCCAGCTAGGTAAGTAAGTAAGATTGGAACTCTTTTTTTTAATTATTAATTTCATTTACAATATGAGAAAGAAATAAAAAATGTTTTGTTTCTGTATTCATTGAGATCATTAAATCACACGTACTAATTCTGTCAAACTCTGGTCAAATATCCTGTTTATAACAGCCTCTAAGGAAAGATATATTGTTTGAGTTATGTAATACTACCTCTATTCTTAAAACACGTATCTGCATTTTAAATTTAGTTTAAATTTAACAGTGCAGATAGATGTAAGTTCTGAGCGAGTTTGTATGACCTAGTACTTCCACTTGAACACTACATAAAGTTTATTTTCAAACCTTTCCTTTTTTTCGTTTTGATCAAAATAAATAATACCAGGAACTAAAAATGCGGTAAATATTCTCGTGATCAAACACATCAAACTCGTCCATTACTATTCAAATAAATGTCGCAGCAACACCAAGAGCGAAATGCAACCTCTTTTCCATCTATACTTTTTGTTCTGTCAACAGCCTGAACTATCAGTATCAGTTTTTCTATTGCTACGAGCAGTGTTGCCGCAACCGAAAAATATTTTCTTCCACACGAACTTGAAAAATATAACAAAATTCCATCAAAACTGTTTCCTAAAAATAAAACATATTGTTTAAGCCTACTGCACCTTTTCTTTCTTATTCATTTCTTCCTTATTTCTTTTTTTCTCTATTTTGCTTTCTTTTTCTGTCTCTTAGCTCTACTCTAGAACAAATTAACACCGGTCGGTTGGATTCTTCCATTAATTGTTGTACATTTAAATTCCAGTTTTTTCATTTCAATAAATTTATCTTGCTTAATTAAAAATACAAATTCCTTGTGTTTTAATATGTCATTTATTCACTTCTGAATTAAACATGGTCCTTCGAGTCATAAAGTGATCCAACGCTTTAACATACCATAAAAAAGAGCAACAACAACAATAATAACAAAAAATCAACCGCCACAAAATCACACACAACAGCACAGGAAGTAGAACCAAAGGAAAAAATTACGTCCCTTTTCCATATAAGTAAGTACAAGTCTACAAGTCTTCTACTTACTTTTATAACTTACTATATAGGCACATAATATTTTAAGTTTCCCCATATTGAAATAAGTTCCGTGTACAACAACAAATACACACTTATTTACTTTTACTTTTAATGGCACAACAGCCATGGAGGGCCTAGGCCGTGCTTTTCGAATCCACTCATGTTGTGCGTGTTATATTTGTACATGATTGGAATGGACCCTACAGTTTAATGCCGAATCCGAACGGCGAAGTGAAAAGCTTTTCATAGCAATTTTTATTCTTGTAGGTTTGCCATTGCCTGCCAAGAGGTGGTGCCGTGTAGAAAAATTATTTTTTCTTCTTTTTGATTTTATCTGTGCCGAGATTCGAACCCCGGACACTCTGCGTAGCAGTCCAATGCACTACCACTACGCCACAGCGACCACACTTATTGCTGTATAGAAAGTTCCTTGCTATTTTATTTTGTGCTATATTCGTTTACCTCTAAACGATCAACCTGTAAAAAAAATATTACACTGTGTTAATTACACTATTTAGTTACACACTAACTGATTAAATTGTGGATTTTGTATTATATATAAATATATATTTTTTCATTAAAAGTATTATATGTATATATAATTTATAAATATGTTGATTTTGAACAAAAACAAAAGAATAAATATTATAAATTCATTACCCCATACCATTCCGGTGCTAACTTCTGCCACAAAGCGTCAAGCTTTTCCTTTGGTTGCCAAACTGTTTTGACCCGGCAGAGTGGCTATCGCCGCTCTCGACATTAGCTCTGATTGGCAGGCACGGATTAAGATTAATAGATTAATACATGAAGTATTTCACCCATACAAGAAACGGCTTCTTAGAGAATTTTTCCACCATAGACAACAACGAAATCCCTCAATGGAGCCAGTCCTCGCAGAGTAATCAAGTTCAACTTCCCGAACTTTGTTACTTGTAGAAGCTTACTGTGCTTGCCTTTTGGCCTCACTCAGTTCTTACTATGATCCTTAGCTCTTGATGGCAAAAGGTTAAGGTGGCAAACAATAAGCCTTCTGCGGTTACAACTCTGCGTAGGAAAAAGTTTATTGTGCTTGCCTTTTGTTCTCACACTCAGGAGAAGGACAACTCCGATCCTCGTCTCCTGGTGGCAAAGGTTGGCGGCTCTCCTGCAAGCAATAAGCCTGCCGCGATTAATAGTTTCCTTCGAAAAAGCTTATCGCGCTTGCATTTGTGTTCACACCTGAGAGAAGGACAATTTCGTTCCTTACATCTCTTGGCCATAAAAGGTATAATGACCTCATGCAACCAATGTACCTTTCCAACCAATGTACCTGCTCTTTTTAGCAGTTTCACACTTCAAGCTCTATGCCTCATACTGAAATTCAAGTTATCAAGACACGACTTTGTATCCCTCTGTTCCTCCCTCCCTGGAACAAATTATCGAAATTATATACGAGAAAAGACATCATTACTCGATGCAAAACCAATAGAAAAGAAAAGCATTATTCTCGTGTTATACACTTTTCTAGACAAGGAGAACATTTTCAGAGTGAATGGTCGTCTCGCTCACGTCGCTCTTAGCTACAACGAACGACATCCTATCATCATTCCCGAGAATTCTCGCTATTGTATTTTATATTTCGAATTTCTCCATAATATGCTCCTCCATGCCGAAATCAGTCTCATGCTTCATATGGTAAGGCAGGAATATTTCCTTCGTCGCCTAAAATTAAAAATAAAAAAGTTCTCTTTCCAATGCAAGGCTTGTACACAATGCGGACCCAGGTTATAGCTGCTCTCGCACGTATCAAAGAAAAGGAAAGCCAGCCAGCCACCGGCCTCAAGCACCGCAACGACCAGCCACAGCTATCGTTTCTGCACGGCCTGCTTCTGCCGCCAGCGTTCCTGCGTCTCCTTATATTGCTGCCGTCCGGACAATCCACCGCCGTATCGAGACGTTCCACTACCGGGATCAGACGGAGAAGGAGCTACTCGGAGACGTCGTTAGAACCATGCAGTGCCTCGAGAAGGTAATTGATTTTGCACCCATGCCGGGATGTTAAAGCCACCCTAATGGCCCTCTCCTTTTCTATTCTTTTTCTTTTCTTTTTCTTTTTCTATTCTTTCTCTCCTATTCCTACCTTTTTTACTTTCTTTTTATACATTCCTTACGAATACATATAACGGTACGGTCTATCCTAACTCTTTGCATTGTGTAAATTTCCATTCTTTTCTTATTTAATTTCCAATAAATTAATTTATAAATTTTAAATTCGATTTCCCGGTGGTTTCATTTTCAATTTACTCCACTCAAATTACCCCCATCGAACTCTCCTTCCACCAAGCCACAGAGCTTAAACAAATGTATAACCATTTATCTTAAATAAACGTGTATTTTCTTAAAAAAAAATTACGGTTTGATGCTTGGACACCTGGTACTTAGTGACACGATCGTATAAGTTAAAGAATCAGAAATAAAGTAAGATTCAAACAGAGCTAACGTGTTTGAATTTATTTTAAAATGTGCTTTACCGGGACTGTCACGCCTTTGGTGCAACACCTCAACCCAACCCTCGTTAAGGTCACATTTTCTTTAGACATAGTACTAATATTTAATGAAACTATGTTACTTGTGACTGAGCTTAACTTACTATGTTACTGAGCCGAATTTCGGCTCTGGCAATATTGAAAAGTATAAAACACAATTTGTCTACACAGCACCACCTCTGGCAAACCTACAAGGGTAAAAATTGCCTATGAAAATCTTGAAAATCACTTTACCGTTTGGTAAAGTTGGCATACAACTTTGGGGATGCGAAAAGCTTGGCCTAGACCCTCCATGGGCTGTTGTGTCATTAAAAGAAAAAGAAAAGATGTTACTTGCCGTTTCAATGATTTGCTGTATTGGTAAAAGTTCACTTAATGAGGAGTTTCATTTTCTCTCTATAGCTTTCAGTTTTTGATGGGTATTGTTTAAATCGCTCTGCTGTTGTTCTTAATTTGATGTTATTGCTTCTGATCATGTTGTTGATGATGTTTGTGCTGCTTGAACCTGCGGCTGTTGAGGTTGTAGTTGCTGAAGTTAATTAATATAATATATAATTAATAGTAGACTGGTGGCGCTAGTAGCTGAATACCGATGACAGGTCAGACAGATGACCTTTTTTACATTCGCGTTTGAGTGAAATTAAAATAAAATATTCCGTGGAAAAATGTTTTTTAAATCGAATTCAATTAAATTTGGCAATAAAAAATTTTAATAATTATTTTATCACAACAGTGTCCAGTCTAAAGATTCGGAATAGCTCAATTGAGTCATTAAACCTTCGCACACCACCTCAAGAACAAATTCGATTTTAGTATGCAGAACTGCTGTTTAGGATAGTTACCGAAGAATGTAGTAGATTCTCTATATCAGGGTTCGGCACCACTCAGCTCGCGGAGCGCTCTCTCAGAAAAATAAGTAGCCGAGCTCGCACGAGCAACACACGATGGCCGCCGAAATATTCACACGCATGTGGAAATGCAAAACCAAAGAGCGTATCATTCGACATCAGACCGCAAAGCGAGCAGAACGTCACTCAGCGACTGACACAACGACAACTGTTTGAATGTGTTAATTTGCCGAACACTGCTCTATATCATCCTTTGATAACTTTTTGTCTCGCTAATGGATATATTCCAAATATTTGGAGGGAAGTCAGAGTTGTGTTGAGTCAGAGTTGAGAATGATTGCACTATAAATTAATACTATTAAATTAAATAAGTTATGCCTTCTCTGGATGCCAGAACACTTGGCTCTGCTGGGTAACGAAAGGTCTGATGAATTTATTAACTGCGGCTCTGCGGAAAATCAATGATACCTAAACCATTCATCGGGGACGGTTTGGCAAGAATTATACAATGGATTAACAATTATTATGAATTACGCTCATAGAGAACGATGGTAGTATCAATTCCTGCAAAGCTACGAATTGCTTTGTGAAACAAACTAACAGAGGAACATCTGACTTTCTTCTCCGTCCGCGGAGAAAAGATAAGAGTACCTGGTGGGTTTGCTCACGGGGTACAATACGTGTGGTCGACATATGGGTGCAACATGGGTGCAATTACCGATCCAGCTGTCTTGGAGGAGATATGATTTTCTCAGGTTTATTAAATAATATTTATTCTTCCGTTTTCCTCTTTTCCATTTTCTCTTCTCCATTTCCCCTATCTGGGCAAAGTATGTACAATGGCCCAAAAGACTGAGTGCTATGGAAGATCTATATCCTTCCAGTTCATTTCCAAATCTAATCTAATAATAGGTGATATCAACATTACAACAAGTAAAGTAGGACAAAAAAACTGCTTTGTAGCAAAGACCCAGGAAACTGCTAACGTAAACATAAAAACTCAGGCATTTTTCCCAAATATATATAATTGGGTATATTTTTATCACCATTAATTTTCGCCGAAAATTTTACCATTTTTCCACAAAAAGATACTTATTTAAGATTAAATTCAATTATTATGACAGTGCATATTATAGTAATTTTCGGCATCAAGTTCCAGTTCAAATACTTCTACGTCTTTACTAACTTATTAAGAATATATAAGTATGTATAATTTATACGAATGGTAAGTATTTTGAATTCGTTTTTGTTGTTGGAAAAAAAACATATATATCATTCCTTTTTCCCCACTTTCGTAAACGCAAAATTAAAAATTAATAACAAATATATTTTTGAGTCTTTTTTCATTTATTTATTTTGTGAAAATTCACACTCTTGGTAAATGATTATACATACGAGTATACTGCATGCGTTATGATCCATATTTAGCAAAATTTTATTTCGAAAAATTCCGTTTTCGAAATTTTTACCGAAAGTCAGTCAAAAACTAATAAAGGAACGTACTTATTTAGTAATATCTAGTAACTTTTTTTCGGCGAATCCCACGCCCTCCTCCAGGTTACCATAGTTGAGTGACCCGGATCACTCTACAGAAGCGCGAACTGAAGCAAAAGCACGAAGAGAGAGAATTCCACTAAGCACAGAATGGCTTATTAATTTTTAGAAGAATTTTATAGTAGAATTTTATGGATTCTGATGAGTCGGAAAAATCTATTAAATGATAATTAAATTATAATATTGAAACCAAACTATTGAAGCATATTCTAATATTGGACGTGCTAAAGAAACATATGGGTCGTTAAATATTTTCGCCCAGCGTTTAATGAAACCTAGCACACAGGAGGCCTTGTTAATGATTTTGTTAATGTCAATATTAAAACAAAGTTAGGTATCCAAAATCACTCCAAGATCCACGAATGTTGAAAAATTTTACGAAAAAAAAACATTGCTATTTCTTCCTTCTTTTAATGGGACAACAGCCCATGGAGGGCCTAGGTCGAGCTTTTCGTATCTACTCATGTTGTGCGTGTTATATTTGTACATGAATGGAAGGGACCTACAGTTTAATGCCGAATCGGAAGGGCGAAGTGAAAAGCTTTTCATAGGCAATTTTTCTATTGCTTGCCATTGCAAACAACTTTTACTTTTTTTTTATTTTGGTCTGTGCCGAGATTCGAACACCGGTCACGCGCACCACCACTACGCCACAGCGACCACAAAAAAGATATTTGTTTACATTTATTTAAATTCAGTTTAATTAAGTTCAAGCTACACCAACAGTACAGTTGATTTAGGTCATGTAGTAACTTAGTGTCGTCGGTAATATTAAATGCATAAAATAATTTCATGTCATCAGCGTACATCAAAAGTCTACAATTTTGGAAAAGCTTGGGCAAATCGTTAATAAAAAGCCAAAAAAATGGAGCCCTTGAGGAACGCCAGAAGTAACAGGAAAACAAGACTTAAAGGCCGTGAACAATACACTCTGGGTCCATTTTGTAAGGTAAGAAGTGATCCATTTGTGGCGAAGAACCCATATTTCGCAATTTAAGTAAAAGCAAATTATGATTTACTAAGTCAAAAACTTTACTAAAGTCAGTGTACACAACAGCAGTTTGTAATCTATAGGCGAAGCCTTCTAAAACTCTTGAAATGAATTCTATAAGGTTAGTAGTTGTCGATTTGCCGGGTAAAAACCCATGTTGAAAAGGTGAAATAGATTTATGAAGATTAAAACTGATTTGCGAGCAAATAATTTGTTCAAAGAGTTTGGGAATAGCACTACGCTTTACTATACCACGGTAGTTATTAATTAAAAATTTGCTGCCAGATTTATGTAGCCAAATAATGTAAGAAACCTTCCAGACATTTGGGACATACCAACTTTGTATGTAAAACTTAAATAGAAGTGTGATGGGTACTCCAAGTTAATTGTAACATTCCTTAAGAATACATTCTGGAATGTTATCAGGGCCAGAATTAACACAGGTTTTAAGGTTGCTCATATATTCTAACACAACTGTTTCATCAACAGATGGGAAATAAATATCTACTGGAGATAACGAATAATGATATTGATCGCTTTGGTAGTGAATTTTTGAGTATTTTTACATACAAAAATCTGAGAAGAGATTACAAATTGTTTCCTCTCTTTCTGCTTCAATTTTATTAAATGACATCCTTGACGGAAATCCAGAAACTTTACGTTTCGTGTTCACAAAGTCCTAAAAGGATAAAGCATCTTGTTTTAGCGAATCTTTAACATTATTTAGAAAATAAATTAAAAATTTGTATCCAAGCAAGCAAGTTTAAACCAGATGCCTCTCCAAAATTCTTAAAAATCCTGGCCGATTACCTTTGCGGTCATGCAGAAAATAACATCGGAATCCGATCACCTAGTGGGAGCTGGAATTTGGAAGCTGATGCAGTTCAGCGAGTGTGTATCATCATCGTTTTTGCACCAAATCCTAATGGTTGCATTCGAATATGTGGCGTTTTCAAGGTAAATATTAACAAACAAAATTGATATGGAACTATAACCGTTATCGACGCGATAAAATATATTGCACACTATTCGTTATGGTCAGCATTTTTCTAAAATATATCTAAGAAATGCATACTTACAGATGGAGTTAGACGAGGAATCGAAGAAAGTTTTAGTTGTGAATACTCCACATGGTCTGTATGGCACAGCTGCCTTGGGGGCGTGACCAGACAGAAATGATACTACATTCAAAACAGCTCGAGATGGGTGGCCTAACCACCTGAGTAACGAAAACAGCGACCTTTTACCAGATTTCCATCTTCATCCTTACAGGAAGAGGCCCCGGTCTTCAAACCATCAGTCAGGCGTCTTATTCTTTCAAAGAATTTTACGACCTCGTTCCTGGCCCGCAACATTTCGATATCATTGAACTCGCGTCTTTCTGCATCTCTTTTCTTGCGCCTGAAAATACGTTTCTCCTCCCTCCTCAACTTTCTGTATCGCTCCTTAGCAGCTCGCGTTGCAATTAACTGCAGGGTGGCTCTGTAAACAGCGTTGTTTGCTTCAGTAGCATCGCGACACTCTTGGTCGTACCACATATTTCTCCGTCGACGGTGGTAGCCTAGCAGCTGTTCGGCAGCCGTACGCATAGAGCGGGAAATGTGTGTCCACTGCGCGCATATATTATCAAGTTGAGGGATGTTTTGCGAAAGGAGAAGTGCAAGTTGGTTGGCGAAGACTTCGGCTGTCTGTTGTGATTGCAACTTTTCGACATCCAGCTTTCTCTTTGTACCTATCCGTACGCGATTTGCTACACATATACGTGTTCAGACCTTGGCTGCAACCAAGTAGTGGTCTGAGTCGATGTTTACACCACGTATTGTGCGTACGTCTAGTACATTGGAAGCGTCGATCACAACGTGATCGTGGCATTGTGTATATCCTTATGTTGAAAACTCGTGCTACTAACTGTCATGTTTCGTGCGACGGCGAAGTGGATCAGTCTCATACCGTTATTGGTGGCTTCGTCGTGGAGACTGAATTTTCCGATCGTCGGACCAAAGAGACTTCCCTTGCCCACCTTGGCATTAAAGTCGCCTAACACGATTTTAATATCGTGACGAGGGCAATGCTTTTAAGTTTTTTCGAGGAGCTCGTAGAAGTCATCTCTGGTCGTTTCATCCTTCTCATCCGTCGGGGCATGGACACAAAATTCATATCTGCCCAAAAAGTTTTTCTGCGCAACTATTCGCGTGGTACCAAAATGGATTAAAGGTGTAATTGACAGACTCCTAGAAAATATGGTATACAAATTAACGAGTGCCCTTCAGGACACTCGAAAAAATTAATGATGCGAGCCTGCCACTGGCTCGTTTACTCCCACTGTAAATAAAAGATTGTTTAATTCAGAGTTATATTTTTATTACCTCTCCTAGGTAGTTCCAAAATTGAAGTGATTCTTAACTTAAACTTAACTTAACTCCTAAGCTTAATTTTATATAAAGGAAACTGCAGTGTTAGCAGTTCCCACGGCAGCCGCGATAGCTGCGCTGACGTGCCTTTCGTAGCGGATGTGTGTGCAGTTCATATTAAGCTTAATTCTACCTAAAATAAACTGCTGCGTTAACGGTTCTCACGGCAGCAGCGATAGTTGCGCTGACGTACCTATCGTAGCAGATGCGCGTGTGGATCATGTTGCACATCGCAGACGCGTTGTCAGCAGATTATGGCAGGTGAATGTGTGAATAGGCGGTTGTGTTAACTTACATATAATGTAAAAACTTCCTTCGGCTTTTGGAAACGTCATCAAAATCAGCTACAATCTCAAGCAATTCTGTTGATTCGCCTCACGCCCACATTCATCCGGGCATGTTGCCACGCGAAAATTCTACCCCTACCGAGACGATTTGGCTTCCCAAAGAGTCGTCCAACCTTGCACCATTACGCAGAAGCGAACACAATCGTAATCCTGTCCGCCGTTTCCAAGCATAAAATTTTCGAAAATAAAAGGTAGGATATTGATATAAATATAGTTCTAATTATTAATTGTATCAGTTACCCTATTTTCGCTATAAACTTTAATTGTTAACTATATTCTGTTACTTAGTATCTACTACATATAATCTATTGAAATCTTTCTTTTTCTAATAGCATTCTAATATTATATTGACGTTAAGCAAACATACTTTTGTAATACAACTATATTTCATAACATTATATCTTAAATAAATTAGTAAAGAATAAACCTCGCCTGCAATATCAGAAGGAAACCGAAAATTGTAATGGATGCAATATTTCACGTTGTGTCCCTGGGTTGCTTCAAGCTATTTTTAATTATTTATGTGGATTATTACGATAAGGTGAGTATCAGTAATTATACTTACAAAACGAAGCAACTTATTTGTATGCCAATCATATTTAAGCAATTCTTAAAGATTTGCTGCAGTTCAAGTGTGATTGGAAATATCTAAAAGCACGAAAGGAATGTAAAAGTCGCGTGATTTTTTTATTATTCCTTCAAAAAACCGAAAGTTTGGGTATGGTTTAAGTATGATTGGCAATATCTAAAAGCAAGAGACGAAATTAAAATAATTCGAATCAATGATTAAAAAAGTAAGTTACCATAATTCCATAACCATAAACCTTCTTTAATAATATATGTCCATTATTTTCAGTATTTTTTTTGGGTACGAAAATTTCAGTGTTCACGGAAGGACAACTTCAGCAGTCAAACTTGGTATTTTTTTTAAATTTGTCAAAGCCATCCGAGGCGAAGAGTTTTTCAAAAGCCAATCTTTTGAGTTGCTGATCGATTCTTGTACAATAATATCTTTCCAGAATGGTTTTTCAAACAAACGGCATATGAACTTATCTGGTTCCCGTAGCAGATAAACCATATTCGGATCATTTCGATGAAAATTTGTCATGCGATGAAGAGTAGCCTAGACTATATCATTAAGAACCAAATGATTCAAATCTGTGTGGATTTTTTTTTTTTGTTGATTGGAAGCAATCATAGGTGGGAGGAAAAATAAGGGAGAATGAGAGAGGGAATGCAACCACAGGTCACCTATAAAGAAATAGACAGCCATTGTGGCAAGTGTTATGTCTTTACCACAATTAAATAAATTTTTTTTATTCTTTTATTAATATCGACTATGACCGCATGTAATATTTTACTTAAAATTTTCTGTCTTATGAAGCCAACAACTTGTTGACTTAAAAATATACTGTGTTTATTCCTTTACGTAAATAAAAATTAATACGTAAATAAAAATAATTTTTTTTTAGCATTTTTTCATTTTTTCATCAATTTGGGGCTATATTTTATTTATTTAATTGAGGCCTTATTTTATTGTGAAATAATGCCCAAATTTTGCCGCTATTTTTCATTTACTGTTTTTCGTTACTGTTCATTTATCATTGGGCCATTAAAATTCCTTTTACATATATCTCGCAAATTGCCCACTGAGAAATTTCTTTAAAAAAATTAAACCAACTGCAAACAATAATTTTTTATGGTTCCGAGTAAAACATACAAAACAAGAAGAGAGAACTGATGCTACTATTACCTGTTTTAAAGTCACCATCGAAAATTACGAAATAACAAAATGTCAAAATAGTTATGTCCAAGGAGTATTTGAAATGGAGCAAATATTAATAGTATACTTAAAGCTTTTGCTCTGTATTTTGTTTGTCTGATATCAAACTCGCAACAATCGCCGCCGTTTAGACAAAATCTAGTTGTTTCTCAGGTAAAATGAAAAATAAATGAAAGAGTGAGATGGAGAGAGTAATTTTAAGGGAGCAGAATATTCAAGCGAGCAGAATATATTTGCCCCCGCGCTAACTATTGCCAGTGTGATAACGGCCTCTCTAAAAATTTTTGGTTTACAAAAACAATTGCATGCAGTTAAGCGGTGCACAAAATGCAATGACACTGCTACAAGAGCTGTAGCAGCGAAAACAGCTGTTTGTAGCGCAGTATATACATAAAATATACAGGATAGTGTAGTTGGCGCATGCCAATTTATAAAAAAATTAATGTTATATATATGTTATGAAAATGTATTTCCACGCTCCTGTCTTCAATCAAATTTTAAATTTGTTTATCCTTAATTTTTACTTGTGTCTATTCTCAAAAGTTAAAGTTGAAGCAACTGCATCCGCTACATTTGTAGCTGCTACACATTCTGTTTGCTAGCAATATTTTAAGTACCTATATTTTAACTTTTGACAGTAGTATACTACCTTTTACAGCTACATTAGTCCGCTTTAAACATGGTTAAAAAGATTTTTTAGAATTTGAGTTAAGAACACAATGGTTGAGGCAGCATGACCAGATGACCTCTTGTTTTTTTGCGAATGGGACAATAAACGCATTAAAGACAAAATGACTAACTCTAATCTTCACAATTTCCACGCATTATTTATTCTACACCGATAAAAAAAACAATAATATCACAGTGCCACAGGGCATGGGGTTTATCATATAGAATGGAAAGGGTACATACTCAGGATCCAATACCTTAGCTTGGTTTTTGAAACTTCAAGAAAATACATCATTTTACAAAATGGAATGACATTTTTATTTGGATCGATAAATCAATTCCTGCTATTTACTTATTAAAGATAATTTCACTTAAATGTTACCCGCGGCTACGCTTCAAGTGGTCCCGTCTGAAGGTCCAATTTTGGCAAACTTTTTCTCACATTTCAGCCGGAATCTCATCAATGACGCGTTCAATGTTGGCTTCCAAAGCAGCAACCATGTGTAGCTTATCCCTATTGACAAGATACTTATAATAACCCCACAAAAATTAGTCTAACGGGGTTAAATCACACGATCTTGGTGGCCAATTGACTGCACCAAAACGTGAAATTAACTACTGATCAAATTCGCCTCTCAATTGATGCATGGTTTCGCGTGCAGTGTGACATGTGGTCGCTGTGGCGTAGTGGTAATGCGTTTGAACTAAAAGACCAAATAAAATATTATAAACTAAAAATAATAATACTTATTATAAAGTTAACACAAGTTTTTAATTATTAATAATTTCAATGATTACTTGTTGAAACCGACGAAGCATTGTGTTTATAAACTTTTAATGGTATTTTGATCAATTTTCTTCCATACGGCCATACAGTTATTGCAGTTTTAAGACTTCTGATCCATTTGTAAAGCCGCCTTGGATAATATTGCTCTGGCCAGTTCAAAATCATGATGTCATGTTCTTTCCAAATTGATTAAGATGCATGAATGGCGAAATGCTAAACAATCCAGTCGCCGTCTGCGATATTATGACCAAAACTGATAAGCACATCTTCAAGAAGTTCTATTCACTTAAAACTGTTTTTTGTTGTTGTGGAAATGAAACATATTGGAGTCTTTCCTATAGCACCTATGGCAGCCCTCACCATAAGAGATCCACCACCGAAGTTGGAAGCCATTCTTTCATTTTTTGGACCATAATTTTGGACCACCCTCATCCCAAAATGCATATTTTGGAAAAGGGCCAATTTGGCATGCTTATGTTGTTTCATTAATTTCGGTTTAGGCAAACGTTTATTGTAGTTGGGGTTGGCCTCTAAAATCTGTTGCACTCACGCACAGTTACATTAAGGTCTACAATATCGGCGGGACTATTTGCTTTACTTACAGCTAGCCTCTCAATTTCTGACATGCCTATTGTACTAAGCTTTGGTTTTCTACCGCTGCGCTTCATTTGGCCATAATGTTCTTTTACGTTTATGAAATGTATCAGTAACGTCTTACTTCTATTCAGACGAGCAGTAATATCTCTTATTGTCAACCCATTTTCTCGATCTCTTGTTTGGTTGAAGTTATACCACGCGGCATTTTTTTAATTATACTTGTATTGTATTGTTTAAACTTATTTACATAATTTGATGTAAAAAAAGTAATTACTTACTTACCTTTAAAAAAAACGATCACCAAAAATAATTGTGTTTTGCTTTTTTTATTCGAAGCAAATGCGCGTTTGATTGGAAAAATGATGTAACGCCAAAAGTAAACAAGCACGAAAGGAAAATTTAAAACAAGTACCGTTAAACAATTTTAGTGATTATCGACTGTATCGCATAGTAAAATAAAGAAGTATGATAAGCTCTTTAAATGAAAGAAATTCTAAAAATTCAATTCATTTTAATAACAAATGGTCGTCAGAGAATTTATAGCGCATGTTTACATCTCATTTTCATATCAAAAAGTATTAAAGTGATGTTACAGATTGAAAAATGCGAGCTTTTCGCATCCACTCATGCGTGCATATTATATTTGTACATAAATGGAAGGAACCTACAGTTTTATGCCGAATACGAAGGCGAAGTGGAAAGCTTCTCATAGACAATTCTTACTCTTATAGGTTTGTCATTGCCTGCCAAAAGGTGGTGTAGAAAAATTGTCTTTTCTACTTTTTGATTTTGCCTGTGCCGAAATTCGATCCCCGGACACTCTGTAACAGTCCAACTCACTGCCACTACGCTACAGCGACTATTTAGTCCACTCATTTATTTTACTATGGGCTCCACGTAGCTGCCACATAAGCTGGTGGCAAATATTAAAATTGCACATAAATGAATATTCTATAATCAATTACCTTCTCATTTATCGTGATGCAAATCGCACAACATTTACTTAATTAAAAATTTTGTTTTCAAAACAATTAATAACGCGCAATCAATGGAAAAAAGTTCTTTGACATTGCAACATAGAACATTCCAGCTAGATTATTGACCTTGAGTATTACACTTCCATTCCATATGATAAGCTTCTTGCCAAAGACATGAAGTGAAAAATTGTTGTTTAACCTTCGCATGTACAGTATTTACCCGGGTAAATATCTCAATTTTCTTTCATTAACAACTCAAAAAGTAGCCGTTACTAAATTTTTTAGCTCAGTGACTAAATTTTTGATTTGCTTTAGAAAATTAGAAACAAATTTATTAAAAAATGTCTTTATGTCTGGGTAAATAAATTAATTTTAATTGATTTGTTATAGCAGGTTTAGAAATCTGTGAAATCTTGAAAAACTATAAAATTATTGTAGTAAGTATGATTTATTATTTATGTTTTATTTTATTGTTTTTGTTTACTGCTTTATATAAATACATATGTAACTCAAGCCATATGGCATTTTTCACATTTGGTTTGCGTAAAGCTATGTTCTACACAAATTAGTTTTTTGCAAAATGTGTCATTACTCTTCGATCTTGTGCTCAGGATTTTATTTTTGAGGTTCACATAAGAGCGGGCCTAATGTCTGAATTAACTCACGTCTACCTTCAGAACCTACAGAATTCATTGCAGACTAAATAATCCAAGCCGCCAGAGCTGTAGTATCCACTAAGTAAAAAACATTGCAAATGGCCACCGATTAGTCCTCCTTTTTGTGGTGTACTGACTAAGCATCTTCCATGCTATCTACTCCATCTTTTGTAGAGTTATAGTACTGAATAATCTCGGGTTTCATATTTGGTAAGATAACCGTTTTGTCTCGATGTAAAGTTGACAGTAAAACTACTGCCTTGCCCTTTTTTGGGAACGTAAGAGCACAATGTAATGTTGGCCGCTAATCCGAATTCAATCGACAAGACCTCTCGACTTTTTGATGCCTTTAATTCGTTGGGCAAATAACGTTTATTTTGCTTCAGTGTACCGACAGCTGACAACCTCCAAGAAACTAGTTCTTTGGCAAGTTTTAAGGTGGTGAAAATTGTCCATATTGTTACCTATTTTCCCAGTGTAAATTTGACCGTTTAGTGGGTAAGATGATTGGGAATCACACGCCCACCAAATTTTTATGCCATATTTGGCAGGCTTAGAAGGAATATGTTGTGTAAATTATGTGTGTTTCTAAAGCGAAATAGCTGCTCGTCCACTGAAATTGAATCAGATGGTCTGAAGCTATGCTTCAAGTTCGCGTTTATCATTTCAAAGACATCTCGTATGGGAGCTGCTTTATCAGAGACCTGTCGAAACCTTCGTGAAGTACAAACGTATAAATCAAAACTTATAAATCTTGTTATTTCTTTGAATTGGCGAACTGACATTGTGGCTCTATAGAAAGCATTTTTCCCCCAAAGCTCTTTGACGGGCTCATAATTAGATTTGTGAGCGCCCATTACCAACAAAAGTCCTAAATAAGCAGAAAATTCTTCTTCTTTAAGTGGTTTCCATGACAGTGGTTTTTTATCAAGATTTTTACTGTTCCACTCATTATAATCTTTTTCGCCCCTTTTATTAGTATACCTGAACTAGTATAGCTTAACTCATAATACAGTAAAAAGTATCCTTTTCAGTTAAATTTTTAGTTGACGGCTTAGCGCCTACGAACAAACTGTCTCGAAAAATATTACGCGACCCCTGTCGTTGCATTGCTGGTGGATGCTTATACCACTTTGTTCCATCTTTGCCTGTAAAAAAGTCTACAGTCGATGGAAAATTGTCACCTTCATTACTTTCTATGTCACTGTTTTCAATATTGTCCTCATCATCAGCTTCAGACTCAGTAGTGTTATTCAGTTCCATCATTTCACCTTATCATTCCCTTCGCAATCAGAATCAGAACTTACTTTCTCTGGCAAGTAATCTTCATCGTATTCAAAGTTTGCATCGTCCAGGTCATCTTCTGATTCAGAAACGGCTGCTGCAAAATTCCTTTCATAGTAACGCCGTTTGTCCTCAAATGATAATCTGAAAAAGATTTGTAAGCACACGTACACGAAAAACCTTACTAAACAATAAACCTGGACACAGGTATTCAGATATTCACACTACGCCAAATCCTGGAAAAGACCCGAGAAAAACAGATCGACACCCATCATCTATTTGTCGATTATAAAGCCGCCTTCGACAGCACGATTAGGGATCACTTGTACGCCGCAATGTCTGATTTTGGTATCCCTGCAAAGCTCATTCGTCTTTGCAAAATGACACTGACCAACACCACCAGCGCAGTGAAAATTGGGACAGACCTCTCCGCACCATTTGATACCAAAAGAGGTTTCAGACAAGGTGACTCCCTATCGTGCGACTTCTTTAACCTAATGCTGGAGAAAATAATTCGAGCTGCGAACATCGACATCTCTGGCACTATCTTCTACAAGAGTGTCATGCTGCTAGCATACGCTGATGATATTGACATCATTGGCAAAAACGCTCGAGCAGTCAGTGCAGCATTCTCCAACCTGGAAAGGGAGTCTCGTCGTGTGGGTCTAGTGGTGAACGAGGACAAAACGAAATACCTTGTGTCAACAAACAAAGAGTCACGGCGTCTTGGACAAAATGTCACTGTTGACAACTACACTTTTGAAGTCGTCAAGGATTTCGTTTATTTAGGATCCAGCATAAACACCAACAATAATGTCAGCCTTGAGATCAAGCGGAGACTAACTCTTGCCAACAGGTGTTACTACGGGCTCAGTAGGCAATTGAGAAGTAGAGCCCTCTCTCGACCGACGAAAATAACGCTCTATAAGTCCCTCATCCTTCCCGTCCTAATGTATGGCGCAGAGACGTGGACATTGACCATCAATGATGAGAGACTGTTAGGAGCGTTCGAGAGGAAGATACTCCGTAAGATCTACGGTCCAGTATGCGTGGATGACGTGTTTCGAATAAGATGGAACAATGAGCTGTATGAGCTGTACGCCGACACTGACATAGTCAAGCGTATAAAACTCCAGCGGCTTCGCTGGCTAGGTCATGTTGAGCGAATGGAAGAAAGCGCTCCGGCTAGAAGGGTGTTTTATTCGAACCACGGTGGAGGATCACGCAGAAGGGGACGTCCTAATCTCCGTTGGAAAGACCAGGTGCAGGGCAACCTGACTGCACTTGGCCTTATCAACTGGCGCCAGCGCGCGCATAGCAGAAGTGACTGGCGAAGCTTTGTGGAGGCGGCCAAGACCGATCATCGGTTGTAGCGCCAGCTAAGTAAGTAAGTAAGTACAGGAAAAAAAATATTTACCCGGGTGAATACTGTTCACCCGGTACACAAAAATTGCCGTCTGTGCGAAGGTTAAAAGAACTTAACACTGTAAAACAAAATCAGAAAAATTATAAAATATCTAGATTTAAAAATATGATGTAAGTATGTAAGTGTCTCGGCGTTTCTGTGGGAATATTTCCATGTACAATATTTCACAACAAATGACCGACCCCCTATCTGCCCCCCTAACTTCACCGTTTTCCCCGGAATGTTGAAAAAACTCTTTTTTTCATCATAAGTCGCTCGTATCTACAAATCTTCGACAACAATACGAGTATAGCCAAGTATCACCAAAACTAGGCCATAACAGGAAAACTATATATTATGTGTTACATGGAAAAAGGACAGTCCCACAGAAACGCCGACACAAGCATATCATCTTTTCAATCTATTTTCCGAAACCGTCGCAAAACTTCAAGATTTTAATTACTGTTGCACAGTGTAATTTATTTTATTTTCAAACAAAATAAGATAATAATTCAAATTTAATAATTACACGGTTGATAATTTGTTTTTTTTTCATTCTGCTGGATGTCAAAATATAATGACAGCTCAATTCTAGTCGCCTGACATAATTCTGTAAGGCCCATTTTGTAAGAAAACATATGTCATGTCAGCTATGATCAGCAGTGCCAAGGCAATAATTTTGTAGCACCAATGAGTCAGTCATCAGGTTCTCGCCTTATTCCCGAAATATGCGAGCTATTAGCCCAAAGAAGGGTCATACTGTTTGTTTTCCTGCGACACATGAAGATTTTACATCCTTAAAACTTGGATTAGTAATATTAAATACATATAATTTATTTAAATATTTATTTTGATTTCAGATTTTACAGAAAATTCAATATAAAAGCTACTATTGGTGCCACCGATGGCTCACACATTGCTATACATTCTCCTTCTTCAAAAGATACTTCTTTATAAATGTAGAAGAGGTAAATTTGCATCAGTCGCAAATACACATGTACCTATTCATTTTAATAGTACTATGTATATTATCTTCTGATTCAAAAGACTTGTGAACACCTGTTGAAATGTATATCATTTAATGCAAAATATCCGAGATTTTTTTTTTTTTTTCGACAAATGGGGCGCATCCGTATCGCGTGCGCACTGACCGGTGACCGAAACAATCACAGTCTGGACTGCGATGCACGAATCAGATGGAAACGTCAACAGCAGCTACAGATTTAGCTTATCAACAGCTGCGTGGAACATTAGTTAGTATTAATTTAAATGAGATAGCAAAGATTGTTTAAGGGTATTAACGGGGATACAAAAATCTATTAGCACATATAGATTATTAAAATCATTACACATACAACACACAGGATCAAACAGTGCATAATTTGTTTTACAGAGACTTAACTTGATAGGTATGAGGTTTCTAGAAACGCGACTAGGAACACCAATGCCCAGCTCATTTAATAGAGTCTGTAATATATCTTGAGTCGTGGGTGAATAATGTGATAAAAGAAGCAAACATCAAAACTTTGGAGTATCGAATAATTAATAGAAGGTCATTTATAAAGAGCGAAAAAAGAATTGGTCCAAAATGACTGCATTGGGGGACCTCAGAAGAAACATTAATATTGCGAGAGACAGTGTTCTTGAAAAGAACTCTTTGTTTCCGGTTACATAAATAGGATTTAATCCCGTCAATAAGCGCTTGAGGAAAGCGGTCAACTTTCATTAGTAAACGATTATGATTTACTTTGTCAGTGTAAATTACGTCCGTTTGAAACCCATTAGAAAACCCCTTTATAATAGCACTCGGAAATTCTAAGAGGTTTGTTACAGTGGATCTCCCCTTGAAAAACACATGCTGATTTAGGGAAATAGAGGATTTAACCGAAAAGGAGAGTTGATCGGTGCTGTTTCAAATAATTTCGGTATAGAACTTTATTTAACTATGCCTCAATAATTTGAAACATCAGTCTTTAAACCACATTTGTGAAGTGGAATTAAAAATGAATCTTTCCAACAAGCAGGAAAATGGCCAGATTTTAATGATGCATTAAAAATCTTAGTTAGAGGCTTGTATACTGCACACATTTTAAGAATACAGCTAGGGATGTTATCAGGTCCGGGTAAAAAATATGTCTTTAATGATTTTAAATGTGTTAATAGGTCCTCAGGAATGATTGAAGGCATATCGAGCGAGCTCAATGAAGACAACGAGTAAGGATAAAGCATAGTACTATCATATGAGTCAGCAGAATAAGAAGACATAAAAAATTCATCAACAAAATTTTAGATTGTTGTATTATCGTTTGACACACAATCTTTCCATTTAATAGACGAAGGGAACTCGGTATTTTTTCGTTTAATGTTCACAAAGTCATAAAAAGCCCCAGGCTTGCTATGAATTTCTAAATTAATTTTATTTATATAGTCAGTATAACATTTACGGTTCAAAATGTTATATTTGTTTCTAAGAGAAGAATATTTAACATAGTCTTTTGAGTTCCCAAACCTCTTAAAAACTTTAAAATCTCGAGTCTTTGAATGTTTTAATCTCTGTAGTTCTCTAGCAGACCATACCGGACCACTCGCCTTGGGAATGTTATTTTGCTTGGGAACACACAATTCAAAAGCATTTATAAAGAAAATTATTAAAGTTTAAAACACAGTTGTCCAGGTTGGGATCGATAGCTGGCCAGTCAGCTTCCGTAAGCATTTTTCTCAGTTTGTCAAAATTAGTTTTTCTAAAGTTATAGAAATTTGATTCGCTAATATATAACTGTGGACGATTCAGTTCACTATGTAATTCAAAAATGCCTCCAAGAGTAGGATGATGAGGATCCTCTGGCAGGACAGGACCAAAGGTAATGAACGTGACAAATTTGCGGTAGTCAGTGAAAATAAGATCCAGTATTTTATTATTGGCATTTGAAACTGAGTTTAGCTGGGAAAGGCCTTCACTAGTTATGGAGTTTATTATATCAATGCAGTTATAATTTTTACAAGTAGGTAGTAGTATAAAAGGATCATCGGGGGAGACATCCCAAACAACATCAGGCAAATTCAAAAACGACTATTTTATCATTTGGTTTCAGCATAGAGCAAATTTCACGGATCGCTAAAACATGCATCAGAAGAAGAATTAGGAAGAACATAAGAACACGTTATGTAAAAGCAAATGGATTGACATCTTAACTTAACACAACAAAATTCCATGTTTAAAGCAATTGAAAGAGTCACTTCCTCGGAAAAGCCAACGATATTATTTCTGTCTTTACGAAAAACCGTGAAACCATGGCAAAAAACCTCGGTATTATGTACGGAAGGTCTCAGCCATGTCTCAGTAAAGACGACAATATCACATTCGAGCTCAAAGCTGGCTAAGAATAAATCTCTTAGCTTAGTGTTGAGACCTCGAACATTTTGATATAAAATACTACATTGGGAACATTTAATTAGTGTTTTTGGTTCGTATGAAGTTTAGGCAGTGTTGCAGTTTTAGGTAACCTAGTGCTGTCCCAAGAAAAGATTTCTTTCACAAAAGCATTATCAGGCCAAAAAGATTGATTAGAAATATTTTTATAAATTCAGAACATAGGTGACCAAGGGTACCCCTTAGAGCCATAGCTTCTTCTTGGCAAGGAGCCAAAACTTAATAGCTCCATGCGCAAGCACGGAACGTAATTGAAAGATCATTTCCGATGTCTGTCCAAAGATAGTGTTCTCTACAATAGCCATGAAAAGGTAGCTCTATTATGTATGCACAATATGCTGGTAGGGATTGATGCACCACAACCAGATGAACAAATCAAGAAAAGTGACAACCTTGGTGAAGTGAAAAATACATCGTTCAACAATGTCTCTTCAAACACCTTCAGGGAAGGTGTAGTCGTCAGAAGTAGGTATACCAATTCATTGTAGATTGTAAATTTTATTTTATAATATACAATTCTTTCTCAAAAAATATAAAATTTTGTGTGAGTAGATAACTAATTAAATTATATAAATACTAAGTCGCCATCAAATACGTAAGGACATATAATATCAATATGAGATTATTACTTATTTCAAATATCTAATTATTTCAAATATATAGTTAAAATTTGAATTTCTTTACAGTAGCGTTGTAAAATTTCTTTTGAAAATTACAATATTGTTTACATTTCTGATAGCTCACTGAATATTTGTACACCATAGTTACGTTCTTTCCGTTCGAAGGAAAAAAGTTTTAATGTTAGAAAAATTCCTAATACTATATGTATCATTTTGTTTTGCAATCTTTGCAGTTCGTTAATTTTTTGTTCAGAGCACCTATTCCATATAGCTTTGAGATAGTTTACTTGGGATATGAAATACGAGTTATATAGGTATAATAATCATAATTCCTTTTTTGGTATATTATTTTTGTTTCTATATATGGCGAAATTTAGTGGAATTAATTTCATT
Source organism: Palloptera scutellata (assembly GCA_958295655.1). NCBI lineage: Eukaryota > Metazoa > Arthropoda > Insecta > Diptera > Pallopteridae > Palloptera > Palloptera scutellata. The sequence continues at coordinate 30,448,119 of OY282451.1, forward strand.
TTTAGTTTAGTTATGTGTTCACTCCAGTTCAATCTTGAGTCGAACCATAGACCTAAGTACTTTAATTTTTCAACTCTTAGTATATTGGTACCGTTAAAATAGATTCCTGATTGCTCATTCATGGAATTTGCCTATAGTTATTAAAGATTATAAAATTTGTTTTTGTTAAATTAATTTTCAGCAAATGTTTTCCAAACAATTGCGTTATAGTTTTTAAATCCGATTGGATATCTTATATCAAATCTTTGATTGTATCCGTTGCATACAAAAAAGATCCATCATCAGCATAGAACTGAGGAGTCCCTTTTAGCTTTAACCTAAAAATATTGTTAATATATATAAGAAATAACGATTCTTGCACACCCACTTTAATCGTTTTCATTTTGTTTTTTGTTTTATTTATTTGCACAAATTGCTTCCTATTTGTTAAAAAATTTTGAGCCGATTTCCATTTAAACCCAGTTCCATCAATTTTGTCAACAATATTTGTTTTTTTCTCTAGATTTTCGTTTTTGAATTTCCTATGAATCCGATTCGGTTTTCGTCAATTATATCGTTTTCTTTAATACATCTTTTTCAACTGTTCAACATAATACTTACTTACTTAGCTGGCACAACCGATGATCGGTCTTGGCCGCCTCCACAAAGCTCCGCCAGTCACTTCTGCTATGCGCGCGCTGGCGCCAGTTGATAAGGCCAAGTGCAGTCAGGTTGCCCTGCACCTGGTCTTTCCAACGGAGATTAGGACGTCCCCTTCTGCGTGTTCCTCCACCGTGGTTCGAATAAAACACCCTTCTAGCCGGAGCGCTTTCTTCCATTCGCTCAACATGACCCAGCCAGCGAAGCCGCTGGAGTTTTATACGCTTGACTATGTCAGTGTCGGCGTACAGCTCATACAGCTCATCGTTCCATCTTATTCGATACACGTCGTCCACGCATACTGGACCGTAGATCTTACGGAGTATCTTCCTCTCGAACGCTCCTAACAGCCAAAAGCCTCTCATCATTGATGGTCAATGTCCACGTCTCTGCTCCATACATTAGGACGGGAAGGATGAGGGACTTATAGAGCGTTATTTTCGTCGGTCGAGAGAGAGCTCTACTTCTCAATTGCCTACTGAACCCGCAGTAACACCTGTTGGCAAGAGTTAAGAGTTAAAGTGTAGTTGTCAACAGTGACATTTTGTCCAAGACGCCGTGACTCTTTGTTTGTTGACACAAGGTATTTCGTTTTGTCCTCGTTCACCAGTAGACCCACTCGACGAGACTCCCTTTCCAGGTTGGAGAATGCTGCACTGACTGCTCGAGCGTTTTTGCCAATGATGTCAATATCATCAGCATGACACTCTTGTAGAGGATAGTGCCAGAGATGTCGATGTTCGCAGCTCGAATTATTTTCGTCAGCATAAGGTTAAAGAAGTCGCACGATAGGGAGTCACCTTATCTGAAACCTCTTTTGGTATCAAATGGTGCGGAGAGGTCTGTCCCAATTTTCACTGCACTGGTGGTGTTGGTCAGTGTCATTTTGCAAAGACGAATGAGCTTTGCAGGGATACCAAAATCAGACATTGCGGCGTACAAGTGATCCCTAATCGTGCGGTCGAAGGCGGCTTTACTTACTTTACTTTACTTTACTTTTAATGGCACAACAGCTCATGGAGGGCCTAGGCCGAGCTTTTCGCATCCACTCATGTTGTGCGTGTTATATTTGTACATGAATGGAAGGGACCTACAGTTTAATGCCGAATCCGAACGGCGAAGTGAAAAGCTTTTCATAGCAATTTATACTCTTGTAGGTTTGCCATTGCCTGCCAAGGGGTGGTGCCGTTTAGAATAATTTTTTGTTCTACTTTTTGATTTTGCCTGTGCCGAGATTTGAACCCCGGACACTCTGCGTAGCAGTCCAACGCATTACCAATACGCCACAGCGACCACCACGAAGGCGGCTTTATAATCGACAAATAAATGATGGGTGTCGATCTGTTTTTCTCGGGTCTTTTCCAGGATTTGGCGTAGTGTGAATATCTGGTCGATGGTGGATTTACCAGGCCTGAAGCCACACTGATAAGGTCCAATCAGTTTGTTGACGATGGGCTTCAGTCTTTCGCACAGTACGCTCGATAGAACCTTATATGCAATATTAAGAAGGCTTATCCCATGGTAGTTGACCCAGATCGTGGAATCACCTTTCTTATGGATTAGGCAGAGTACGCTGATGTTCCAATCACTTGGCATGCTTTCATCTGACCATATTCCGCATAGAGGCTCATGCATGCGTTTTTTGAGCTCTTCGCCTCCGGTCTTAAACAACTCAGCAGGCAGGCCATCTGCCCTTGCAGCCTTATTGTTTTTCAGCCGAGCAATGGCTGTTAAGACCTCCTCATAGTCAGGCGGCGGTACTTCAACGCCGTTAGTGATTGGGGTTTCCGGAGTGGATTCCGCAGTGGCGGGATTATTGCCGTCATCGCCATTAAGCAGCTGCGAAAAGTGCTCCCTCCATAATCTCATTATGCCCTGGACATCTGTCACCAGATTTCCGTCTTCATCCTTGCAGGAAGAGGCCTCGGTCTTCAAACCATCAGTCAGGCGTCTTATTCTGTCAAAGATCTTTCGGACCTCGTTCCTGTCCCTGTCCCGCTGCTATTTCATCAGCAAGATTTCTCGCAATGCCATACATTTCATCCGGAGTGCCATTATTAGGAAATTTGGTATTATAAATGTTGAGACCCACATCGCCAATTAATGACAACAACGGAGCAATTTGATCATCTTGTTCATCCACATCATTAATTACATCCCAGTTTTTTAGAACGATAAAATTTAAGAAAATAGGTAAAAAATTTGAGAGAATTCAGAATGATGTGAAATATGAAATTAATGAACTAATATTTGAGAAAACTAATGGAAAAGTCAATATTTTATACCTAAATATCTAGGAACCAGCATAAACACCAACAATAATGTCAGCCTTGAGATCAAGCGGAGACTAACTCTTGCCAACAGGTGTTACTACGGGCTCAGTAGGCAATTGAGAAGTAGAGCCCTCTCTCGACCGACGAAAATAACGCTCTATAAGTCCCTCATCCTTCCCGTCCTAATGTATGGCGCAGAGACATGGACATTGACCATCAATGATGAGAGGCTGTTGGCTGTTAGGAGCGTTCGAGAGGAAGATACTCCGTAAGATCTACGGTCCAGTATGCGTGGACGACGTGTATCGAATAAGATGGAACGATGAGCTGTATGAGCTGTACGCCGACACTGACATAGTCAAGCGTATAAAACTCCAGCGGCTTCGCTGGCTGGGTCATGTTGAGCGAATGGAAGAAAGCGCTCCGGCTAGAAGGGTGTTTTATTCGAACCACGGTGGAGGATCACGCAGAAGGGGACGTCCTAATCTCCGTTGGAAAGACCAGGTGCAGGGCAACCTGACTGCACTTGGCCTTATCAACTGGCGCCAGCGCGCGCATAGCAGAGGTGACTGGCGAAGCTTTGTAGAGGCGGCCAAGACCGATCATCGGTTGTAGTGCCAGCTAAGTAAGTAAGTAAGAAATACCAGCTCGTCGTAAATTACATGTGGTGATAACAGCATTTGATGACTATTCGACGCCAAAAAGAAATGAATCAGCTGTTCAAATTCATGGCTAATAAACAAAGTGGGAAGCAAAGCTTTGCTTAGTATGAAACTCAACTACGTAAACAAGCGTTGTTTTCAAATTTAAGTGCACATGTGGAGTTTCTTATGCAGAAAAAATGTTGCGTTGCATGATTACAACAGGTGCTGCAGATCGTAAGCTGCAAACAAAGTTATTTGATGGTACTCATGATACCCTGACAAAGGTGGTTGACACATGTAAATCATTTGAAGCAACAGGAATTCATAAGAATCTTTTTGAAACGCCAATGAACAATGCCAATCATGTGGAAGATGGCAAAACAGGCGTCATAGATATCATCAGTGGGGAAAAGGATACCATACAAAATAAACCGAGGAAGAAGCGTTTTAATAAGGGCCAATGCTTTAAATGTGGTGCTGATGGGTGAACTCGTCAACATAAATGCCCTGCATCGGGGAATGAAGTCAAATCAGATACAGCTGTTAGTCATTTAAATTGGAGCAATTCATACAAAGGTATGTACGTTGCGCAGTGTAGATTTTTGCAATAAAAAAGATTTAAAAAATATTCAAATTAGGGAATTATTTTTTAGAGTAAACACAACTATGAATACAGGTAATGAACGTTGGATCAAAAAGTACAAAGTAAGGGCACAGATTGTATTCTGATTAGTATTGTTAAGACATTAAATAGGAACATGATTTTAACAAATAATAAAAGCAGTTGTAAAGATCTTGTGCTAGTCGATTACAATAGTCATAAAATACAAACTTTTGGCCTAGTGTCTATTAAATGCATTGATTTGAAAACAAATGCTGAAAACGGTATTTCATTTGTTGTTGTTGAAGGTACTTGAATTAAAATCTTGAATTGCATCATCTCACCAGTTGATTATCCTACGTATTGGGTCAACAACCTACAGGTTGTCGAAAAAACAAGCTACGTCTTTGTCTTGATCCAAAGCCATTAAATGACTGTGTAAAGCGTGAACATTTCTTGATCCCAACGACTGATGGTCTCACGTCAAACCTAGCAGATGCAAGAATCTTTACTGTTATTGATTTGACTAGCGGGTTTTGGCATATGTCTTTGAACAAAGAATCTTCAGATCTCATGACCTTCATGACTCCATTTGGTCGTTATAAGTTCAATCGATTACCTTTTGGCCTTAATTGTGAAACTGAGATGTTTCAACATCGCATGGTCCAATTATTTGGTGACACCGCTAGGATTCATATGTATATACTTATTTTGATGACCTGATGATAGCTGCGTCATCGTATGAGGAACATGATAGGGTAATGGATATAGTTATGCAACGGGCACGTAAATTCAATGTAAAATTCAACCCTGAGAAGATATAATACTGGCAAATTTCAGTCAAATTTATGGGAAATGACATACAACTCCATTAGAGCGGGTCGTAAATATTCTTGAGGCTAGAGTTGATTCAATAATTTGCTTTGTCTAGTTTCGTCTGAACTAGTTTTGGCTACTTATGATTCCAAGAAGCCAGTCGTTGTTCAAACCGATGCATCTAAGGATGAACTTGGCTGTGTCATTCTGCAAGACAGTAAACCGGTATCCTTTGCATCTCGTACACTTACGAAGAGTGAGCGAAAGTGGGCTCAAATTGAGAAATTCGTGAAAGTCGTCAATTTACAGTCCAAAGTGATCATAAACCATTGGAAACACTAATCAAGCGTGATATTGATGATGTGACTATGCGATTTCAACGAATGTTTATGATTTTACTGAAGTAGTCACAAATGACAGTTGCTTATACACCAGGTAAACAGATGCTTATTGCAGACTGCCTGTCGCGAGCACAATTGCCTGAAACGGATGAATTTGATGATTTTTCTGGGGTTGTTCACACAGTTATTAACAACATCTGCATTAATAATGATAATAAGGAATATTACCTTAAGATTTTCAACGAAGATGAGAAATATTCTCGCGTTAGGAAATACGTTGAGCAAGGTTGGCCAAGTACTCAATGATGTGAGTCAACATTTTCATAAGATGAAAGACCGACTTCATGTGGAAGAAGGCATGCTGCTTCTAGACTTACGACTGGTTGTACCTACAGCAATGTAAAGACAAATGGCAAATTGGCTACATGAGACGCACTTGGGAATTGAGAAGACATTATCAAAGGCTAAAGAGATTTTTTATTGGCCTGGTATGAATGAGTTACTTAAGGAAAAGGTGAAATCATTCATTGTTTGTGAAAAGTTCACACGTAAAAAAGGAACCAATAATACAGGAAAAAGCTAAGTATCCATATCACATTGTGGGCATGGACAATTTTGAATATGCAGGTCGAGACTTTATTTCTGTTTATGACTCCTACTACAATTATTTGGTAGCAATTGAATTTAAAAATAAGACAGCATAGCATCTCAAATCATTGAATCTCTTAATGCTGTTTTCTTCATGATTGGTTTTCCAACCATTATTAGGTTCGACAATGGTCCATTTAATTCTAGACCGTTCGCACAATTTGCTTCGCAATACAATATCAAACTTCAATTTTCAAGCCCTCGCTATCCACAAAATAATAGATTGAAAAGGACGTAGCAATTGCTAAAAACATTATAATGCGATTGAATGAAGCGTATGATATTCAGTCATATCAATATCGTATTCTTGAGTACAACACCACTCCTATGGCTAAAATCCCGGTACTGGATGCACTTTTATTTAGGAACAACATTATGGAAGATCAGGTTAAGAACAAAATTGAAAGAAACACAGGCATATTATTTTAATCGGTTAGCCAAGAAACAACCAAAATTAAATATTGGTGACCTAGTTATATTTAAGAAAGATTGATTCAAAGCAATGGCATTATGGCACAGTTGTTGGAATCGTTAGTAGTAGTTCATATATTATTAAAGATACGACGGATAGATTCTTTAGAAGCAATCGGCGACATTTGGCAAAAACGCGTAATCAAGATTTTGATCCAAGTGAGTTGTTACTAGGAGATGAAACGTTAACTACTGAAAAAATGCCAAAACAGTACCTTTGTACTTATTTTTCGCTTCTCTGATTGTACAGTCTCATAGCTGCAGCAGTCGCTTAACCTTCGATTACAACAAAATTTCTGCAAAACTATTACAAAATTTACTCACTCTTCTTACGTACTCGTACTTGTACGTATTTATGTACAGTCAGTCTACTGTCGATTTAGCCCAAGGGCTTAATAAGTTAATGTGTTGCATACACATGTAAACCAAAATAATCATGATAGTTTTCAGGCAGATGAATCTCCTGATTCTTCTAATACCTTTCATAGTTTGCAATCTGAAGATGAGTTAGATCAGACACACATGTCTGACTCTGATCCAGATATACCTAAATCTACAGTAGATCTGTTGCCACCGGGAGTAATAACGAGAAGTGGTTGTGTTGTTAAACCACCCAGCAGATATGGTTATGAGGATTAGAGTACTGGTCAAACAAGTATAATTAAAACTAACAATCAACCATTTTTCTTTTCAGAAAAAGAAAGCGTGTAATAAGTACGTTAGTTTTTTAGTACATGCGCAATGTACTTCTTATTATATATATATATGAAAAAGCTCACGTCTAAGACCTAACAGTTAATTGAACTACAGTCATAAAGGAGCATAGAGCAATAAAATTGAATTAAACATATTAAACAAACATATTAAATGAGATAACCATATTTATTACACTTGTATCAACAAACAAAGAGTCACGGCGTCTTGGACAAAATGCCACTGTTGACAATTATACTTTTCACATCTCAAGGATTTCGTATATCTAAGACCCAGCATAAGCACCAACAATAATGTCAGCCTTGATATCAAGCGGAGATTAACTCCTGCCAATAGGTGTTACTACGGGCTCAGTAGGTAATTGAGAAGTAGAGCCCTCTCTCGACCGACGAAAATAACGCTCCATATGTCTCTTATCCTTCCCATCCTAATGTATGGCGGGCGCAGAGACGTGGACATTGACCATCAACGATGAGAGGCTGTTAGAAGCGTTCGAAAGGAAGATACTCCGTAAGATCTACGGAATAAAATAGAGCGATGAGCTATATGAGCTGGACGCCGACACTGACATATTCAATCGTATAAAAATCGATCGGCTTCGCTGGCTGGGTCATGTTGAGAAGAGTGTTGTATTCGAACCACTGTGGAAGAACACGCAGAAGGGGACGTCCTAATCTCTGTTGGAAAGACCAGGTGCAGGGCAACCTGACTGCACTTGGCCTTATCAATTGGCGCCATTGCGCGTATAGCAGAGGCTACTGGCGAAGCTTTGTAGAGGCGGCCAGGACCGATCATCGGTTTTAGTGCCAGTTAAGTAAGTAAGTAATCTTAACATATGTAACGTGGAAACAACACCAACTTTTATGTTTCCGAGCACGGATAACTTTGAAGGTTGGGAGGAAGTTACATTTTGTACTGACAACAACTCTCTAAAAGTCAGCAATTGAAAGGTGTCCAACCAGAAATCGTTCTCAGACCACTGCTGGATATCGATGTCAAATCTCAAGAAGGAGAAGCCTCTTCCTTATAGAAATCCTAAAAAACCGACTGGAGAGTTTTCAATAGAAATGTCCAGTCAAAACTTCGTTTCGAAAACAATAGTTCAATAAAATCCTGTAAAGATCTGGATGAAGAGGTTAGTGCTTTCAAAGCTGTCATGAAGGCTGGCTTTAAGACCTCCGATCAGTTACAGTAAAAATAACTACGCCTCCTTGGTGGAATGAAAACCAAAGTCGACTCAGGAAAATGACTAGAACAATTTTCAACATTTGCTACCTACACAAATACTTTCAACCATATAAAGAATATAAGAAATCTATCAGAGGCTAAGAATTTACCTTGGAGAGATTTCTGTAATTCGTTAGGTAGACTCTTATTCAAAGAACACTCCTGCCCATCCTTCCTAAGGAAGAACAATGGAATGGACGAAGTCTTCGGCTGAACCTTTAGACCTTCTAATGGAAACTCATTTCCCAGGCAACTTAGCTTACATTGAGAGCAATGATTCTAGAGTTCAAACAGCTGGCATATCTCCCGTGACCATCAATTCAAGTATTCTTAGTGCGATTAAAAATTTCAGTCCTTACAAGGCAACAGGCCCTGATGCAATATTTCCGGCTATTGTTATGGAATCTGCGTGAAACGGTGATTCCTTGGCTAGAGAGTTTTTTCATGAAAAGTCTGTTACTTGGATACTTGGATCAAGCTGAAGACGGGCAAAAGCAATATTTATCCCTAAGGATTTCAGACCCATTCAACGTGGCCAGAATGTTTCCTAGTCGTGGGCCACTGGAAGGTGGCAAACAAGATTTAATCTTCCATTCAATACTTCCTGTCGTAGCTGCCAGGCAGAGGGAGAAACGGAAAGTCTATTTCACTATTTATGTGCGTGCCCAGACTTCGCAAGAGCAAGACTTCGCTCATTTGGAAAAGCATTCCTCCAAAATATTAATGGAATCTCACAAATCGAGATCAAAAATCATATATTTGAACCTCACAAAGTGGGCATAACTCTTTGGGGTTCATATGCAGAGACTTACATTAATTATGCCCTCACTTTTTACCAAAAGACAATTAAATAATAACAAATGTGGTAGTGGTTTGCACTAATTATGTTTTTCAGATGAAACCAACCACTCAAACAACAACAACTGGATGTTTTTTGTGAGTGCAAGGATAGGTGCATTATAAACACGAAGCACGATTAGATGTGCAAGGCTTACTTAGGCGAAACACAAATTTTGAAATTCTAAAGTAAAATATTCTTGATATGAAAACAACAATAATTTTCGCGTTATAACGGCAAATACCGTAGCTAATACAACTAAATATTAAGCAATTCCAGTTAACTTTTCTATGTTTAATACCATTGTTACAAACAAATTAATAAAAACTTATATTTGAAACATTTGTTGACCATTATTATTACTTACAACTAAAAAACGTAAAATTTACTGCTTGCCCGTAGTTTCTTCTTCTTCTAGTATGCAGTAATTTTAAGTTCAACTAGACCTACAACTTGTACTAGGTCTCGTTCAAAGTAATTTTTCACTGTTTTACAGTGCTATTTACTTTATGTCTTGGGTGGCGTAGTTCAGCCATTTTGGGCCACTCTAAAAATTATTGAAAAATAATAAAAAGCATTAAGATATTCAGCCCAGAGAATTAAACTCAAAAGATAATGATGTTGATCATTAAAAAAAATGAATTTTTCTAAAAAACGCTCAAGTTTAGTGTGGACAACACCTAGAAAAATAAAGTGTCGAAGCAACAGCTGCGATTTATTCGCCACAACAACAAAAGAAAGCTGCAGAGGTAATGCGTGTAATTATAGCTGTTATGTACATAAATATAACTAGCATGATGTTTACCATAGCTGGTTTCCATGACAATTTTAGTGTGAATGTAATGTGTAATGAGAGCAGAAAAACGGCTTGGCAAGAAACAACGAAGAAATGTGTTAAAATGTCCCCCGGAGAAATAAGTGAATGCAATTAAAAATGTTTTATAGTACATATAATTAAGAAGCATTTCGCTTATGCTGGAAAATCACGTCCAGCTGCCCAGCTGCTATTCAGCAAATTTATTTTACATGATAAAGAGAAATTAACAACACTTTTAGTTGTATTCTTTACACTTTTCTAGACAATTTTAATAATTACAACACTTACTTACATAGCTGGCACTACAACCGATGATCGGTCTTGGCCGCCTCTACAAAGCTTCGCCAGTCACCTCTGCTATGCGCGCGCTGGCGCCAGTTGATAAGGCCAAGTGCAGTCAGGTTGCCCTGCACCTGGTCTTTCCAACGGAGATTAGGACGTCCCCTTCTGCGTGTTCCTCCACCGTGGTTCGAATAAAACACGTCGTCCACACATACTGAACCGTAGATCTTACGGAGTATCTTCCTCTCGAACGCTCCTAACAGCCAACAGCCTCTCATCATTGATGGTCAATGTCCACGTCTCTGCGCCATACATTAGGACGGGAAGGATGAGGGACTTATAGAGCGTTATTTTCGTCGGTCGAGAGAGGGCTCTAATTCTCAATTGCCTACTGAACCCGTAGTAACACCTGTTGGCAAGAGTTAGTCTCCGCTTGATCTCAAGGCTGACATTATTGTTGGTGTTTACGCTGGATCCTAGATATACGAAATCCTTGACGACTTCAAAAGTATAATTGTTAACAGCGACATTTTGTGACTCTTTGTTTGTTGACACAAGGTATTTCGTTTTGTCCTCGTTCACCAATAGACCCACTCGACGAGACTCCCTTTCCAGGTTGGAAAATGCTTCACTGACTGCTCGATCGTTTTTGCCAATGATGTCAATATCATCAGCCTATGCTAGCAGCATGACTCTCTTGTAGAAGATAGTGCCAGAGATGTCGATGTTCGCAGCTCGAATTATTTCCTCCAGCATAAGGTTAAAGAAGTTGCAAGATAGGGAATCACCTTGTCTGAAACCTCTTTTGGTATCAAATGGTGCGGAGAGGTCTGTCCCAATTTTCACTGCACTGGTGGTGTTGGTTAGTGTCATTTTGCAAAGACGAATGTGCTTTGCAGGGATACCAAAATCAGACATTGCGGCGTACAAGTGATCCCTAATCGTGCTGTCGAAGGCGGCTTTATAATCGACAAATAGATGATGGGTGTCGATCTGTTTTTCTCGGGTCTTTTCCAGGATTTGGCGTAGTGTGAATATCTGGTCGATGGTGGATTTACCAGGCCTGAAGCCACACTGATAAGGTCCAATCAGTTTGTTGACGATGGGCTACAGTCTTTCGCACAGTACGCTCGATAGAACCTTACATGCAATATTAAATATTAAGAAGGCTTATCCCAAGGTAGTTGGCGCAGATCGTGGAATCACCTTTCTTATGGATTGGGCAGAGTACGCTGAGATTCCAATCACTTGGCATGCTTTCATCTAACCATATTCTGGATAAAAGCTCATGCATGCGTTTTTTGAGCTCTTCGCCTCCGGTCTTAAACAACTCAGCAGGCAGGCCATCTGCCCTTGCAGCCTTATTGTTTTTCAGCCGAGCAATGGCTGTTAAGACCTCCTCATAGTCAGGTGGCGGTACTTCAACGCCGTCAGTGATTGGGGTTTCCGGAGTGGGTTCCGCAGTGGCGGGATTATTACCTTCTTCGCCATTAAGCAGCTGCGAAAAGTGCTCCCTCCATAATCTCGTTATGCCCTGGATATCTGTCACCAGATTTCCATTTTCATCCTTGCAGGAAGAGGCCTCGGTCTTTAAACCAAGAGTCAGGCGTCTTATTCTTTCAAAGAATTTTCGGACCTCGTTCCTGTCCCGCAACATTTCGATATCATTGAACTCGCGTCTCTCTTTATCTCTTTTCTTGCGCCTGAAAAGACGTTTCTCCTCCCTCCTCAACTTTCTGTATCGCTCCTTAGCAGCTCGCGTTGCAACTGACTGCAGGGTGGCTCTGTCAACTGGGTTTTTTGCTTCAGTAGCATCGCGACACTCTTGGTCGTACCACATATTTCTCCGTCGACGGTGGTAGCCTAGCACCTCTTCGGCAGCCGTACGCATAGAACGGGAAATGTGCGTCCACTGCGAACATATATCATCAAGTTGAAGAGTGTTTTGCGAAAGGAGAAGTGCAAGTTGGTTGGCAAAGACTTTGGCTGTCTGTTGTGATTGCAGCTTTTCGACATCCAGCTTTCTCTTTGTACCTATCCGTATGCGATTTGCTACACATATACGTGTGCAGACCTTGGCTGCAACCAAGTAGTGGTCTAAGTCGATGTTTGCGCCACGTATTGTGCTACGTTTAGTACATTGGAAGCGTGCCTTCCGTCGATCATAACGTGATTAATCTGGTTTCGAGTGTTTTGATCAGGGGGCAGCCAAGTGGCCTTATGGATATCTTTATGTTGGAATCTGGTGCTACTAACTGTCATGTTTCGTGCGGTGGCGAAGTCGATCAGTCTCATACCGTTATCGGTGGCTTCGTCGTGGAGACTGAATTTTTCGATCGTCGGACCAAAGAGACTCTCCTTGCCCACCTTGGTATTAAAGTCGCCTAACACGATTTTAACATCGTGGCGGGGGCAATGCTCATAAGTTTTGTCGAGGAGCTCGTAGAAGTTATCTTTGGTCGTTTCATCCTTCTCATCCGTCGGGGCATTGACACAAATTAGGCTTATGTTGAAGAATTTTGCCTTGATGCGGATAGTGGCTAGGCGCTCGTTCACGGCCGTGAACCTCGAGACTAGATGACGCAGTCTCTTCCCAACCACAAATCCAACACCAAATTCATGTTTCGACGCATGACAGCTGTAGTAGATATCACAGGATGATATCATTCAATAATTATACATTCAACCCGCATAGCATTTATGTATTACTTATTTATGTATTTAATGCAAAGTATTGTGTTGATTGGAAGGAAGATTGAAAGATTGATAGGTGGGTGGAAGGGGCAATGGGGGGGAATGAGAGAGGGAATGCAATCACAGGACACCGATAAAGAGATAGACAGCCATTGTGGCAAGTGTTATGCCTTTACCACAATTAACTTCAGTTTTTAGCAATGTCAACTTCGACAGCAAAGGCCGATCTATTCGCATTCACTCATGTTGTATGTGTTATATTTGAATATGAATGGAATGCTTTAAAGCAGAAGTTTCATATTCTGTACGGTTGGAAGGCAATAAAGTTAAAATCCCACACTGTCTTCTTGTACTAGTCCGAAAACTAGAAACGTTGGATCATTTCGTGGCACAAGACAAAAAGTGTCATTTTGCAATGACGAATAATCAAAATCAGACATTGCGGCTTATCTGTTGAATATCTGTTCGATGGTGGATTTACCAGGCTTGAAGCCACACTGATAAGGTCCAATCAATTTGTTGACGATGAGCTTCAGTCTTTCACACAGTACGCTCGATAGAACCTTATATTCCATATTAAGGCATATCCCACGATAGTTGGCACAGATCGTGGAATCACGTTTCTTGTGGATTGGGCAGAGTACGCTGAGGTTCCAACCACTTCGCATGCTTCCATCCGACCATATTCTACATAGAATATGCAGAAAACGGAAACGAAAATAGTGACACCAATTTTAAGCAATTCATGCGAATTTAATTTAGTACGAAAATAAGGCGAAAATAAAGATTTATTCTAGTAAGGCCCTTAGAATAAGTCTTTAAATATATGTATGTACATAAGTGAATAGATTATGAATAGCTATGGAACGGTGAACGACTTTTCGATTTGGCTACGCTGGAACGCTTAATTTTGTGAGGTTTGTTGAAAAAATGCATGAACCAAAAAATTAGAGTATCAAGATTGAGGTCAAAATCCGAAAAATGCGACAAATTACTTAACTGGTGTCGCTCCTATAGGTTAAAATGTGAAATTTACCCATATTAATTTTCAATGGCCAACATTTTTCCCCTATATACTCATCATACATCTCTTAAACGGACCACATTCAAAATTTGCTGTATTATGAAGTAGGCTCCCCGTACTTCCATGGTGATCCTAAAGGAGCAAAATGTAAGAGCGGCCGGCCTTCATTCATTTTTATTCTAAGTTGACATTTTTATGAAAATAGACCAGTCACGTAGCAGGTGGTCAGGAGTCGCTACTAGAGAATTAAAATGTAAGACCGACCTTAATTATTTTTCACTTTCCAATATTTTCACCAAACCTTCTTTCACCTCATCTCCAAACCTTAGGGAGCTCCCATACAAAATTAGCTTTATTATGAAATGTTCTCCCTGTGCCCTCAAGGTGAGCTTATAGTAAGACCAGCACCAATTAATTTTTATTAATGTGATTTTACTTAATTTTTGAATGGGGGACCATTAATGGAGACTTACACGTTTTTTCATTGAACCTCACTGGCGTATCCAAATCAAATTTTTAAGAATACAACACTGCTCATAGCTAACGTTAAATAATCATTACCCACTAACCAATAATTGATCTTTAAATAAAAGTATGTCATTTAAACTAGTGGGAAGCTAAGTTCGGGTGCATGCTTGAATTAACCTTCTTAGGATACATTTTTCCCCATGAAGAGTCTAGGCCGAGCTTTTCGAATCCACTCATGTTGTGTGTGTTATATTTGAATATGAATGGAAGGAACATACCGTTATTTCATAAGCAATTTTTACTCTTGTAGGTTTGCCATTGCATGCCAAGAGGTGGTGCCGAGTGGAAAAATTTGTTGTTCTACTTTCTGCTTGTGCGAAAATTTGAACACTCTATTCTATGGACTTAAGACAACTACACTCAAAAAAAGGCTAATATAAAATTGATATTTTTGTAATGTAATTTTCAATGTAAAACCAAAAGCGTCAACGGTAAAATTATCAGACTGATCTGTTGCATTAAAAAATCAAATTAATCATTATCCATTTAATATTGTAATATCAAATTATAATGTTAAAGTTACATTAAAAACGTTCTTATTACGTTTTACATTTTTCACGTATAATCGTTACATTCAAAATGTAAGCAGACCATAAATATATCGATAAAATTTAAGACTGGCAATACTTTTCACATGTTTACTTACTTACTTAGCTGGCACTACAACCGATGATTGGTCTTGGAATTTATTATAATATAATTCATTATATTATATTATAATTCATTTTTATACGCTTGACAATGACAGTGTCATACAGCTCATCGTTCCATCTTATTCGATACACGTAGTTCACGCATACTAGACCGTAGATCTTACGAAGTATCTTCCTCTCGAACGCTCCTAACAGCCTCTCATCATTGATGGTCAATGTCCACGTGCCACATATTAGGACGGGAAGGATGAGGTACTTATAGAGCGTTATTTTCATCAGTCGAGAGAGGGTAAGGATCCTAGGTAAACGAAATCCTTGACGACTTCAAAAGTATAATTGTCAACAGTGACATTTTGTCCAAGACACCGACAATTGGAGAATGCTGCACTGACTGCTCGAGCGTTTGGTGCCAATGAAGTCAATATCATCAGCGTATACCAGTAGCATGACACTTGTAGAAAATAGTGCCAGCTATTTCGATGTTCGCAGCTCCAATTATTTTCTCCAGCATAAGGTTAAAAAAGTCGATAGGGAGTCACCTTGTCTGAAACATCTTTTGGTATCAAATGGCGCGGAGAGGTCTCTCCCAATTTTCACTGCGCTGGTGGTATCGGTCAGTGTCATGTTGCAAAGACGTAGACCTTGTAACGTTACATTTTGAATTCACCAACTGTCGATTCTCCATCAAAAACATCGTGCTTAATAAGCATTTGATTGTTTTTCTTTATTACAGTGACATTTTTCCGTAGATCTCGTAACGTTGAAAACTGACCACCTTCTAACGATTCTCCATAAATGTTATTGGATTTAGTTATGGACATTAAAATGTTTTTCTTAAACAGATGTGTCCCGATCTGCTGCAAGTTTCTTTAAATATGTTTTTAAGATGTGGCGATTGTACTTGGTGATGCAATTGTTTTTAGCTTTTAATTAGATTATTATAACAGCTACCGACGTCAGGATTATTGTTATATATGTGCATCGAAAGATATTTGCCGTTTTCATATTTTCGTTAAACTGTACTGCATCATATTTATTTCTTAAATCTAACATTATAATATTATGTACTACAGGAACTATTTGCGAGCAGTGTATAGCGAAAAGCTCGACCTATGCCCTCCATGGGCTGTTCTGCTGTTGTAAAAGAAAGAAGAAGAAATGGATAATTTGCAACTATGTACAGGGTTGACCAAATGAGGCGCAGGAAAGTAAACGTCAATTTGACAGGGACGCCATGTTTGTTTTCTGTCATCTTTATGTCATTTTGTTAGTTGAATGTATGCTATTTATCGCTATGGAGCCTTATTCAATTGAAGACTGTATTAAAGTTTTTAAAGAACACTTCAAAAATGGTGAAAAAATAAAAAACACGTTTCGCGCATTTCGTGATTATTTTGGTAGGCATAACCGCCAAAATGAATCAACCATTGGTCGTTTGGTGCGTAAATTCGAGGCTGCTGGTTCTGTTGGAGATGCATCAAAGTCTGGCAGACCAAAAACTATTCGTACTCCGGATAAAATCGTTGTGGTGAAGCAAAGTGTGAAAGATGATTGGAAACGCGGTTACCATCAATTCAACGTTACCATGCAATGATAACCGACTATTTTTTGCCCCAATTTTGATAGAATTGACTGCGGCACAGGCAAAATAAAAATATAATAAAAATAAAATTAAAATTAAAAAAAATACTATATAAATAAAATTAATTAAAAAAAAAAAGAAAAGCAACAACATCAAAATTTATACACGGCACCACTTCTTGGCAGGCAATGGCAAACCTACAAGAGTAAAAATTTCCTATGAAAAGCTTTTTGATTCGCCGTTCGGATTCGACATAAAACTGTAGGTCCCTTTCATTCATGTACAAATATAACACACACAACATGAGTGGATGCGAAAAGCGTGGCCTTTGGCGCTACGTGCGGTCATAGTCGATACTGATAAAACTGAAGTTCATTGTGGTAAATGCATAACACTTGCCACAATGGCTGTCTATGTCTTTATCGGTGTCCTGTGTGATTGCATTCCCTCTCTCATTCTTCCTCCCACCTATCAATCTTCTTTGCATTCAACACAATGCTCTGCATTCATAGGGGTACCCCTGTGTGTTGAATGTATCAATAAAAAAAATAAAATGAGAATAAAATGATGTATCGACGTTACAAGGTTTTTTCGAAAATCGCCTAATTTCTCGTAGAGGAAATGTGAATTGGCCTGCAAGATCGTGCGATTTTACACCATTGGACTTCTTTTTATGGGGATTTTTGAAAAGCAAAGTCTATGTAGATAAGCCAGCCAATATTCAGGACCTAAAAAACAACATCATTACCGAGATAAATGCCATACAAACAACCCTATTGGAAGATGTCATCAAAAATTTTGACCATCGAATCAACGTATGTAAAACTAGCCGTCGTGAACATTTGAGTGATGTCATTTTCCATACATAAATGGCATCGACGAACCTTCAAAATAAAGTACCCAGCTTGATTCAAAAATAAGATTTTATAGTTTTAATTTGCGTTTACTTTCCCGCGCCTCAACATTTGGTCAACCCTTTAGATAGGAATTTTTTCCAGTCTTACAATTTTATCTATTTCTATATCTGAGGTCGCTGTGGCGTAGTGGTAGTGCGTTGGACTGCTACGCAGAGTGTCCGGGGTTCGAATCTCGGCGCAGGCAAAATCAAAAAAAGTAAAATAAATAATTTTTCTATACGGCACCACCTCTTGGCAGGCAATGGCAAACCTACAAGAGTAAAAATTGCTATGAAAAGCTTTTCACTTCGCCGTTCGGATTCGGCATTAAACTGTAGGTCCCTTTCATTCATGTACAAATATAACACGCACAACATGAGTGGATGCGAAAAGCTCGACCTTGGCGCTCCATGGGCTGTTGTGCCATTAAAAGTAAAGTACAAAAAGTAAAAAAAGGAGAACGATTTTGGGACAGGCACTAGTTACATTCACTGTGTGTAAACAACTTATATATGTTAGAAAATACTGGCTATCGGTATTATAAATACTCATATATATATTCGTCTGGATAAGTTGGTGCTGGTGTTGATACGAGTAATTGTTTTTCTCGATTGTGCGCAAATTTTGCAGTTTCCAGCATATATTGAATTTTTCTTTTCATTTTTGGGAAGAAATAGCCGTCTATTATTTGGATGATGTTTTCGTCAGCCGAGCGGTTCGCTCTGTTATGCTGTGTAGCAACTGTTTCTCCTTGATCGCTTTCGTTTGGAAGATTAGTAAATATTTTTTCCGTATTGTAAAAGCAATGAATTGCTGAATATTATTCAAAAATTTCATGCTGGACTTTCCCCAGTATATCTAACGGACAATAAATTGCATTACCAACATAAGAGTTAATGACCTCTTTTAGCTCTTGATGGAGAGATTGAAAATCATTAAAAAGAATATCATGTCGGACGTATCCCAGGAATGGTTAGGAGTAACATAATCTGGCTTTTTAAACTGTTTGTAGTATTTGGAACCGTTTGAATATATTGAATGAGAGAGTCTCCGCTGTTCGTACAATTTCCGTTGGAATTTGGACAGCTCCCCTCAGTCAGGTGTTGGATATACAGACGAGATTATGCTTCTGCTATAAAGTTTTCTTTCCCTGATTTGTAATGTTGTAACGTTGGAGCAAACTCGCAGCAAACAAAACTTTTCAAGCGTTTAACTTAATTGTGTGGGTTTTTATCTGAAATTGATAAAGTATGGGGATGATGATCCGTATACACATGTAAATTGGTAACTCCATACAAATAATTACTCAAATTTCGCAATGCCCACATAAGTTCCCTTTCGTTTGTCGAATAATTTAGTTCAGTGGAACTAAGCGTTCTAGAAATAAATGTGATAGACAAATAAGTTGCAATAAAATGGCTCCTGTGGCTACTGAAGAAGCACCAGTTGTATATTCAAATTGATTCGAAAAATCTGCAAATAGCAAGGTAACGTCTTCAGAAATAAGAATATTTTCAAGCTTTTTAAAGGCAACTTTGCCCTGCTCTAAAAGTAAAATATCTATATGTAGTATCCTGATAGATCTAAGAACGATCTGAGTGAAATTTAAAATTGTAGACACTTTATCATCTGCTGTTTTGAGACAATTTTGGCTAACTTTAAAACCAAGAAATTCCACTTCGGTTTGAAAAAGTTTATTGTAGATTTCTCTAAATAAAACTTTCATGTTTGCTTGTAGGAGTTTTTTTTAGATGATCTCAACATCTTTAATATGCATAGCGACATTTATTACATTAACATTAATATCGATGTACACATGACATCGAAGACCTATGTGTTCTCTTAGAATATCGTCGATAATACTGGCGGTATTTTTCAAAGCAAATAGTAATCTACAAATCTCATATTTTCCATTATTTATTTAAAAGGCTTTCTTTTCCCGATCTATCCTTTTCTGGCAATAAAATTAGGTGAAAGCCCGATTTCAGATTAATTGTTGAAATAAATTGTGCTTTCCTTAGGTTTGCGAATATTATACTCGTGTCAGGGATAGGATAGCGGTCAGATATTGTTTTTTTTATTAAGATTTCTGAAATCGATTACTAATCATAGTTTCTGATTCCCATTCTTATTAATTTTTTTTATTTACTACCCAAATAGATTTATAGTAAGATAGGTTTTTACGTATGATACCATCCGGAGCATGGATTTAATTTCTGTATTTTCGAAGCTCATCGTAGACATTTAAATGGATAGCTTCATGAATATTCGGGCTCATTGCACGCACTTGGTTCTAATTGTTGCTAACATGTTTGTATTGTACGGAAAGTTTTCATCTGCATTTGCAAAATTCTGCTCATTCCTTTGTATCAAATTTGTAAACTTTGATCTTACAGGGTGGGGAATTCCATCAAGGATTATTTGTAATATATTAATTTCCTCTCCATTAGAAAAAAGTAAATATTTATAGCCATTGTAATAATTTAGTCTAGAGAATGCAGTTTGTAGTTCTCAAAAGATCGTATGCCACCGACGTCTGGAAGAAGGATAGTAAGAGTGAAAAATTCGGAAATTGTTTTATATATATATTCATAAAAATGGAATTTTCTCAGCGTATATTTGATAAAAATTAGTTATTATAACATCAAAATTAACTGGTGTACTAAAAGATGACAGAATTCTGTCCATACTTTTTTGCTAATGGTAGTACTTATTCGAACCCTCAAAAAGTTGATACAGCTTAATGGCTGCCTTTGTTGACTATAGCCATTAAGAGTATTTTCTTGAATCCCCTAAAAATTTCGATATCGTTTTAACGACATCGAGCCCTAAATCGCATTTGATGGTATGATTAATCGCACCCTCAACTTTTTTTATCTGGTAATGTCAAAGCGTCATTCAGGGTTTTCATTTTTATAATGGTAAAGTTGATGACCGAGCAACGTTAGAAAATTAATAAAAATTACTACTGAAATTCAGAGTCGGCGGTCAAACGTCACGAACATTTCAATTTGAAGAAAATCATGAATTTCTTCGAAAAATTATCTTCAGCGATGAAACTCATTTTTGGTTTAATGGCTTTATCAATAAGCAAAAGATAAGTTATTGGACAGAAAGATGCCCACATATGCTTCAAGAGACTCCATTGCATCCAGCAAAAGTGATAGTGTAGTTTGGATTTCATACCGGAAGTGTCCGGTCGAATGTCCACCTCGCTAATACGATTTAATGCCGTTGGATTCCTCTTTTTGATGATTCGTTAAGTCGTTGATTTATGCCAACAAGCCAACAACGTTAGAGGAGCTCAGGAACAATATCAAACGAAAAATTACCAACATTCAGGGCGAAATGTGGGGAAGAATGTTGGAAAATGTTCTCTTAAGAATCGATCGCTGCGAACGTGCTCGCAGTGATCATATGAGCGACATTGAATTACATAGTTAAATGTAACATGTGTACTAAACCTGAAATAAATTTTAGCCCGATATATGAATTATTCTTCGTGTTATTTCAATGCCAAATTGTTATGTCCGTATTGAAAACTCTTTATTTTGCACCTGAAGGCGCTATCTGCATTTGTGTTCTGGCTTCTGCCTGCGCAGTAACTGTAACATTGATATCGTTGACGAGCTCAGTTACGGACTCCTCGCTCAAAGACATTTTACTTATTTATATATTTTTTTGTACTATGCCGTTAATAAACAATAAACTTTATATAATATATAGGTATATGTATTTTGTGACGATTATCTAGTTTCTAATGTTTATTTATTCTCAATAAATAAAATAGGTTCGACCATTAGCTTGTATGTAAAATAAAATTATTGCAACTTTATTAGATTCACCACTTAGCAAAACACTTAAAAATTACTTCACAATTATATTACACACTCTGAGTTTACTCTAAGACTGTCGAACTGTGACTCTCCGTATTCCGCTGCTGCAGTCGTATTTATATCACAGATGTCGTCAACGTCACGAACATTCCAAAGCCCTTCGGAGTTTCCAGATGATGCCATGTTTTATGGCATTAGTTAACATAGCCATTAAAATTTAGTCTGGCCACAAACCTTGAAGCTTCTTCTGAGTTTCTATTCTAATACATTCCGAAATTGCTAGATGGCGTAGATGCGTAATAACTACATAACACTGCATATCACTACACATATACATAAGCATGTGCGATTGTCTGTATGCATACATATGTACATACGTGCATGCATGCATTCGCATTCGCATGCATGCTGATGCGAAGAAAAATAAAACATTGCACTGAGACCAAAAAACAGGGGCAAACTCGGTTCAAATCAATGTGGTGCCTCCTCCACAACCAACAAGAAAGCCAAATACCCTTAACGAGGAGCGGAAGTAAGTAAATACAAGCTAGATGTAAGTAAATACAAAGAAAACCATAAACAGATCATACAGTTACATACTTAAAATGTTTAAAAAAGATCAATATTTGAATGAACTTGGAGAGAATGTAGTTAAAATTTGGAAACCCATGAAGGGAGAAAAGCCAGTAGAACTCAGGGCAAAAGCAAACTGCCAATTTAAAAAACTACAAAAGAGAAATGGAGAAAGTTTTAGTAACACAGGTTTTAATTAAAATTCGTGCCAACGAAACAATATATCTGGACGAAACTACTACTGAAGAACTTCCTTTAAAATGCAATTAAAAGACACATGTATCTTCAACACAGACATGATTAAGGATTAAGAACAACCTAAGGTGACACGCAGACAGCAACCCCGTTTATCCCTACAACTACTACTAAAATTGAGGATTGGCTGGGTTGTATGCAGAATTCGAGAAAAAATATAACTATTAAAATGCTATACTACTGTGGGCAAAAAGTAGTAAGACTTTGTTCATAATTTCAAATTTTTTTATTCATTCTTCCAAATCTATTTCGTCCCCTTCAAAGTAATCCCCCCGGCCCCAATACACTTGTGCCAACGTTTTTTCCAATTCTCGAAACAGTTGTTAAAGTCAATTTCCGGAATAGCCTTCAATGCGCTTAGCGATTCACGTTTAATGTCTTCAATTGACTCAAAACGGTGTCCACGAAGCGGTTTTTTGAGTTTAGAAAATAGCAAAAAGTCACACGGTGCTAAGTCAGGCGAATAGGGTGGTTGCGGAACGATATCAGTCGAATTTTTGGCAAAATGGTGTCGTAAAACCAATGCAGTGACTTTGGAACCAATCGTGCATTCACTCTTCTTAGGCCCAAATGATGTTTTAAAATGGTTTTCACTGATCCTTCCGATATTCCAACGATGCCAGTAAGGTCTCTGACTGTTAATCGTCGATTCTCGAGCACCAATTCCTTGATTTCATTGACGTGTTGATCATCAGTTGATGTTGATGGCCGTCCTGGACGTGGTTCGTCGTCAACGCGTTCTCGACCATCTTTGAACAATTTGTACCAATCAAAAACACTTGCTCGCGACATACAATTATCACCGAAGGCCTTTTGCAACATTCTGAACGTTTCGGCACCAGAAATTTGATTCCGCACACAAAATTTAATGGAACTTCTTTGTTGAATAATTTCACTCATTGTGAAAATCGCCGAATGCACTTTTTGTACTTCAGAAAGAAAAGCGTATACTAAACACTAATGATTATTTTGATGTGACATTTGGCACAGATGTCACCGACAGTCATACCAACCTTAAAAAAATAATATTTTGATGAGTGGGTTTCCGCGCGAAGTTTAAATTAAAAAGTCTTACTACTTTTTGCCCACAGAGTAGATGCTTCGAATTCGGCCATGTAACGAAATTATGCAAAACCCAGACAGACAGTTTTGCTTTAAATGTGGTCAGGATGGGCAAGTGGCGTATTGTGTAGGAACAAACAGCTGGAGCACAAAACACAGCTGGAACACAAAACAGTTCAATCTGTGTACGTCAGACTGTCATCGAACAACAAATCGATGTGACAATATTATGCGAACAGCATAAAAGCCTCAAAAGTAGAGCTTGGTTACATAATAAAACCAACAAAGTGGAAATAAAACGATACAAGAAAAACAAATAGAGCAAAAGTTAATAACATATATGTATATATTAGAGCACCCAAATGTGCAAAGTTGTTTTTTTTTTAAAGGTAGAGAGGAACAAAAAAAATATTTTTGAGAAAAAATTTTAAAAGCCACAAGAAAAAAACCTGGCTGGTTTTCATTCATACACAGCTTTATCGAATTATAACTGCCCAGAATATAAAAATAAATATTGGATTCTAAATTCTCAAAGTGTTTTAAGCGGTAAAAGGTAGAAACGGGTTAATATACTTTTTAATGAATGGTTTAATTATTTGCCATACACCATAAAATAGAGACTAATATTTAGTTTAATTTATAAAAAAAAAGATTTGCGAAATACAAATTTTTAGACTTTCCCCAAAGTCAAATTTTTCCTTTGTCTTTATTATTATTATTCAGTTTTATTAGTATTTTGCAATACTTTGTAATACATTAAACTTTATATTTACAATACAACAAATTTATTATAGTTTTTTTTTTTTGTTATTAAATTTTTTTTAGGAATTTGATATATTTTCTTTTAAATCTATTTGTGGTTTGTTCAATTTTGGTGTCCTCTGGAAGACTATTATATAGTTGAAGTCCCTCGGAAAAAATGATGTGGTTTTTCGAAATTCAATTCTAAAATCATTCATATTTCTTAGTCCATAGCTTTGTATATCGCGCACATATATATCTTGGAGATTTTCCATTTTTCCTTTTAAATATCGTTATCAATGTATTATATTGCAATCTTTTTGTTAAATGTAACCACTTAAATGTTTAACGAATTCGAATAACTGAAGTGTATACATACTCGTACATGTACTTATGTACTACTTTTCAGTATACATCTCATGACTTTATTTTGAAATTTTTGCAGTCTACTAAGTTGCATATGGTTACAGCAGGTATATAAAATGGTTGAAAAATATTGAAAATGTGGCTTAATAATAACGTTGTAAATGTTGATTGCAGTCATTGTATAAATTTTTTGTTGTATTCGTCTAAAAACATTTTTCCCCAATTTTCTTGCATATGTACTACATATACATATATTCAACATGTCCTTTGGGTTTCGTTGATGTCACAATTGCATTCCCTCTCTCATTCTCACTCCTTCTTCCTCCCACCTATCAATATTCCTTCCAATCAATACAATGCTCTGCATTCATAGGGGTACACCCTGAGTATTGCATGTATCAAAAAATGGATTTTGATAGAGCTCGGGAAAAATGTACATATACGTGTCTGGGCATTTTGAAAGTTTATTCCCACAGGTTTTCCTTTCATATTCATATATTGTCCTGTCTTTCAGACTGTTGTGGTGCACATTAAACAATAAAATAGTTTATAACTATTCAAAATAAATAAATAAAACTATTAATAACAATACATGCAAATAACGGAAACAGTAACCAGCCAATAACAACAAAAAAACGTCCACAGTCGCTCAGCAGCACGGAATGCTGTTTATACATTTTTCCATCTCCTTCTCCATCCTTTTCGTTTGCGCTACATGCGGCCATAGTCGACATTGATAAACTGAAGTTCATTGCGGTAAAGCCATAATACTTACCACTTGGCTGTCAATCTATTCATCGGTGTCGTGGTATTCCTTGTTTTAATTGTGTCTAGCCTTATAAATGTTGGGAAATTGAAGTATAGCTTTTTGCAATATTCGCGGACTTAGATCGAATTTCTTCTCTGTATATGCATTTATAAACCTAAGTGAGACTAAGATATAGCTAGTGGTCGCTGTAGCGTAGTGGTAGTGCGTTGGACTATTACGCAAAGTGTCCGTGGTCAAACCTTGGCGCAGGTAAAATAAAACTAAAAAAAAAATTGTTTACACGACACCACTTCTTGGCAGGCAATGGCCAACCTACTAGATTAAAAATTGCCTATGAAAAGCTTTTCACTTAGCTGTTCGAATTTGGCATAAAACTGTAGGTCCCTTCCATTCATGTACAAATACAACACGCATAACATGAGTGGATGCGAAAAGCTCAACTTTTGTCGCTACATGCGGTCATAGTTGACATTGATAAAAAACTGAAGTTCATTGTGGTAAAGGCATAACACTTGCCACAATGCTTATGTATCTCTTCATCGATGTCTTGTGATTATATTCCCTCTATTATTCTCCCTCCTTCTTCCTCCCACCTATCAATCTTTCAATCTTCCTTCCAATCAACACAATGCTCTGCATTCATAGGTGTACACCCTGTGGAAAAATGTAAAAACAAACAAGGTATGTGAGGGTGTTGATCTACTGGATTTTCAAGTGCCAGGGTATCGGCTGGTATCACTGTTTTCTCCCACAGGAATCTTTCCCTTTTTATTAATGAGGATGTCGCGTACCAGTGCCAGCAACAACTTTATATGGTGGATGCTGAGTTCAGCTTCATGTGGGTTAAGTTAAGCATCCAGTCTCATTCTCTGCACTTCTGTGTTCTTTATAGAAACCCGAATTCTGATACGGATTTTACTTTTAATAAGTTAGATTGCCTTTCTATTTTGGAATCATATCCGTGCAATGAAATTGTGGTTGATAGCGACTTCAATGTTCACAATTCGGATTGGTTGTGCCACTCAAGTCACACAACACTGTATGTCGAGTTATACGACCTCACTCAATTAGTGACCGAACCGACACACATTCCGTGTATCGCAGGGCAAGCCCAAAACATCCTTGACTTCTCATCATGCCAAATATGATGTAAGTATCCACGCACCGCTTTGAAACTCGGATCACTGCATAATTTTAACATCCTTTACATATTCTAGAATCTACAACCCTGTGACACTGACAATCACTGCATAATTTTAACATCCTTTACATATTCTAGAATCTACAACCCTGTGATAAATAGCTCCAAAGCGATTAGTGTGACTTTACGAAAAGGCAAATTGGAATGGTCTCAATAAGTTCCTTTTAAATATTAATTGGAATTTGGTTTTTACCGATAAAAACATAGAAACATTGTAAAAAAAAATTGTTTTATTAGAAATGCGGTCTTTCATTCCTAATAAAATGAGTATCGTTAAGTCTAAAGATAATTTATGATTTAATGCGACTTGCAGATCAGCAGTCAGGTCCAAAGAGGTAGCTTTCAGGAACTGGCAATCTAATAAAAATGCCCATACTGAACCGTTCCGTCAGCAGGAAAGGAATCATAATGTCATTCTAAAGCGCGAAAAGTTTCTACACGAACAGCCCCAGATGCATAAAATCTTACAATTCCATAGGGGTGGTAGGAACTTTTGGTTATTTGTAAAGAGAGTAAAGACCCAAACGTTTTCGTAAACTCCAACTCTTTTTACAGTTGATCGCCTCGTCACCAGCTCTGTTGATAAAGCGAACATTTCTGCTAACATTCTTCCTGAGAATTCGTCTCTGCCAGATAGTGATCAACCTCTGCCCGTTATCGAATCTGTATCTTGTGCTATGCCTGAGTTACATTTTCGAAAGCGAGTATTTAAAAGAGTTCTTGCAAATCTTAACATACATAAGGCTTCGTGACCCGAGGGCATTCCAGCCCATATATTGCAAGCTTGTGCGACAACGCTGGCGCGACCATTGGCAAAAAAACCGCGAACTTTCTTTCTCTTGCTCTCTAAAATCTTAAGTTATTCGACTTAATCTTTTTCAAATAAAATGCAATTTGCATGATGCAGCTTGCAAAGCGTGGGTGAATCCTTACGTGTGGCATTTGCTGTGGAACTATACATCTAAAATTTGCTAAAATTAATTCTAATTTTCATAGTAATAAGTTATATACCACCTCGGAGTCCCTTTGAATTACATACATAAAATTCACATAGATAATTGTTGTTCAATTTTAAAAACTTTAAACGATAAACAAAATACATATTATCATACTGAGAGATTTTAATCCTCCTAATGTAAATTGAGAGGTCGCCGTGGCGTAGTGGTAGTGCGTTGGATTCCGGGGTTCGAATTTCAGAACAGGCAAAATAAAAAAAAATAGAAAAAATAATTTTTCTACATGGCACCACCTTGGCAGGCAGTGGCAAACCTACAAGAGTAAATTTTGCTATGAAAAGCTTTTCAATTCGCCGTTCGGATTCGGCATTAAACTGTAGGTCCCTTCCATTCATGTACAAATATAACACGCACAACATGAATGGATGTGAAAAAGTTCGGCCTAGGCTCTCCATAGGCTGATGTGCCATTAAAAGTAAAGTAAGTAAATGTAAATTGATCGTACGATAATAATATCAACTGTTTGTTACCTTCTAATGTATCGAGTGAGAGTGAAAGTGTGGTTCCTGACACTCTTTCTGAGTACGATCTTTGTCAGATTAACAATGTTCGAAACGGTTTCTTTATTTAATCTTTGTTGACAAAGAATTTAAAGATAGAAGTCAACTATCTCCATTCATCGCGACTACCTACCTAGATCAATAAGTACCCGTGTGTGAAGACAGGTGGCGTTGCTGAGGGAAGTTGTTACCGTCGTGTACTGCCATCTGTCACACGATGGCAGTACACACACCAAATTTCAAACTGATTCATAGGTTAGTTTTTATTTGGCAGCCATTAGTATCACACGTGGTTGGGTCTTTCGCGATAAAATGGAAAAAGAACGATATCTATCGGTAATTTACTTTTTATTTGTGGATGGAAAAACATGCGAAGAAATAAAAGCGAAGTTGGATGCTGTCTATGGAACCCTTCACCATCTATGACAATCGGAAGATATTGGTTCAACGAATTTCAACGTGGTCGCACATCTGTTTTTGTTGAGGAGCGCCCAGGCCGCCCGGAAGACGTGGTTACCTAGGAAATCGTTGAAAAGGTCTACGACATGATTCTCGCTGATCGCCGAACGAAATTGCGCGAATTAGCAGAGGCCGTAGGAGTGTCGTACGGAACGGTAATTAATATTTTACATGAAGGTTAAGCATGAGAAAGTTGTCGGCCCGATGGGTGCCGCGACAAAGGTGGACAACAAGCGGATACGGAATTGACGCGGCCAAATTGCATGAATTGAAACTGCAAAAAATGCATAAAAACCTATTTGCTTCAACTCGCAACTTGTAAATATCAATAATAAGAAAAATAAAGTATACAAATTTTATAGACATTCGAATGGCAATATGGCATTATTTGCAGCCGTCTGCAAAAATAACTTGATTTCCTTAATAAATTTTTATACAAAATTGAATTCTTAACTTTGAAGCAGAGATATGAGGAAACAGTAAATGTTTTTGGCATTTTATAAATAATAAAAGAATATCTTCTGGTATTCCTGACATTATTCACTTTTCTGGGAGAAACTTCTTCTGAAGTCTCTGGAATAAGTGACTTCAACAACTTTTGGTTGAATGGGTACGTTAATAAGCAAAATTGTCGCATTTGGAGTGATCATAATCCACAAGCCAAAAAGTCACTGTTTGGTGTGCTCTATGGGCAGAGGGAATCATTGGTCCATATTTCTTCAAAGATGAAGCCGGTCATAATGTTACATTCAATGGGAAACGTTATAGAGCTATGATTAATGACTTTTTCGTTCCTGAATTGGAGGATGTTGATGTGGACGACCTTTGGGTCCAACAAGACGGCGCTACATGCCATAAAGCCAACGAAATAATCAATTTATTGAAGGAAACTTTTGATGAGCGCATTATCTCGCGTCGTGGGCCTGTAGCGTGGCCTCCAAGATCGTGCGATTTAACACCGCTGGACTATTCTTTGTGGGGTTATGTGAAGTCCCTTGTCTACGCAGATACGCTCGAGACGATTGACACCTTGGAACAGAATATTCGGCGAGTTATTACTGACATACGGCCCCAATTGCTGCAAAAAGTGGTATCGGCTGGAATTTATTCGAACCAGCCTGGAACATAATGGCCACTTGCCCGAAATTGCTTTTAAAACATAATGGCAAATCCTTATCTTTATAATAAAACTAAATTCTTGGCCATAACATTAAATTATATGCGTTTTATTTCTTCTTGAAAAACACACTTCTAAAAAAAAAATACCCTGTATAAAAGTATTAAAATAACTTGTTTCTTTTTTGTTACATATTTCTCCAACTTAGAGCTTATACTTACAAGGTACATAAATGATCGACTTTGAAATAAACTCGTTTTAACCCTGTTCTCTACACTTGGACAAATATGGCAGTACTACATATATTGTAATATTTTTATTAATTGCTATTGCTAACACTATCAACAATAGATAATCCCTAGCGTTTACAATTACTCTATGATTTCTCTTGGCATCGATGTAAAGGAATTGGCAATAATATTTTTAACTAAAATAGCGCATACGCAACTGAGATATACTAGTCTTCACCGACCAATTAATTATGTTTAACTTCTATAATAATGTTTAAGTTTTAAAACATATTTCTAATGATGTCTAAGTGCATGCAATTGTTGTTTTAAACTAAACACAGAATAAGACACTATTAACGCAGGGTTGTATCTGCAAAAAGCCTTAAACTATCATATTAATGCGACCTTCAACTATGAGACACAAACACTATTAAATTCTTTTTGTAAATGTTGATAATACTGGTGTTTCTTGTAGTCATCTTTCATCTTAACCCCTTAATCCTCTTCATCATCTATCGATTTATATTATTTGTCTACGATATTTTCTTTGCTTTCATCATCGTTAGCCTTTGTCGTCTTTACCCTAAACCGAACGTCACTATTTATAATTATTATGTCTCCCATCTTGAAAATATCATGTCCAATTATCACTGCATACATGGCATGTCTCTCTCGGTTATTATATGGAATGTCACGTCGAATTAAAATTCATCTAGCGTTACTTTCGTTTAGAAGCTACCATTAGTTACAATTTTACTGTTACTAATACCGTATAGTTCCCTCTTTTCGTTTTTAGGCATACCTGACTACCACTCATCAACAAGGTGTCGTAACGCATCAGGCACAAACTACAGCCTGTGTCTACTAATACTGAGAACTTCAGTTCGCTGTCGCTGATCATTAGTTCCTTGAATTTAACTCCGCACTGGTCCAACAAAGTAGTTGCCATATCTTTATTTGGTTTCACCTCCATTTTATCACTCTTACATTCGAAGAAGCGGTGACATTTAAAACATCTCTTAACATTTTTTTAATCTCCGCCCCTTTACTTGTGTTCGGTTGCAACGCAACTGTCTTAGTGGACATCGAACCTTTTCGTAAAATTTAATTTGTTCTCGTTCTATAAAATAGTCTATGATACTACTCTCATCCAGTTTAATTTTGCTGCCAATCTTTATTAAAACATACAAATATTTCCAAAATGTTTCTGCTGACTGCTTTTTACGCCTTCTTAGCATTCTGTGTATATCAAATGACGATAACTTAGTTTCGAACTCTCGTAATATAACTTCTTTCAATGCTGACCAACTCCGGATTTCTGTTCGGGTTCGTATAAAAAGCTTAGCGGCACCTTTAAGAAGTTGTTTGGATATATGAATTTTTGAATTTTTGATCGGTCCTTTCTACAGTTTCAGCGTTTATCTCAAAATTATCTATCTATTGTTCGTTTAAATATTTCAGATATTAGTCGCTGAATCACGACTCGTGGCATAACATGATTCGGAGCATTTTCATACGACGTTTGTATTGACTCATCATTTGCGGCATCATTGGAATCACTCGTTAACCCTAACTCCGTCAATGTGTCTTTCAAAACGTCCACAGTCAAAGAACATATAGTGTTGGAGTCCATTTTACAAAATTATAAAAAAAAACTAGTGTAGTTATTACAAAAATATTTTACGTTACGTACTACATACAAAACTTATAATTAAGTTGAAAAATTTTTAATCTCTTCTCTTTTATATTTTTGTTAAAATATTTTATTTGTCCTTTTTTACACTTCTTAAAATTTGACTTCTTATATCTTTAGTTTCTCTTCTTTAAATTTTCTTCTTTACTTCTTAAATTTAATTTCTTTCAATTTTCAAGTCGATATCGAAATCTTTACATCCATTCATCAACATTTATGTATAATATTTCCATACAAATTTTTCACCAACTTCTTTTGTGAATTTTCTTATACGTTATTCTTACTGTTAATCTGGTAATACCTTGTTATTGTTGCTACGCAGCTTTTCTTCTTGTTACTTTGTTGAATTCTTCTTTCAATGACGCTTCTAGAACTTTCTAGACGCCATTTACAAATTTGCTTTCATTATTTTTCGGACTGTTTTAATTTTATTTTCCAATGTTTCAAAAACATTTAAATGTTTTGGCAATGCTTTATTAAATTTTCCAATTTTTTTTAATGCTTTTTCCACAGCCTTTTACCGTTTTCGTTTAAAAAAAAATAGGGATAACATTTCACTTCGATCCCGGTTCAGCCCTCATTTGTGGGATTTATTTACACTTTTGAAATGTTTTTATTATAACGAATATTCAATTTCCAACAAAACTTAAATATTTAAATCAATATTAACACATAAAGCAAGTAATCGAAAATGCATGCTACGCACGCTGGCTCAACAACAACTATCTTTTTTTTATTCTGTCGCGCCTCTCTCCTCGTTCGTATAGTAGTGTTGCCGTACATCTTACGGAGTATCTTCCTTTCGAACGCTTCTAACAGCCTCTCATCATTGATGGTCAATGTCCACGTCTCTGCGCCATATGTTAGGACAGGAAGGATGAGGGATTTATAGAGCGTTATTTTCGTCGGTCGGGAGAGGGCTCTGCTTCTCCCTTGCTTACTGAGCCCGTAGTAACACCTGTTGGCAAGAGTAAATCTCCGCTTGATCTCAAGGCTGACATTGTTGTTGGTATTGATGCTGGATCCTAGGTAAACGAAATCATCTACTACTTTAAAAGTATAATTGTCAACAGTGACATTTTGTCCAAGACGCCGTGACTTTTTGTTTGTTGACACAAAATATTTCGTTTTGTCCTCGTTCACCACTCGACGAGACTTTACCCTTTAAAGGTTGGAGAATGCTGCACTGGCTGCTCGAGCGTTTTTGCCAATGATGTCAATATCATCAGCGTATGCTAGCAGCATGACACTCTTGTAGAAGATAGTGCCAGAGATGTCGATATTCGCAGCTCGTATTATTTTCTTCAGCATAAGTTTAAAGAAGTCGCACAATAGGGAGTCACCTTGTCTGAAACCTATTTTGGTATCAAATGGCGCGGAGAGGTGTGTCCCAATTTTCACTGCGCAAGTGGTGTCGGTTAGTGTCATTTTGCAAAGACGAATGAGCTTTGCAGAGATACCAAAGTGATCCCTAATCGTGCTATCGAAGGCGGCTTTATAATTGGCATAATGTGAATATCTGCTCGATGCTGAATTTACCAGGCCTGAAGCCACAATGATAAGGTCCAATCAGTTTGATGACGATGGGCGTCAGTTTTTCGCACAGTACGCTCGATAGAACCTCATATGCAATATTGAGAAGGCTTATACCACGGTAGTTGGCGCAGATCGTGGAATCACCTTTCCTATGGATTGGGCAGACTACTCTGAGGTTCCAATCACTTGGCATGCTTTCATCTAACCATATTCTGCATAGAAGCTCATGCATGCGTTTTTTGAGCTCTTCAGCAGGCAGGCCATCTTCACCTGCAGCCTTATTGTTTTTCAGTCAAGCGATGGCTGTTAAGGCCTCCACATAGTCAGGCGGCGGTACTTCAACACCGTCAGTGATTGGGGTTTCCGCAGTAGATTCCGTAGTGGCGGGATTATTGCCGTCATCGCCATTAAGCAGCTGTGAAAAGTGCTGCCTCCAAAATCTGATTAGGCCCTGAACATCTGTCACCAGATTTCCGTCTTCATCCTTCCAGGAAGAGGCACCGGTCTTCAAACCATCAGCCAGGCGTCTTATTCTTTCAACGAATTTTCGGACCTCATTCCTGTCCCGCAACATTTCGATATCATTCAACTCGCGTCTTTCTCTATCTCTTTTCTTGCGCCTGAAAAGACGTTTCTCCTCCCTCCTCAACTCTCTGTATCGCTCCTTAGCAGCTCGCGTTGCAACTGACTGCTGGGTGGCTCTGTAAACAGCGTTTTTCGCTTGAATAGCATCGCGACACTCATGGTCGTACCACATATTTCTCCGTTGACGTGGGAGCCGAGCACCTTTTTGGCAGCCGTGCGCTTAGAGCGGGAAATGTGCTTCCACTGTGCGCATATATTATCAAGTTGAGGGGTGTTTTCCGATAGGAGGAGTGCGAGTTGATTAGCGAAGACTTCGGCCGTCTGTTGTATTAAAGCTTTTTGACATTCAGCTTTCTCTTTGTACCTATCCGTACGCGATTTGCTACACATAGACGCGTGCAGACCTTGGCTGCAACCAAGTGTATGTCTGAGTCGATGTTTACACCACGTATTGTGCGTACGTCTAGTACATTGGAAGTGTGCCTTCCGTCGATCACAACGTGATCAATCTGGTTTCGTGTGTTTTGATCAGAGGACAGCCAAGTGGCCTTATGGATATCCTTATGTTGGAACCTGATGCTACTAACTGTCATGTTTCTTCTCAATAATGGCTAACGGTTTTTCTGAGCCCTAGATGCGACAAATTAGCTTATTAACTTTTATTAACCACTGAGGTAAAAGTGAGTTTCGTCAGAAAATATGATTTTTCCAAGCGTTACACAGCCTAATTAGAGAACCGAAAACGTTGCTGATGTCGCTTCAACTGTTGTGCCAATTGAACTTTTTCAATTCCTGAGAACGATGACCAGTTGATGTGGTTAGTTCTCTTGCACATTCTGAGCAACAGCAGCAATTTTTTCGGTATGTCATCCTATAAAGATCTAGGCACGCACACGTTTCATAAATTGATCCACAAATTGTGTAGATTTACCGAATTATGAACATAATTTTCTTACACTTTCTGTAGAAGATTCACCATTTTCGAAGTAAATTTTTAGTATTTCCGAAATTAGTTCACGC
This sequence comes from Palloptera scutellata, assembly GCA_958295655.1. Classification (NCBI taxonomy): domain Eukaryota; kingdom Metazoa; phylum Arthropoda; class Insecta; order Diptera; family Pallopteridae; genus Palloptera; species Palloptera scutellata. The sequence continues at coordinate 30,482,766 of OY282451.1, forward strand.
GAATAACCACTCAGTTTGTTAATCGCAATATGAAACAACGCTCCAACCAGTAGTTCCAATTCCAAATGTTAAATGGACAACTCTATAGAAACAAAAAATAGAATTGAAGGATTGTTATTTAATGAAGATGGGAACAAAAAGTATACGTACCAAATAAAGCACTTTATTAATTATTCATTGTTAAATTTTCCAAAAATCTTATTAGTTATAAATATTTTCTTGAAAATTTGCGAGGAAAAAATTTAATATTTCGTAGTTAATTGCTGTTTGATATATTGGAATCTGCATTATTTGGTAAGACATTTTTTCTCCTTATTTTTGAATGTATAAAAATTGAAGCAAAGCTTTGGGGAAAAATATCTATGCATTCCACGTTACCTTCCAACTTTTCTTTCAAAGATCAAGCATTCATCATATTCCTTCACGCACTTTATGTACTGGTTCTTCGAAAATGTTCTATCACTTTTGTATCTATCTCTCTTGTATACATTTTGGCAATTGGAGTATCAAAATGGAAATAGAACAAAACATTTTTGTACTTGATGATAATTTAAAATGCAGTTCAATAAATATTTACGACCAAATTGTTTTATATTAACTATTTCCTAATTGGTCTGGTAACACTGCATTTACTGTCAAGTCAAACTTATTTTACAATCAGTAAAATTTACTACGTAAAATGTCAACTTTGCTGCAAAACTGTAATATTTTCTAAAAACACCTCAAATATGTTGCAGCATTTAAAATTAAAGCATGCAAATGTAGCCTGCATACTGGTGGTAAGTTGGAGCGATATTTGTCGATATTACATTTTAAATTTCTTTTATATAACGGGTGATTTTTATAAGAGTTTAGTTTTTGAAAATGAAAAAAAACACAGAAATTTTAAAAAAGTGAATGAAATTTTTATTTTGATTGATAAATCAATTACTGCCATTTACTTTTTAAAGATAATTGCACTTAAATGTTGCCCGCGATTACGATTCAAGTGGTCCATTCTGTAGGTCCAACAATAAATGAAAGCTCTTTGAGTGAGGGGCCCAGCTTCAGCAGCAGGAAACCGAATAAAAGTAGAATGATGCAACTGTAGCAGGAAAAACCCTCAACCCCTCATTTCTAAAGTCTTCCAAAATATTGAAAAGTTTTTTCTTCACGACTCAAAGAACCAAAAGCTAACGCATGAAATAGTGGAAATGATTATCAAGAATAATCTACCTTTTGACTTTGTTGGAGGTATTTTTAAATACGTTTCGTGGATAATTAATTACGCTTTTAATTTAATTGATAATTAATTACGCTTTTTGTTCATTTGTTTGTTAAAGGTAAAGGCTTTTTAAGTTTCATGAAACAACATTTTCCTCTTTATAAAGTCCCAAAAAGAAACACCATTAAGGCTTAAAAGTTTTTCATATTTGAGCTTGACGACAGATATCTGGACCGATGTTGAAATGACCATTGGTGTGACCATTCATGGTTTAACTTGAGCTAAGCAATTTAATGGAACAATTGGCGTTTATAAATTAACGGAGGCACATTCTGCATAACATGTTTCCGAAGTTCTCATTGTAGCTTTAAAAGATTTTTTTATTGACGAAAACCAGGTAATGGCTGTAGCGACAGACAATGGTGTAAACATCGTAAAAGCAGAACATGATTCATTTGACAGAAAACGCCATATTCCTTGTTTTTCACACACCCCAATTTGGTATGTGAAAACTCACTGAGCAAATGCAGTTGTTGTAAAAAGCAAAGAAATAGCTAAGGGGCTAAAAAGAAGTGTTAAAGTGTTAATGATGATCTTCGAAATATGCAAGCTGCTACCGGAATAGATGAAAGCAAAATGCTTGATACCATTAGATGCAATGACTGTATAACTAAGTGGTGAACAACGAGCAACGTTAAGTCAAGTGATTTCATTAGTTCACTGTGGCCGCGAACAAATGCTTAGTGAGAATAACAGCTTAACAGCCAGTCGCTAAAAAACTAAAAATTATCGTGTTAAATCAGTTTGATCGTAGTTTCGAACATTCTTTTTTGCTAGCTGCATCAACATTACTCGACCCGAGATTAAAAAAATTCATTTCAAAGACTCATTAGCGTTGGCCTCAGTTATGAAATTTTTACGTACTGAAATAACAGTTGCAGATGATACTATGGAAACAGGCAGCGAGTTGTCAGTGGAATCGGTAGAGAATGAGTTTGACCTCTGGACTCCTCACAAAACTCTAGTGCGCAAAAGAAGGTGGAAGGACACCGCTTTTACACATCCGCAAGATGAAATGAGGTTTTATTTGAATTGTCAGGTATTAGAACTAAGTCGAAACACTATTGATGCTTGGGAAGAAATGAAAATCGTTTACCCAAAACTGTACGGACTTTCAAAATCGTCATCTACTTGGTACCTAAGCACCAACTGAGCGGGTGCAACTGCGACCGAAAAACGCAGTCGTTTATCAAAATTGCTTTTTCTTCAAACTTGGTTAAGCAAAGAATAAATTTTCTTGACTTCAACGAATATATTTTCATTTATCAAATCAAATGAATTTTTAATGCAATATTTTATATTTATTTCTTTTTTTTTTTTTTGTTGAATATATACTGAACGAATTTGAATAAATGTCTGAAATAAGAATATAGTTTCCAGTATTTTATTTGTTTTATTTTTACACAAAGTTGCAAAACATAGTCTTTCAAACAAAAGTCAATTCTTTTACTTTAAGAACGCTGTAGTTTGAAAGATTTAATGTCATGGTGCTACTTAGCTTCAAATATAGGAAATTGTTGAGTTTTTGCCCTATTAGAATATGCCTGGGACTCTGCGATAAAGCAATTCTACTACAAGATTCGGCGCTGAAACTTGGTGGTTTGAAGTCTTCATGCAATTATTTGCAATAATTTTATTATTCCTTGTAATTAAACATTCGATTAACCTTTTACATTTAAATTTTAGTAGTTCACGTAGAGCTGCTGGGGTACCGAGAACCTTTGCCTTCATTGCCAACGTTATTTTACAAATAAATTTATTCAAACAAATTTGTATTCCAACAATATTGAGCATGGCAACAATAAATAATTTGTAATAATACGGGGCAGATATGTAACACACAACGGATTGACAATAGTTTGCTTTAAAGCTTTTATATTAATGAACTTGCACGTGTGGACACACTCAGACCACTTGCTGCACTTTTCACAATTTTAGAAAATAATTCGAAGATAGCACGTTGTCTCAACTTGCAGCCATTTACTTGCAAGTGTAGGGTTACATTTGCTCCTAGATTTATCGCAACTTAAGTCGAAATCTTTGTTTTAATCATTCTTGGTTTGCTTGTGAGTTTTTTTATAAACACATTTCCAAACAAAAAAAGTATTAATTACTCATTTTGTACATTTTTGTACTTATTTTCCAATTGCACAATAAATGCTGTACTATGAAAAAGGGAAGCGGCCCGAAATTCGGTATTATAAAATTATGTAAAATAAAGGCAACAAACTTCTGTGTGGACAAAATGCAATATTACTGAAATTCTGTGTTTTTTAATTCTGGCTGTATTTTTGTATTCATTCTGCACTAGGAAAATAATAGACAGAATACTTGAAACCAATCCCAAAATATACTAAACAAAGAGACAACAGGAAACATTTTACATATGGAATGAATTGAATTAGAAACACAGCTGAGGAAAAAATATTATAATTATGATTAAATAAGTTATTTCCAATTAACAATACACAAATTAAACAAAAAGAACATATTTTGCATAAATATTTATACAATTAAATAAAACTTTTACAGAAACGTGGAAACTTTTGCAAGTCAAAGCTTCCAATGAAGTTATGGCAGTGCCAGCCCCAAAGTTTGTCCATTAATTAATATTCAAGACATAAACAACAGAATTTGAATGTAGTCATTGCCAATAGCAATGTTTTGGTTTCTAAAATAATGTGCTGGATAAATAAAGATGCCATTAATGTAGTAAATACACCTAATCTTTATTGTATAACAATCATCAGTATGTAAACAATTCCAAGAGCGGCCGCCCGATGTGGCCGCCTAGTTCGCCTATATGGCATAGTCGCCCCTGACGATAAATAACAAAATCTATAAACAATTAAAAACAAAGCTATTGTATATAAAAAAATACAAAATTTAATTTAAAAAAATGTTTTGAATATAGTACTATACAGCATTATCGATGCAGAGTATTTTAAAAAACAGAATTTTGCAATACAGCATTTGGAAATCGGAATTTTGTACCATACTGAATTTCAACCCCAGCCCATGAAAAATACTGTTTTAAGCCTGTTCTCTACTTGGATAACATGTTCATTCAACTACTATATGCGCATGCCAATCACTGTTGTGTTATGATGTCTTAAAGACTTACAATAACTACACATACATATGTACCTACGAATTTAAACCACAGAAATACTGAAAACGACATCTGTTGCAAAAAGATGTTACAAATTTATTGATTTTCATTATTTTGCGTTATTATATATTTGTGCATACTTTACAGCGTTGAAGCAATATACACTCGGAAGAGAGCAATCAATAAATCAGTATTTTCACAAAGTTATCAATTGCTAGTGTACAATAAACAATTTTGGTAATATTTTTAAAAATTTTTATAATAAGTAAATAGAAATTTAAATGATATTTTATTTACTTAGGCACACTCCACAAGCAGTCAGACAAACAAATAAGCATAAACATATATACATACATATCTGAAGCCATTAATAAAAGGGAAAAGTTTGCCTACTCACCTCTACATACAAGTACTTTCTGTTTTTTTTATATTTTTTTATTACCACAATTTCGAAAAAATTTGATAAAGATTTGATTAAAGTCACTACTTGGAATTTTATAGTTGTTCAAGATAAACGCCACCATAGGGCTCGCCGAGACTGCCGTACTGGACATTATGGCTGCTAATTTACAACAGCAGCGCACTATCAATGAACAGTTGCGGCGCGAGGTGGATTTACCGCGGATACCGGTATCGCAAGCATGTACGGTCATGATGAAATACGTGTCTGAGCATGAGAATGAAGATTGTCTATTAAATGGATTCACCAGTCAAAAGGTGAATCCATTTCGCGAGAGGAACACATGTAGTCTTTTATAAGATGATTGTGTGTATGTATATACATACATATGCAGCAATGAAGGCATTTTTTCAATCAATAAATAACAAACTCAAAATGCAATTGGAAATCTAAAATTACAACTACTTACTAATCTGTTGAAAACTATACATTTACTAGTATTTTTTAATACTAGCAAATAATAAGAAGAAATTTATTATGTTGTTCCTTGAAAGAAGAATCAAAGTATTACATATACGATATTAAAATATATGTATTCCTAATCTTCTATATTAACTATATACTTAGTACATGTTAGTGTCTATTGTGTATACATATGTTCGTGTAAGTAACTAAGTATACGTAAACTGACCTCAATTCCACAATTATATTTCCTGTAAACTTTGTAAACTACTTTGTTATGCTTAACTTGTTATAGCTACATAATATTATATATGTACATAGTAAATACTTATATAAAAAAATCAAAGAAGAAAACAACAACAAAAGGTATTGAAAATAACAACCGTATGATGAAATGAACAAAGACACAAAGTGTTCTTTTTTAATAAATTATTGAATATGAATAAAAAATCACAAATTATATATCATATGCATGTATCAACTATTTCTTGTAATAAATGAAATGTGTATTTTCAAAATGTATGCCATATATCAAAATGTATATTCCTAAATACAATATTAAAAAATGTAAATTGTATTCTGTATTTTTGATGAATTTGATATTTGTAGTAAATAATACATACATCGGCGAGAGCCCATTGGGGTAGAATGGTATTATACGATTTTAATAAGGCTTCCCCCAAACATAGTTTACACGACCGTGCAATCATCTTTATCTGGTAATAGGACGCCGAAGCTTGGCGTAGTTGGTAGTTGTTGGCCTGCTACGCAGAGTGTTCGAGGTTCAAATCTCGGCACAGCTAAAATCAAAAAAAGTAGAACAACAACATTTTTCTACACAGCACCACCCTTGGTAGGCAAGAGTAAAAATTGCATATGAAAAGCTTTTCACTTCGCCTTTCGGATACGCCATAAAACTGTAGGTCCCTTCCATTCCGATACAAATATATCACGCACAATATGAGTGGATGCGAAAAGCTCCGCCCAGGCACTCAATGGGCTGTTGAGCTATTAAAAGGAAGAAAGAAGAAGAAAGGACGTTGAAGCAGGCCCTTTTTTTTAAGTTCGACCACTTGCACCTTCCCATCTGCGCCAGAGAATGTTTGAGCAATTCGCCCAAGCAACCATTGTTGACTATGAAAAGCTTTTAACTTCGCCGTTCGGATTCTGCATAAAACTGTAGGTCCCTTCCTTCATTTATAAATGTAACAAGCACATAGAAAGTGAATGCGAAAAGCTTGGACTAGACCCTCCATGGACTGTTGTGCCATAAAAATAAAAAGAAGAAGAATGTTCTTTAGTAACAGAACTTCTGTTGCTTTCAAGGCGGATTCCCACAACCCGCCAAAATGTGGAGCTCGGGTGGAAAAACAGCGAATTCGAATCCATTTCTGCTGTTGAAGTTAACTGGGATAGACAAATTGTCTTTGGATACCCCCTGTTGTTGAAATTCGTTGCTTTGTTGCAATTAACCAGCAGCGGGATACCCCCTTACTTACTTACTTTTAATGGCACAACAGCCCATGGAGGACCTAGGCCGAGCATTTCGCATCCACTCATGTTGTGTGTGTTATATTTGTACATGAATGGAAGGGACCTACAGTTTAATGCCGAATCCGAACGGCGAAGTGAAAAGCTTTTCATAGCAATTTTTACTCTGGTAGGCTTGCCATTGCCTGCCAAGAGGTGGTGCCGTATAGAAAAAAATATTTTTTCTACTTTTTTTGTTTTGATTTTGCCTGTGCCGAGATTCGAACCCCGGACACTCTGCGCAGCAGTTCAACGCACTACCACTACGCCACAGCGAGGGGGCATCGCGTGATACCCCCTCTGCCTATAAATTGCTTGAGATATAGTAAATAAATATTAGTGAATCAATCAGAAACAAATTCTATGTGACTTAAAACATACGTACACTGTCAAATACGTTTAATAGAGTGACCTGCCACTAATTAGGTATGATGTGAAAAATGAGCCACATAAGTCGACTCCACTTATGAGAAATGACCGCTGAGCTCGTAATCGATCAGCGGTAAGTCATCCGTTATTAACTTCGGTTTATAGTGGAAGCAATGAATGCAGTTACAGTATCTCGTACAATTTTACTAGCGTTTATGACCTAAATTTGTTAACGTAAAAGTTCAATTAATGATGATGATGTCGACGGAGAAATACGACGTACAATTGAGAAAAGTGTGCTGCTACGGCCTGGGGGCCTAGGCGTAGGACACAAGATAAAGTTCGTGACAGTAGCAGGTGCGCCCATGTTTGATGCTGCCCTGAATAGCGATCTGACACCCGTCAGTGGGCTAACTAATCTGTGCGGCGGACTTCTCCGTGGCCTTGAATGAATGGTTGTGCGTCGGGCTTGGAACCCAACACGTTAAAATATTCCCCAATGAATTCTCAAATGAAGCCGTGGATAAGGAACCCCCATAATGTTAACGACTCCGCAAAAGCCCAAAGGTCAACGATTTACGGTATGCCCGAACCCTCTACAGGGAAAGTGAATCTAACCAGTTGGTGGATGTGGTATTGGATTTTGGTTGGGAAGAGAACGCATCAAGGCAAAATTCTTCAACATCAGCCTAATTTGTGTCCATGCCCCGACGGATGAGAAGGATGAAACGAGCAGAGATGACTTCTGCAAGCTCCTCGACAAAACTTATGAGCATTGCCCCCGCCACGATGTTAAAATCGTGTTAGGCGACTTTAATGCCAAGGTGGGCAAGGAGAGTCTCTTTGGTCCGACGATCGGAAAATTCAGCCTCCACGACGAAGCCACCGATAACGGTATGAGACTGATCGACTTCGCCGCGGCACGAAACATGACAGTTAGTAGCACTAGATTTCAACATCCCGATATTTATAAGACCAGTCCCCTGATCAAAACCAGATTGATCACGTTGTGATCGACGAAAGCCACGCTTCCAATGTACTAAACGTACGCACAATACGTTGTGCAAACATCGACTCAGACCACTACTTGGTTGCAGCCAAGGTCTGCACACGTGTATGTGTAGCAAGTCGCGAATGGATAGGTACAAAGAGAAAGCTGGATGTCAAAAAGCTGCAATCACAACAGACAGCCGAAGTCTTCGCCAACCAACTTGCACTCCTCCTTTCGCAAAACACCCCTCAACTTAATGATATATGCGCGCAGTGGACACACATTTCCCGCTCTATGCGTAAAGCTGCCGAAGAGGTGCTAGGCTACCACCGTCGACGGAGAAATATGTGGTACGACCAAGAGTGTCGCGATGCTACTGAAGCAAACAACGCTGTTTACGGAGCCACCCTCCAGTCAGTTGACTGCGAGCTGCTAAGGAGCCATACAGAGAGTTGAGGAGGGACGGGAACGAAGTCTGAAAACTCTTTGAAAGAATAAGACGCCTGGCTGATGGTTTGAAGACCCGGGCTTCTTTCTGCAAGGATGAATATGAATATGGTGACAAATTTTCAGGGCATAATGGGATAATGGAGGGAGCACTTTTCGCAGCTGCTTAATATATCCCGCCACTACGGTATCTACTCTGGAAACCTCAATCACTGACGGCGTTGAAGTACAGCCGCCCGATTATGTGGAGGTCCTAACAGCCATCGCTTGACTGAAAAACAATAAGGCTGCAGGTGAAGATGGCCTGCCTGCTGAGTTGTTTAAGACCGGAGGCGAAGAACTCAAAAAACGCGTGCATGAGCTTCTATGCAGAATATGGTCTGATGAAAGCATGCCAAGTGATTGGAACCTCAGCGTGCTCTGCCCAATCTATAAGAAAGGTGATTCCACGATCTGCGCCAACTACCGGATAAGTCTTCTTAATACTGCATATGAGGTTCTATCGTGCGTACTGTGCGAAAAACTGAAGCCCATCGTCATCAAACTGATTGGACCTTATGAAGCCCATCTTCATCAAACTGATTGGACCTTATCAGCTTCAGGCCTGGTAAATCCACCATCGACCAGATATTCACATTATGACAATTATAAAGCCGCCTTCTATAGCACGATTAGGGATCGCTTATACGCCACAATGTCTGATTTTGGTATCCATGCAAAGCTCATTCGTCTTTGCAAAATGACACTGACCGACACCACCAAATAGAGGTTTCAGACAAGGTGACTCCCTATCGTGCGACTTTAACCTTATGCTGGAGAAAATAATACCAGCTGCGTACATCGACATATCTGGCACTATTTGCTACAAGAGTGGCATGCTTCTAGCATACGCTGATGATATTGACATCATTGGTACCAACGCGCGATCAGTCAGTGCAGCATTCTCCAACCTTTAAAGGAAATCTCGTCGAGTGGGTCTAGCAGTGAACGAGGACAAAACGAATAGGATCCAGCATAAACACCAACAATAATGTCAGCCTTGAAATCAAGCGAAGTTTAACTCTTGCTAACATAACAGGTGTTACTACGGGCTCAGTAGACAATTGAGAAGCAGAGCCCTCTCTCCACCGACAAAAATAACGCTCTATAAGTCCCTAATTCTTCCCGTCAGGAGTCAGGAGTCCCTGCAATTGCTAAAATTGAAATTGGATCGGATTCTCCCCGAACCAACAAATCCAGATTCATGGATTTTGCGACGCTTCAGAGCAAGCGTGTTGTGCAACTCTCTATATCCGTACCTCTTCTTCCGCATATCTCTTAGTTGCTAAAGGAAAGGTCGCATCCATAAGAACGGTAAGCCTACCACACTTAGAGTTATGTGGAGCTGTTCTGCTCTCAAAGTTATTAACTTTAGTCCGATTCCACCTTAGACTTAATGAAGCTAGCTTATTCTTATGGTGCGATTCTCAGATTGTGCTGGCATGGTTAAAAAAACCACCTCACACATGGAAGACTTACGTTGCAAATCGAACTTTCTTGATTCTCCAAAATGTTGGAAATACCACCAGGCAATATGCGAGTCTGCCAACCGGTATAAGAAGTGCTTCCTGGATCACCACACGCTGATCCATCCGGAATCCAGGCCTGTAGCAAAGAAAAGGAAAGCCAGCCACCGGCCTCAAGCACCGCAACGACCAGCCAGAATTATCGTTCCTGGACGTCCTGCTTCTGCCACCTCCGTCCCTGCGCGTCCTTATATGGCTGTCGCCCGGACAATCCAACGCCGTCTCGAGACATTCCACTACCGGGATCAGAGGGTGAATGGGCTACTCGGGGACGTCGTTAGGACCCTGCAGCGCCTCGAAGAGGCAATTGATTTTGCACCCATGCAAGGGGGCCGGGATGTTTAAGACACCCTAATGGCCCTCTCCTTTTTTATTCGTTTTTATTCTTTTTCTTTTCTTTTTCTATTTCTACTTTTCCTATTCGCACCATCGCTACTTTCTTCTTATAATCACTTTCCTTTCGAATACCTTAACCGAACGGTCTATCCTAACTCTTTGCATTGTGTAAATTTCCATTCTTTTCGTATTTAATTTTCAATAAATTAATTTATAAATTTTAAATGCGATTTCCCGGTGTTTTCATTTAAAATTTTTCCACTGTATGGAATAATATGGAACTATGAGCTGTATGAGCTCTACGCCGTTACTGACATAGTCTAGCATATAAAAATCCAGTAGCTTCGCTGGCTGGGTCATGTTGAGCGTATGGAAGAAAGCGCTCCGATTAGAAGCGTTTTTTTTCGAGTCACGGTGGAGTAACACACAGAAGAGGGCGTCCTAATATCCGTTGGAAGGACCAGCTACAGGGCGACCTGACTACACTTGGCCTTGTCAACTGACGACAGCGCGCGCATTGCAGAGGCGACTGCCGACGCTTTACAGCCAAGACCGATCATCGGTAAGTGATGCTTAGGCATTAGTGCCGGAAATTTTGCATCATAAGGAATAGGTGCGTTTGGAAGGTGGGCTCCTACTCTTAAAATCGAAACGCTTCTGTCGCATATCGTGCTCAATGCTGGTATACAAATTTTGCATACTGGATGAAACAAGTTTGGATACAAGTAATTTGCGACATTCCTTCTTTATTACCTCCTTCCGATTTCATGCAAACGTTTAACAAATTGATCCACAAATTGCGTGGAAGGCACTGGAAAGTACACTTTCGGTAGAACATTCACCATTTTGCAAGTAAATTTTTAGTATTTCCCAACGTTGTTTAAGCGTAGAGCCATTTCGTTAACCTCAAATATAAAAACAACCGTATGTTCGCTGTGATGCGGCAAATCTGAGCACTTCACAATATGTGGAGGTAGACGTGAATACGTCACGTAATTTCAATGTTGTTTATGTCCTCAAGGGATGTCTTGATCTGAAGCTACATAGAATTGATTTTTATTTATTTAACTGGCACTACAACCGATGATCGGTCTTGCCCGCCTCCACAAAGCTTCGCCAGTCACTTCTGCTATGCGTGCGCTGGCGCCAGTTAATAAGGCCAAGTGCAGTCAAGTCGCCCTGTACCTAGCCCTGTACATAGATAAGGACGTCCCCATCTGCGTGTTCCTCCTCCGTGGTTCGAATAAAACACCCTTCTAGCCGAAGCGCTTTCTGCCATTCATTCAACATGACCCAGCCAGCGAAGCCGCTGGCTTCACTATGTCAGTGTCGGCGTACAGCTCATACAGCTCATCGTTCCATCTTATTCGGTACACGTCGTCCACGCATACTGGACCGTAGATCTTACGGAGTATCCTCCTCTCGAACGCTCCTAACCGCCTCTCATCGTTGATGGTCAATGTCCACATCTCTGCGCCATACATTAGGACGGGAAGGATAAGAGACTTATAGAGCGTTATTTTCGTCGGTCGAGAGAGGGCTCTACTTCTCAATTGTCTACTGAGCCCGTAGTAGCACCTGTTGGCAAGAGTTAGTCTCCGCTTGATCTCAAGGCTGACATTATTGTTGGTGTTTATGCTGGTTCCTAGATATATAGTTGTCAACAGTGACATTTTGTCCAAGACGCCGTGACTCTTTGTTTGTTGACACAAGGTATTTCGTTTTGTCCTCGTTCACCAATAGACCCACTCGACGAGATTCCCTTTCCAGGTTGGAGAATGCTGCACTGACTGCTCGAGCGTTTTTGCCAATGATGTCAATATCATCAGCGTATGCTAGCAGCATGACACTCTTGTAGAAGATAGTGCCAGAGATGTCGATGTTCGCAGCTCGAATTATTTTCTCCAGCATAAGGTTAAAGAAGTCGCACGATAGGGAGTCACCTTGTCTGAAACCTCTTTTGGTATCAAATGGTGCGGAGAGGTCTGTCGCAATTTTCACTGCGCTGGTGGTGTAAGCTCGGCCTAGGCCCTCCATGGGTTGTTGTGCCATTAAAAGTAAGTAAAGTAAGGTGGTGTTGGTCAGTGTCATTTTGCAAAGACGAATGAGCTTTGCAGGGATACCAAAATCAGACATTGCGGCGTATAAGCGATCCCTAATCGTGCTATAGAAGGCGGCTTTATAATCGACAAATAGATGATGGGAGTCGATCTGTGTTTCTCGGGTCTTTTCCAGGATTTGGCGCAGTGTGAATATCTGGTCGATGGTGGATTTACCAGGCCTGAAGCCACACTGATAATGTCCAATCAGTTTGTTGACGATAGGCTTCAGTCTTTCGCACAGTACGCTCGATAGAACCTTATATGCAATATTAAGAAGGCTTATCCCACGTTAGTTGGCGCAGATCGTGGAATCACCTTTCTTATGGATTGGGCAGAGTACGCTGAGGTTCCAATAACTTGGCATGCTTTTATCAGACCATATTCTGTATAGAAGCTCATGCATGCGTTTTTTGAGCTCTTCGCCTGCGGTCTTAAACAACTCAGCAAGCAGGCCATCTGCCCTTGCAGCCTTATTGTTTTTCAGCCGAGTAATGACTGTTAAGGCCTCCTCATAGTCAGGCGGCGGTACTTCAACGCCATCAGTGATTGGGGTTTCCGGAGTGGGTTCCGCAGTGGCGGGATTATTGCCGTCATCGCCATTAAGCAGCTGCGAAAAGTGCTCCCTCCATAATCTCATTATGCCCTGGATATCTGTCACCAGATTTCCGTCTTCATCCTTACAGGAAGAGGCCCCGGTCTTCAAACCATCAGTCAGGCGTCTTATTCTTTCAAAGAATTTTCGGACCTCGTTCCTGTCCCGCAACATTTCGATATCATTGAACTCGCGTCTTTATTCATCTCATTTCTTGGGCCTGAAAAGACATTTCTCCTCCCTCCTCAACTCTCTGTATTGCTCCTTAGCAGCTCACGTTGCAACTGACTGCAGGGTGGCTCTGTAAACAGACTAGATGACGCAGTCTCTTCCCAACCACAAATCCAACACCAAATTTGTGTCTCGGCGCATGATAGCTGTAGTAGATATCACAGAATTCTCTTTTGGAGCAACCCTGTCCCGTCCATCGCATTTCCTGTATAGCGGTGATGTCAGCTCCATATTGTTGGAGGACATCCACCAGCTGGATAGAGGCACCTTCCCTGTAGAAAGTTCGGACATTCCAGGTGCATATCCGCAAATCGTTGTCCTTTGGGCGTTTGCGAGAGTCTTCAACGTTAGGGAGGTTAAATATCCGTGGCTTCGTTTGAGGATTCATTGGTAAAATATTTTGACGTGGTGGGTTCCAAGCCCGACGCACAACCATTTATTCATGGTCATGGAGAAGCCTGCCGCACACATTAGTTAAGTCACTGACGGTTGTCAGATCGCTATCCAGGGGACGAAACGAGGAGGCTGTGTGTCAACTTGAAACGTAGAAGTGCAAGGATCGACCATGGACGCATCTGCGACTGTCACGAACTTTACCTTGTGTCCTACGTCCCAGGCCCCCAATAGAATTGAGCAGGTGGTATTAGTACGCCCCAATCAATCTTCAGTTGCTTGCAAAAGCCCCAAAATTCTGGGAACTACAGATAAAACTTATCGTTAGTAGTACGTTCTACAACTGACAACTTGTGGAGATAACAAATAGTATCAATCTTTTAAGCCACTCCGAGGTTCAAGGTTCTTCAGAAACATTTACTCATCATATGTTTCTGAGAGACGTGTAGGGTGATTTGACTTCCATTTAGCTAGTTGTAAGATGTTTAAAACTGCATATGAGCATATCATCGATATAAACATTTTCTGGTATAACTGTTGATCTAATCGGAAATGCGACTTTTTACAACTCAGATAGATGAAAGAGGCATTGTATAGCAAGGAAATGAGCGGCCGACATGCCATATGTAACTGTATTTAATTGGGAAATTACTTAGTAAATTTTGAGCAGGCTTCTTGCCACAATATCAACTGAAATCTTCGATCGCGTTCATCAATAAAAACTGTCAGTGGTGCGGTATAAAGTAGTGTGGTTTGTTGCGATCGATAGGGGAAATTGGAGACATGTGGCTAAGCGCCACATATTCTCTTAGAAAATGTGTATTAATGTCTCTCAATATCCTTGTTTGAAATAGTTTTGAAATATTCGCCAAGACCATCAGGAGCTTTTTCAACAGAATAAGCGTGCTTGTAGACGACCATCATAACGTTTGCAAAAAAGTGGGCTTGACTCTTCTTCAGCTGACAGTATCTTTTTTGAGTGATCGATCTCCCAAAAACGGATTAAGACTGTGTCTAGCTCAGCCCTGGTTACTTTACTGCTTTACGTGGGGTCCCTGTCTTGATTCACAATTGCCCCCTACAATCCAACATAACATGGTATTTATTAACAATGGCAAACCCTTTACCAATGAAATTTTACCATCACGCTATAACTCAAAGAATCCTTCTGTGCTATTAAACAACTCAATATGGTGTTGCTTTGCGGTGTCTATGTTTTCACTTGGTTGTTTTGGAGCTATGGATGTGGCAATAGTAAATTTTGACAACTATTCAAAATTTGTTAAACGAGGCTTTAATGTGCAATTGAGTATGAAGCAACATTCGACAGCGTGATTGCGATGTGCATTTCCCTACTATATGGATGATCGCTTCACGAAACAGAAGCGTTTTGGAACTCAAAAAGGTTGAGAAGTTTGCCAACAAGTGTTCTGTATTGTTGCACAATGTTGACTTGTTGAGCACGTCCCATGTGGGTAACTTTTCATAGTTCTGTTTTTCATCGAATTTGAACCTGGATTCTGCGTCTACCTTTACTAAAACCGTGTGAATTAGCATTGCATTCAGTATGTTAGTTTTTGAACCTAGCGATAATAAAGAGCTAAGTACGTACTGCAGAAACTCTGCCAATTATTATAAAAGCATTGCTTTAAGCGATCGGGAACCTTTTTATAATTCTTTAGCTACTTGATATTATTACACGGCGAGGTCGCAACCTGTGTAAATCTCTGCATCTTAACCCCTAAGAGTCCACTTGTGAGGTTCAAGTATAGGAGTAGGCTTTTTATATCGATTTCTAAGATTTCATTACATTTAACGATAGTTGCATAAATTTTATTTGCCTGTTTTTACACCATTGACTTCATCATTGAAGTGCTTCGTTTGAGCGCTTTGAACGCTATCCACCTTGTCTTGCATTATTGCCATTTACTTTTAACAGAGAAAACAGCGAGGATAGATTATAAAAAAGACAGAAGGTAATAGTAACAGTGGGTCGAACTAAAGGCAGGGAGAATTAAAACAGGTGAATGGTAGATTATCACCAACAACGTCTGCATGCAAAATTGTACAATCGCGTGAACAAATGAAGGTACTTTATAGAATTGCAATATATTTAGTATGCACGAAAAGTACAATATAATGTAAAAAGAAATACGTAACTACTGTGACAGCAATTATAGGTCCAGCGATGATGAGCACGACGATGTTTTACGTAGCAAGGATGTGAAGGGATTAAATGCACGGGGGTTGTGTGCGCAGCAAAGAGCCATCAAGAGAAATGATAAAGAATTTAGATTCAAAATATTCCTATGGAACAATTTATTTTACATTAAACATTTATTTTATAAAATAATATAAATATATTTTTATAAGTGACAACAATGTCGTTGTATCATCGGCACCAACACGTAATGTTATTTCTATTCTACATATAGGTACATACATATTTACGAGTATTTGCTGTGTCAGATTGACCTTCTGCGTAAACGTCTTTGCAACAGGTTCGTTCCTGTACTATAAACGCGTTCACCCAAAACAGCCTTTCCTTACTCAAAATGCCTCCAAAAATCTTATTGACAAATTCATGAGCGCGTGAATAATTTTTGACTCACGCTGACATTACATTACATATCATGTTCGGTTACTAGTAGAAATAAAATATCTGAAACTAATCGTTATTTTTCTTTTTTGTTACATCATTTGTTATTGGAATTTGATCTCTGAAACCAGAGGGTACCCTGAGCCTAATTGGATAAACAATAGAACAAACTACACATTTTATGATGGCTCATGAGGAGAACCATCCAGAAAAGTGGTCAACTGTGACTAAATGCAAGCAGTATAAAAGTAGAACGATAAGCTGTACGCCGACACTGACATAGTCAAGCGTATAAAATCCAGTGGCTACACTGGCTGGGTCATGTTGACCGAATGGAAAAGCGCTCCGGCTAGAAGGATGTTTTATTCGAGCCACGGTAGAGTAACACGCAGAAGAAGACGTCCTAATCTCCGTTGGAAAGACCAGGTACCTGACTGCACTTGTCCTGATCAACTGGCGCCATCGCGCGCATAGCGGAGGCGACTGGCGAAGTTTTATAGAGGTGGCAAAGACCGATTATCAGTTGTAGTGCCAGCTAAGTAATTAAGTAAGCATAAAAGTATACACATAATTGCAGCGTTATACTTATGTAGCTGGTCTTACAAGATCATATTTTTTCGAACTAACATTTCATTACGATTTGCGCTTTGATGAGAAAATATAACACTTATCTTTAACTTTATTGGAAATAATGGTCCAACGGAATCAAATTGCAACTGTATGGTGGCCAATGCATATCACCAAAATGGCTAATAACGCGATTTTCAAACTTCACACCCAAAAGATCGATTGTTGCACGGATTGTGTGACACGGCACGCCATCCTGTTGAAACCAAATGCTGCCTAAATCCATATCTTCTAAAACAGCCACAAATAATCAGTTATCATTGTGCGGTAGCGCCCTGCATCGCATCTTCCTCATGTTCCAAGTGGCCTTGTGATACCACAAAACCACATTAGGCAGTCCAAAAACCACATTAGGCAGTTAAAAAAAGAAGATTATTTTTCGGTAAAAACGCTTATCTTCTTCCAAACATTTCAGACGCCAATTAGAGCCAATTAAAACCAAAAACGTTGCGGATGGTCATATGGCTTCAGTTGTTGTACCAATTAAACTTTGTACGGCTTTATACCGAGATCTTTATGCTAAATTCGCTACAAAGAAGTGCGTGAAATGTTCAATTTCTGAGAACGATGCGAGTTTGTGTGGTTGGTTCTTCTTGCACATTCTGGGCAACAGCAGCAATTTTTCCGGTTGTGCGCACTGTAGGAGAACCTGTTGTTTAATCCAATGAAGAACTTCCATGCACACGTTTCACAAATTGTTTGGAAGGCGATTCTCTACCGAATTTTTATCGCAATTTTCTTACACTTTCCAACTTTGTTCAAAAGTATATCGACCCATTTCGTTAACCGCAAATATAAAACTAATTTTCCGTCATAATGCAAATTACATTAGAGTTCAAATTCTAAATGTCAGATGGACCACCCTCTATATGCATAATTCACGCTATCATTACCCACATTTGAAATATTCAATTAAAATCCCAAATTAGTACACAACTAATTCTGTAATAACTGATAAGTTGGATTTATACGGTCAGAAAATCCGGAATTCCATTAGTATTTCCTTAATTCCAAGTACCAGTGGCGTAGCCAGGGGGCGGAGGGGAGCGGTCCGCCCCGGGTGTCACCATTTTTGGGGTGACACCCGCAATGTCCAAAAAGCGGAAAATATATTATAATTACCTAAGTATCGAATGTCTAAAATTATACTTTCATTTGTTTTTTGCACAATGTGTTGGAGGAAGTGGATGCTACACAAGTTGCAAACTCCAGGACTAACTGTCGATAAAGCAATAGCGAAATCGAATGCCCTAATTCTCTTTTTACGAGAAAAGCGGGATTGTTTAGTGGAAGGTGCATTGGAGAAGGCTAGTATTATTTGCTCAAAGCTCGGAATAAGCATCAGCCGGCGTATAACGTATAAGTAAAGAATGCCGGGTGTAACGGAACGAGATATTGGTTTAACTGCTAAAGAAGAAAACAAGAGGACTATGCTTGAATGGATCGATCGTTTTCCGACAGAATTAAAGTCTCGAACCGTGGCATTCAATGATATAGCCGATATCTTTCAAATTGTGAAAACAAATGACTTGCTGTTTTGCATGGATGAAGAACTGAATATAAATGCAAGAAAGTTGGCGTCGCACTACGATGAAGTTGTAGAAGAAGAACATAAAGTAGAAGTACAAAGACTTCGTAGACAAATCAAGGCAGCAAACATTGAATTGAAAGTCGCAAGTAAATGGACTACGCTTGATATTCTAACTTTTTTTGTAGAATGGGACTTTAATAGAGTCTGTTTCAAACGTATCGTATTTTTCAAAGTTAAATATAATTATATCATATTTACGCTCAACTATGTGTCAATCTAGGATATGCAACCTAGACATTTTTTCAATAGAAAACGAATTTTCTAACAAATTATATTTCGGCAATGTTACTTCAGAATGTGCTGCAAAAAAATGCAAAATTTTTAAAATATTTCTTTAAAGCCTCATCAATATATCGCAATGTAAATTTGGTACTTTAAATATGTACTCACATACATACATCCATTTCCTACAACAGCAATTTAATAGTCATTTAAAAAAAAGTTGTATGTAAACAAATATCTTCCAAGATCTTTAAGAAGAACATGCTGTAAATAAAAATTTCCCTATCGGTCTGATACTCCTAGAGGTTTTAACTATTTTATTACTTAAATTAAGTACGTATTAATTTAAGTTCATTCTTCTTTATGAATTCCTGTATTATCTAAGTACTTACTTACTTAGCTGGCGCTACAACCGATGATCGGTCTTGGCCGCCTCCACAAAGCTTCGCCAGTCACTTCTGCTATGCGCGCGCTGGCGCCAGTTGATAAGGCCAAGTGCAGTCAGGTTGCCCTGCACCTGGTCTTTCCAACGGAGATTAGGACGTCCCCTTCTGCGTGTTCCTCCACCGCGGTTCGAATAAAACACCCTTCTAGCCGGAGCGCTTTCTTCCATTCGCTCAACATGACCCAGCCAGCGAAGCCGCTGGAGTTTTATACGCTTGACTATGTCAGTGTCGGCGTACAGCTCATACAGCTCATCGTTCCATCTTATTCGATACACGTCGTCCACGCATACTGGACCGTAGATCTTACGGAGTATCTTCCTCTCGAACGCTCCTAACAGCCAACAGCCTCTCATCATTGATGGTCAATGTCCACGTCTCTGCGCCATACACTAGGACGGGAAGGATGAGGGACTTATAGAGCGTTATTTTCGTCGGTCGAGAGAGGGCTCTACTTCTCAATTGCCTACTGAGCCCGTAGTAACACCTGTTGGCAAGAGTTAGTCTCCGCTTGATCTCAAGGCTGACATTATTGTTGGTGTTTATGCTGGTTCCTAGATATTTAGGTATAAAATATTGACTTTTCCATTAGTTTTCTCAAATATTAGTTCATTAATTTCATATTTCACATCATTCTGAATTCTCTCAAATTTTTTACCTATTTTCTTAAATTTTATCGTTCTAAAAAACTGGGATGTAATTAATGATGTGGATGAACAAGATGATCAAATTGCTCCGTTGTTGTCATTAATTGGCGATGTGGGTCTCAACATTTATAATACCAAATTTCCTAATAATGGCACTCCGGATGAAATGTATGGCATTGCGAGAAATCTTGCTGATGAAATAGCAGCGGGACAGGGACAGGAACGAGGTCCGAAAGATCTTTGACAGAATAAGACGCCTGACTGATGGTTTGAAGACCGGGGCCTCTTCCTGCAAGGATGAAGACGGAAATCTGGTGACAGATTTCCAGGGCATAATGAGATTATGGAGGGAGCACTTTTCGCAGCTGCTTAATGGCGATGACGGCAATAATCCCGCCACTGCGGAATCCACTCCGGAAACCCCAATCACTGACGGCGTTGAAGTACCGCCGCCTGACTATGAGGAGGTCTTAACAGCCATTGCTCGGCTGAAAAACAATAAGGCTGCAAGGGCAGATGGCCTGCCTGCTGAGTTGTTTAAGACCGGAGGCGAAGAGCTCAAAAAACGCATGCATGAGCCTCTATGCGGAATATGGTCAGATGAAAGCATGCCAAGTGATTGGAACATCAGCGTACTCTGCCTAATCCATAAGAAAGGTGATTCCACGATCTGGGTCAACTACCATGGGATAAGCCTTCTTAATATTGCATATAAGGTTCTATCGAGCGTACTGTGCGAAAGACTGAAGCCCATCGTCAACAAACTGATTGGACCTTATCAGTGTGGCTTCAGGCCTGGTAAATCCACCATCGACCAGATATTCACACTACGCCAAATCCTGGAAAAGACCCGAGAAAAACAGATCGACACCCATCATCTATTTGTCGATTATAAAGCCGCCTTCGACAGCACGATTAGGGATCACTTGTACGCCGCAATGTCTGATTTTGGTATCCCTGCAAAGCTCATTCGTCTTTGCAAAATGACACTGACCAACACCACCAGCGCAGTGAAAATTGCGACAGACCTCTCCGCACCATTTGATACCAAAAGAGGTTTCAGACAAGGTGACTCCCTATCGTGCGACTTCTTTAACCTTATGCTGGAGAAAATAATTCGAGCTGCGAACATCGACATCTCTGGCACTATCTTCTACAAGAGTGTCATGCTGCTAGCATACGCTAATGATATTGACATCAATGGCAAAAACTACTTCGCTTCACAGCCAAAAGAGATTCGGTGTGATCTTGTAGAGAAGAATTATTAAATTTATCGCAATATTGTACAAGGTTGTCACTTTCGGCAATGAACTTCTGCATTGAAATACTATAAGTTCGCCTTTTTTGGGACTTAGCGAGTTCTTTTTTTTCTCTTTGTTGCTCGCGTTGTTTTTGAGCATTCTCTTCGTCTGACATTTTTAAAAGGGGTTTTTTATTTATCTCAACAGAATCGCTTTGCATGGGAGGCGTTCTATCAACAGGCATTAAATTATTCTAAGAAATTTAGAATTATTTGAACAAATAAAATTGTAATAAGTATCCAGGAAATGGAAAGAAAAAAATATATATATTAAAAATAATTGTATTTAAATTAGTAACTATATATTTTTCTGGAAACAAGAAATATTTCCTTTAGTTTTTTTTTTAACCTTCAAAATGCTAAGTGCAACATTTTGTAGGTAAAAATAATTTAAAATATTCAATGAAAATGAATATATTTATTTTTGTTGTTGTAAAATGTCAACCTGATTATATATATATATATATATATTTTAATTTAATGTGAAATAAATAAAATAAAAATATATATAATATAATAAAGTACTTTAATTCGTCAAAGTGTTCCTAAATTTATTGCACAAGGTGTAATAATTTTGTACAGGTTTATCGTTTGGAGGTAAACGAATATAGTTGTTGTACACGGAACTTATTTGCTTTATGTACATACAAAAGATAATTTTGTATGTTGGAACCAATATGTATGTATACGGAAATATATACAATTTATACACAATATTTTAACTATGGGGAAAATTTAAAATATTGTGTAGATATGAAGTTCAGAAGTAAAATTTAGGAAATAAATAAAAACTTCTACTAACTTCAATACTGGACAAAGGGAGGGAATGGTTCCTGGGGTTTACTTGCTGTGCTGTACTTGTTGGTGGTTGATTGTTGGTCAATGTTGCACTTGTTGCACTTTTTATTTGTTTTTATTGTTTGTTAGAATTTAATGTTTATGTTATTTTGGGTTGTCGCTGTGGCGAAGTGGTAGTGTGTTGGGCTGCTACGCAGAATGTCCGGGGTTCGAATCTCGGCACAGGCAAAATCAAAACAAAAAAAAGTAAAAAAAATAATTTTTCTACACGGCACCACCTCTTGGCAGGCAATGGCAAACCTACAAGAGTATAAATTGCTATGAAAAGCTTTTCACTTCGCCGTTCGGATTCGGCCTTAAACTGTAGGTCCCTTCCATTCATGTACAAATATAACACGCACAACATGGGCTGTTGTGCCATTAAAAGTAAAGTAAGTAAGTTATTTTGGGTTTAATGTTTAATGTTTTTAGCGGCACTGCACTAACCTCATTGGGTTTATATATGTTCTTTTGTTTCTTTCGCTGGCACTTAGTGGCTCGAAGGACCTATGTTTAAGCTCTGGGTGGCTTGGTTTTAGGAGAGATCGCAAGGGGGATTTGAGTGAAAAAATAATAAGACCGGGAGATCGGTTTTATGATAATTTACAAATTAATTTATTGTAATATAAATATAAAAAGTGAAATTGACAATATATTAGGATTGACCGTACGGTTATAAGTATTCGAAAGGAATGTATAATATATATATAAGAAGTTGAAAAGGTAAGAATAGGAGAGAAAGAATAGAAAAAGAATAGAAAAGGAGAGGGCCATTAGGGTGGCTCAAACATACTATGTGAAATTTGTAGTTTATTGTTTTATCTTCGAAGTTTATTGGTATAATTGGTGTACCTAGTGTACTAGAATTTTTTCTCATAAGCATCTTCGTTTTTCAATACGGATTTACAGATCGATTAGTTTCAATTAAAAATGTTAAATTTTAATTTTTACAACCATATCTGAATGCAATAATTAATAAATCTAATTAGTAGTATTATTATCTATAATATTCCGGGGTTGGAATCGTTTCCCTGGTCTTTTAATTCTTGTCTATTATTATTATTATTAGGTCTGTTAGGAAAGTAGGTACTTGCGTTTCCAATACTTCTTTGATTGTTCGGACTTCTGTTGTTATTAATTCTATAGTTAGTGGCATTTTGACTGATTTGGCTGTTCCTTTACCCTCTTTAGTTACTTTTTTATCTCTATGGTTATTGTTTTGTCCTCTTTAGTTATTGTACTTACTTTGAGTTTGATTACTATAGCCATTGTTTTTTGAATGGTTGTTGCTATTTCTATTACTTATAATTTTGATTATTAAAATTATGGAAATAACCTTGTTGGTTGGG
The DNA here is from genome assembly GCA_958295655.1 of Palloptera scutellata. NCBI lineage: Eukaryota > Metazoa > Arthropoda > Insecta > Diptera > Pallopteridae > Palloptera > Palloptera scutellata. The sequence continues at coordinate 30,506,175 of OY282451.1, forward strand.
TATTTCTTATTTGGTTGTTATTTTGTCTATAAAACTTGATTATTTGTTGCAGTAACTTCTATTTCTTGAGCGATTTCTACTGCTTCTCTAATGTGTTTACTGGACATTCCCTTTTTGAATACGTTGAAAGCTATTCAGTTATTTGGTTTAAGGATTATTGTTTGCAAATTTGGTTACGTTTTTGTTGTGATATTTACTAAAAGATTCTATTTGGATTTTTTTTTTTTTTATATAAAATTTTAAAGATTTTTATTAGTGTGGGAAATGTTGTTGGTGTAACTAAATATGTTCCTACGTTACTTGGTGTTTCTCATTAATTGTAAATAATCTTGTTTGCTTTCTGCTGGTATAGTTTTTTCAATTATTTGAACATTGTTCAAAAATTTATCTAGCTCCGGAGTTTTACCTAAAAATTCTGGTATTATCTTGAAACAATTAAATATGGCAATACTTCGTTCCTGGATTGTTTGTTCTTGTTCTTGCCGAGTTTTAATAATTTTCTCAACTTCTGTTACTTACTTTTTGAATTTTAGTTTATATTTTGCTTTTTCCGAAAATGTCTTCCATTACTAGACATTGAGTTTGTTTACAGATTTTGAGATTTCCTTTTTATATGTTTCTTCAAATGCACCCTAAATTTCAAAAGTGCGTATATTATAAATGAAAAAATTATAACTGTCAACACTATATCCGTCGACATATGACTCTTACCCTTTCTCCATTGATTCGTTTAACACTATTTATTTTCCAACCATAGATCCTCTAGATGTTCTTCACCACCTTTAATCTCTTGAGCTGTCATTTAAATCTGGGCCCGATAATATTCCGATATATAAACCTCTTGTCATAATCTTTGACAAATGTTTAAAATCAGGTTATTTCCCTGATTGTTGGAAAGAATCTTTTATTGTTCCTCTACATAAAAATGGTGTTAAATCTAATATATCAAATTATAGAGGTATTGATAAATTAAGTGTGATACCTAAGTTATTTGAATTAATTGTTACTACCCAAATTATGCACTCTGTTGTAACTTTGATCAACACATCTCAGCATGGGTTCCTTAAGGGGAGATCTACTACGACTAACCTTTTAGAATTCACTACATGTATAATGAATGGATTTATTAATAAGCAACAAACTGATGTTATATATACTGATTTTAGCAAAGCATTCGATAAAGTCAATCATGGCCTCCTTATTAAAAAACTAGGCTTGATTGGATTTCCGCCCTTGCTTTTGAGATGGATAGAGTCATATATCACTAACAGAAAATAAAAAGTAATTTACCGTAAAGTTGTTCTTATCTTACAACTCTATAATCCAACAAAAACTTCTGCAAGACGATCTATATTTTTCAAAATGGTGCTGATTAAACTTGATGTTAATGATGTCAATCTGGATAAATGTAAGTTTATGACATTTACAAGGAGACAACCTTTGTCTGCTAAATATTCTTTACAGGATCAGACTCTGAGTCATGTATTTGTTGGTTTGGGTGTGACAATGGGCTCCAAATTAAGTTTTAACTTACATATCAACTCGTGAATGAACAAAGCTAAAACTTCGTTAGGATTTATTAAACGCTGGTCAAAAGAGTTTAACGACCCTTATACAAAAAAAACGCTATTCACGTCACTTGTTAGACCCATCCTTGAGTATGCATCTCCTGTCTGGAATTCTCAATATAATTGCTACATAAGTAAAATTGAGTCGGTTCAAAAACAATTTCTTGTTTTTGCACCGAGGAGTTTTTGTTGGAATACTCTATTGAAGCTTCCCCCGTATGAACATCGATTAAAACTTATTAACCTACCGAGTAAGCAGAAGAAAAATGCTGAATATAACATTTGTTGTAAAGCTTTTGAATGGCATTCTATCATCTTCGTATTTACTAAATGAAATAAGCTCACATTATTTTATTCCTATTAAACTTATCATATGCAAAACAAATTATGCTCAAAATGATCCTTTTCGTGGAATATGTAGAGATTTTAAAGAACATTATTAAAAAAAAAAAAAATAAGTACTTTAGGGTACCAAACGTAGACAACGACTACTTTTAGAGAGAGTGTAAGAATGAATGAATAAAATAGATTAAGGCACATCTTCGAATTAGAGATTCATTAACTTATTTTCTTTTCTTTTTTTTAATTCATGTGTTGGGGACAGATAAAAACACCTTTCCTGGTTGTCTTCCGAAGTGCAAGTGCCTCTTTATTTTTTGTACATATGTATATTCACATTACAAGATATATAAAATTCGAGAATAGGCAAATTGTGATAATCCGTTATAATATTCAAAGCTTTCGATAAGTATGGATAGTTTAGTGTTGATGAAATTAATAATAATTGCATTAAGTATTCGGTACAATTTATGAGTCGTATGATATACTAAAGTTATAATTAAAAACAGCTGTTTACAAAATTTATATTATAGAGTTATTCTGCCCGAACATCATGTATAACAATTAAATAATTAATAATAAAATATTTTCCAATGTGTTTTTGTTTTTATATTTTTTTTTTTTTTTGTACTTGTTTATATATTTTATTTTATGACATATGATTTGGATCAACGATGCCATAAAATTTAGTTTTCTTTTTATATTTGAAGAATGAATATTTTCCAAATTGTTTAACTTAAACTTAGGCTCTTCTTTATGTCTTAACGACTTATAATTTTTGATATATCCCTGTTGTCTTTCTTCTGTATTTAATTCTCTTTTTTCATTTCTTTTTGTGATATATTTTTCTTTAGAAATTAAAATATTCTTTATTACAATTTCCAAATTCAACTTTTATAGGCTTTTCCTTTATTACTGAATGTTGACTGTTATTATAAAATTCAATTGCTTTACTTATTTCATCTTTTATGATAAGTGACTTATGTTCAATAGATGACATTCTAATTTTTTCACCAATCGTACTGTGCAGTCTTTCAATATCTGCATTTCCAGTGTGATTGTTTGGTTTTACCAAATTTCGTTTCTTAAGTACTCTTTTATATTTACACTTTTAAATTCATTGTCACATATTAATTTAATGAAATGTCTTCGTTGTGATTTGTACAATCTTAATTTTTCTATAATAGTCTGATTATTTCAGTCTTCTAAGTAGTATGCTGTAGCAAATTTTGAAAGACGATCAATAAATGTAAAAAAATTTTATTTAGAATTTGTATAAATATACATATAGACAATTTGTTTAATATCCGTTGGTGTATCTGTTATGTGAAACTTTTCTTTAATTGGATTTCGATCATACTTAACTTTACTACAAACTGTACAATTGTTAATGTATTTTTGAATTAAAGTTTCCGAAGTTTCATCTTCGGTCCGAACGTCTATGGCATGATATGAACATCAAACAAATTTGACACCACTGTCTCCTTCATACTTTTCAATAATTTTATTTTGTAAAATATTATACTTAGTATCGTCTAATTCTGAATATATTCTAATTTTACCTTTATCAATATAACGTCGTAAAATATTTTCTAAATTATTTTCCAAATCTACCGAGTTTATATATATTTTTTTGTTATTGTGCATCACGTCTATGTTTTTTTGTTTATTGTCAGTTAAAATTATCTGTGTTCGAAATCTATTTACAATAGTATCTAGCATTCCAATATGTTCGTAAGTATTTTCTTGTTGTGAATGTATTGTTTCTATATTGTCATTAGCATTATAGTCATTAAAAGTTAGTTAAATTTTTGATTTTAATTTCGTTTATGTCGGTATTTTCTAATTGGTGGATTTCGTGGTAGAGGTATGGACATGAATCCATGAATTTTAATTTATTTCCATTTATAGTAATGGTTTCATTGTTCATATCTATCACGGTTCCCATTGGTTTTAATAAATTTTGTCCTAGCGCATTGCATCAAAGGGCTTATCTTTAAAATCGGTCAATTTCCACGACATAGTTGCATCTTCTTTAAACTGTAAAGGCAATTCAGTTATTATTTCGTGAATTATAGTAGTGGTGTTGTTAAGAGATGTAAAATAAACTTTTTTGTTTAGCAACATTCGTTCATATTGGGGCAATTTGTTTTGATCTAACAGTGATGTAGTAGAACCTGTATCAATTAGCGCTTTTAATTTATTGTTCTTAATAGTTAACTGTACTATTGGTAGTGCTTGATTATTTACTTGATCATGGTTTAATTCATTAACAAATTAATTTTCTTCTTCTACCTGAATGTAATCCGTTTCCATTTGTAAATCTGCATTTGTTTTCTCAATATTGTTGTTATTATATGTTTGACATTGATTTGATAGTTGTCCCAAATTACTGGTTAATATCTATTTGCCTCACTGTTATATCTTTGAGTATTTTGTTGTGAATTATATCAAGGATTAAAATTTTGTCTTGTTTGATTAGAGTAAACTCGTGAATCTGTCTGTCTGTTTTGATTGTTATAACCTTGAAAATTTGCTTGGTTATTTCGATTTGAATATATTTGCGAATTAGGTTGTCGTTGAAGGTTTTGAAAATGTTGTTGCGGTAAAACCTGCCTATTTTCAAATGTTGAAATTGGACTGCGATGTTCATTATTATTATTATTTTCAGTCTACTGATTATAATTTTTTCTTTAGTTGAAATTTTGTTGATTATTTTTATTTCCATGATTTATTCTACCTTCTTTGTTTCTTATTAAACCTTCTTTTTCTAGTATTTTAAATGCTTCTCTCAGAGTTGTTATTCTATTGTTAATAATTATTGAAGCCAAATTTAAATTAATATTATTCAAAAATGTTCTTAAAATTATTTTTTCTGTATTAATTGGAATTACGAAGAGTTTTAAAGTAACTAAAAATAGCGTTATTAATAGCTGAAAATGCTTGCTGATAAAGATGATGGTGTGACTCTATTACGCCAAAATTCCTAGTTAAAATTACTTAAGTCTTCACCCACGTTGGACTCGAACCCAATGTTATCAATACGTGCAGATCTCCACCTTGAATTTTGTTTAGAATTACACGCTGATGAATGTAGGTCTGAAGGGCCGGTTGATTTTCTATCAACTGCTGCACAGAATCAACTTCTCTGATAAATGACGTTAATGCATAGGTGATATCCCCTCTGAATTCGTGAATTCGTTGAGCGTCTTTCATAATGTCACTCGCTGTCAGTTGCAAACACATTTTTCTTAAAGAGACTGGATTACACTTGAGTTTTCCGAAATCGATTTTTTTTTTTACTTGAATTTTAGGTTTGATTTAGTTTTTTGTTATTTTTTTGTTTAGTTTAGCTTTGTTTAGGGGGGGCTGGGGCGTAGGACACAAGGTAAAGTTCGTGACAGTCGCAGGTGCGTCCATGGTCGATCCTTGCGCTTCTACGTTTCAAGTCGACACACAGCCTCCTCGTGGCGTCCCCTGGATAGCGATCTGACAACCGTCAGTGAGTTAACTAATGTGTGCGGTGGGCTTCTCCATGGCCTTGAATGAATGGTTGTGCGTCGGGCTTGGAACCCACCACGTTAAAATACCGTCCAATGAAACCTTCAAACAAGCCTCGGATAATGTATTATCTAAGTACTTACTTTTAAATAAAAAATAATCGTACATACCTACACATAGTATAATTATTTCAAAAGAAGAGGGGGGAGGGGTATTATAGGGTGATACCATTTAGGGCCGTCCCGGGTGTCACCCGACCTGGCTACGCCACTGCCAAGTACTGATGGGATTTTTACATTACACGATCAGTAAACACTTCCATTTCAGCCATTTCTTGAACACTATATAATTTCATAGTAAATAAAGCTTCAAAATATAAAATCCAACTTCAAAGATCCGTGGTAAACTTTGTACAATTTGCAAGAGCTTGTTATAGAATAAGTAGTTTCTAGGATGTCATCATGTTGCTCTATAGTTTCCTCAATGACTACTATGTTGTCGAAATAAATATCAATACCCGGTATGTCACTGAATATTTGTATCATTTTCACTTGGAATTTTTCGTAAATCGATGGCTTATCTATCCAAAAAAAAAATCCACTAGTGGGATCGATAATCGTAAAAATATATACATACTCGTATATTAGCCATTCCAGATGTTAAGTCATCATTGGTAGGAATTAGAAATTGTTCGCTTTAAATGCACTCATTAAATGGCTTTGGAACCCAGCAATTACGTAACTAGGGCTTCTCAACTATTTCCAAATTATTGACTTAGCCTGTTGGATAATAAAAAAGTGAAATGATTTCAATCATGCCATTTTGTCAAGTTCTCATTTCAATTTATCAATTAATGCTTTTTAAAATTAAGCACATGTTTAGATTTTTCCTCCAATTGTAATTGATTCTGGCCCACAGTTAAGTGTATGCATATACAAGCTTTTAATTAATTCAAAATCAATGCTACTTTATAATCCCAGTATCGGCTCAAAACCATAATCCATAGGTTGTTTCTTTTTAAAAATTTAAATCTAATTCAATGCTATTTTATTTAGCTGTACCGAAAATTTTAAATTTTTTTCTGTTATAATTAAATACAGGAAAATCATTTTCTTTGTTTAGCATTGTAATGTTAGGTGTTCTAAGTAATTAAACTCAATGGTATACAATGAACATCCTTCGATTTACATTCGCTTAAATGACTCAGCTTCGATGGCTGACCACAACTGAATCAAAAGTGATTAGTTGCTGCAACAACTGGCTCCTATTTTTCATGAGCTGCAATACTTGCAACAGTCTGCTTTTTCAAATCCAAAATATTTTTGTTGATATTGGCCGATTCATAAATTTGACATATTTCGATGATTTTAGCCAATGTGTCATCACGACTAATCAAGTATTTTATTTGAAGTTTTTGTTGTGTATTCTAATCATGGTACGATCAACCAGCAAAAGCTCTTCCACATTCACATTTAAAATCACAATTTTCACGTTACGTTACGGAACTTTGACAGCTGAAATTTTAAATTTCACTGGAAAAAAATTAAAAACAGTTCAAAGCAGTATTTTATTAAAAAAAAAGTGTTATTGTTTCTAACATGTAAGTATTTATATATTTACATTAGAGAAATTCATATTAACTCATAAATGCCTCATACACAAGTTTATAAGGGTATAAGCTTTTCAAAATTTATATGGAAGCATGTATGAAAATGGGCGGCCATATGACTGAAATCATACAACACCATTACATCCGCTGTCTGATGTATGGTAGAGCGCTTCAACAGAACTCTAGAGAGTACCTAAATAGTAGTGAGACAAATATTATAAGGATTCTTCTTTTAATGGCACACCAACCCATGGAGAGCCTAGTTCGAGATTTTCGCATCCACTTATGTTGTGCGTGTTATATTTGTACATGAATGGAAGGGACCTACAGTTTTATGCCGAATCCGAACGGCGAATTGAAAAGAATTCGTAGGCCACTTTTACTCTAGGTTTGCCATTGCAAACCTAGAGTAAGAGGTAGTACCGCGTAGAAATTTTTTTTTCTACTTTTTGATTTTACCTGTGCAGAGTTTTGAACCCCGCACACTCTGCGTAAGTAGTAGGCCAACACACTACCAACTGCACCACAGCGACCAATCACCATTCAGGAAATGCCCTGGCGTTAGCGCTGTTATGTCATTGGGATCGTTCGACATTGGACTTATTGGTTCCAGATTCAAAATAGCTTCAATTCCTCATAACTAGAAATTGTTTTGCGGATTTGACTACTGCCTCCCAAATTCCGCTAAAGCGAGGGATGAAATGACTACAAATAATCAAGATTGCTTCATGGGCATTCGGCGAGTTGATTGCTGTTGCCAGTTCGTCTAGTTGATTCCTTGCCCAACGAAATTTGTTGCGTTGTTGAAGTAGATATTTTCGTAACGCCCTCGACAACTTATGAAGCATTTTAATGTCCCGGTTAACGCATCTGTTGTCAAATAGCGCAATACCTCGAGGTGGACTGCTTTGGTTGCGAAAAGAGAGCAGAAAAGAGCAACGTATGGCTTTGTTGCCTGCGAAATTTCCTATTATTTACTACAATAGTTGTGGTTGGGCTCTATAGCATTTGACACAATGATGTATTATTTATCTGGCCATAATAATTGCTTTTATTGACCAAAAACGCAGTCTGACAGGTGCCATTAGAGCCGTTGGGCTGTAATGCATATGTTCTTGATGAACCATCTGTACTAGTACCCTTGATAAAGGCTCGTTGTAAGGAATAAACATCTGATACTTGGTATCATGTTGCGACGTAGATGCGTCTAACCATCCGCCCACTCTTATGCTGCCGTCATTGTCTGGGAATGGTTTGAGGCTGTGGATAGAGATGCATGTGCTGACTATATTGTTGTTTTTAAAGTAAATTTTTCTGCGCGAAATTCTTCCGTCTGCATAGTTCAAACAATTACTTTTAATGCCTTGTCCTATTCTAGTGGAGTTGGAATCCAGGTGCCTGGCTGAGATGGCGATGTTCCTCGTAAGCGCCCTGAATTGTCATGATTAATATATATTGTTATATTTTCCGCTTTACTTCTGGCAGTGATTAATGCCGTTGGTGTCTTTCTTCTACCTTCATTAGTTGCGACAACTATGGCGCGATCGTTACGCAATCTATACAACATTTTATATACAACTGTCTTTCTATCTTGTTCGAAGGTTGCCAACTAGTTTCTAAAATGGGCAAGACTACGGACCCTGCGAACTATTGCCCCATCGTAATCTGTTCTTACTTACTTACTTAGCTGGCAATACAACCGATGATCGGTCTTGGCCGCCTCCACAAAGCTTCGCCAGTCACTTCTGCTATGCGCGCGCTGACGCCAGTTGATAAGGCCAAGTGCAGTCAGGTTGCCCTGCACCTGGTCTTTCCAACGGAGATTAGGATGTCCCCTTCTGCGTGTTCCTCCACCATGGTTCGAATAAAACACCCTTGAGCTCATATAGCTCATCGTTCCATCTTATTCGATACACGTAGTCCACTCATACTGGACCGTAGATCTTACGGAGTATCTTCCTCTCGAACGCTCCTAACAGCCAACAGCCTCTCATCATTGATGGTCAATGTCCACGTCTCTGCGCCATACATTAGGACGGGAAGGATGAGGGACTTATAGAGCGTTATTTTCGTCGGTCGAGAGAGGGCTCTACTTCTCAATTGCCTACTGAGCCCGTAGTAACACCTGTTGGCAAGAGTTAGTCTCCGCTTGATCTCAGGGCTGACATTATTGTTGGTGTTTATGCTGGATCCTAGATATACGAAATCCTTGACGACTTCAAAAGTGTAGTTGTCAACAGTGACATTTTGCCCAAGACGCCGTGACTCTTTGTTTGTTGACACAAGGTATTTCGTTTTGTCCTCGTTCACCACTAGACCCACACGACGAGACTCCCTTTCCAGGTTGGAAAATGCTGCACTGACTGCTCGAGCGTTTTTGCCAATGATGTCAATATCATCAGCCTATGCTAGCAGCATGACATGACACTCTTGTAGAAGATAGTGCCAGAGATGTCGATGTTCGCAGCTCGAATTATTTTCTCCAGCATAAGGTTAAAGAAGTCGCACGATAGGGAGTCACCTTGTCTGAAACCTCTTTTGGTATCAAATGGTAAGGAGAGGTCTGTCGCAATTTTCACTGCATTGGTGATGTTAGCCAGTGTCATTTTGCAAAGACGAATGAGCTTTGCAGGGATACCAAAATCAGACATTGCGGCGTATAAGCGATCCCTAATCGTGCTATAGAAGGCGGCTTTATAATCGACTAATAGATGATGGGAGTCGATCTGTGTATCTCGGGTCTTTTCCAGGATTTGGCGTAGTGTGAATATCTGGTCGATGGTAGATTTACCAGGCCTGAAGCCACAATGATAAGGTCCAATCAGTTTGATGACGATGGGCGTCAGTTTTTCGCACAGTACGCTCGATAGAACCTCATATGCAATATTGAGAAGGCTTATACCAAGGTAGTTGGCGCAGGTCGTGGAATCACCTTTCTTGTGGATTGGGCAGAGTACGCTGAGATTCAAATCACTTGGCATGCTTTCATCTGACCATATTCTGCATAGAAGCATGAGCATGCGTTTTTTGAGCTCTTCGCCTTCGGTCTTAAACAACTCAGCAGGCAGGCCATCTGCACCTGCAGCCTTATTGTTTTTCAGCCGAGTAATGACTGTTAAGGCCTCCTGATAGTCAGGCGGCGGTACTTCAACCCCGTCAGTGATTGGGGTTTCCGGAGTGGGTTCCGCAGTGGCGGGATTATTGCCGTCATCGCCATTAAGCAGCTGCGAAAAGTGCTCCATCCATAATCTCATTATGCCCTGGATATCTGTCACCAGATTTCCGTCTTCATCCTTACAGGAAGAGGCCCCGGTCTTCAAACCATCAGTCAGGCGTCTTATTCTTTCACAGAATTTTCGGACCTCGTTCCTGTCCCGCAACATTTCGATATCATTGAACTCGCTTCTTTCTTCATCTCTTTTCTTGCGCCTGAAAAGACGTTTCTCCTCCCTCCTCAACTTTCTGTATCGCTCCTTAGCAGTTCGCGTTGCAACTGACTTCAGGGTGGCTCTGTAAACTGCGTTTTTTGCTTCAGTAGCATCGCGACACTCTTGGTCGTACCACTCTTCGGCAGCCGTACGCATAGAACGGGAAATGTGCGTCCACTGCGAACATATATCATCAAGTTGAGGAGTGTTTTGCGAAAGGAAAAGTGCAAGTTGGTTGGAAAAGACTTTATATGTCTGTTGTGATTGCAGCTTTTCGACATCCAGCTTTCTCTTTGTACCTCTCCGTACGCGATTTGCTACACATATACGTGTGCAGATCTTGGCTGCAACCAAGTAGTGGTCTGAGTCGATGTTTGCACCACGTATTGTGCTACGTTTAGTACATTGGAAGCGTGCCTTCCGTCGATCATAACGTGATTAATCTGGTTTCGAGTGTTTTGATCAGGGGACAGCCAAGTGGACTTATGGATATCTTTATGTTGGAATCTGGTGCTACTAACTGTCATGTTTCGTGCGGTGGCGAAGTCGATCAGTCTCATACCGTTATCGGTGGCTTCGTCGTGGAGACTGAATTTTTCGATCGTCGGACCAAAGAGACTCTCCTTGCCCACCTTGGTATTAAAGTCGCCTAACACGATTTTAACATCGTGGCGGGGGCAATGCTCATAAGCTTTGTCGAGGAGCTCGTAGAAGTCATCTTTGGTCGTTTCATCCTTCTCATCCGTCGGGGCATGGACAAAAATTAGGCTGATGCTGAAGAATTTTGCCTTGATGCGGATAGTGGCTAGGCGCTCGTTCACGGCCGTGAACCTCGAGACTAGATGACGCAGTCTCTTCCCAACCACAAATCCAACACCAAATTCCTGTCGCAATCTGTTCAACGCTATTTAAAGTCATGGAAAGTGTTGAAAAGGGATTTGCGTCTCCGGACGAAGGGGGTTCTCGAGGGAAGTTGAAAATAGTCGTGTATAAAATGAGAAAAGCAGCAGTATATGTCCCAACAATATTTGTTATAAGTACGTATTAGTGGCTTCGCTAACATTTATTGAACGGTATGTGGATGTGTTTACTGGTCTTGGTAAATTTCCTGGTGAATCAAAAATATTTTTGAAAGAAGGATCACAGCCGAAACTTCATTATCGTAAACGTTTTCCTCACGCTTTGATGAATAAATTACAGGATGAACTTAACCGAATGGTAGGTGAGAACATCATCTCACCAGTTGACTATCCTACGGATTGGGTGAACAACCTACAGGTTGTCGAAAAACCAAATGGTCAGCTACGTCTTTGTCTTGATCCAAAGCCATTAAATAACTGTATAAAACGTGTACATTTCTTGATACCAACGACTGATGATCTCACATCAAACCTAGCAGATGCAAGAATCTTTACTGTTATTGATTTGACTAGCGGGTTTTGGCATATGTCTTTGAACAAAGAATCTTCAGATCTCACGACCTTCATGACTCCATTTGGTCGTTATAAGTTCAATCGATTACCTTTCGGCCTTAATTGTGCAGCTGAGATGTTTCAACATCGCATGGTCCAATTATTTGGGGACATCGCTGGGGTTCATATATATTTTGGTGACCTGATGATAGCTGCGTCATCGTATGAGGAACATGATAGGGTAATGGAGTTAGTTATGCAACGGGCACGTAAATTCAATGTAAAATTCAACCCTGAGAAGATACAATACAGGCAAACTTCAGTCAAATTTATGGGAAATGACATTTCACACAACTCCATTAGAGCGGGTCGTAAATATACTGAGGCTATTTCGCAAATGCCACAACCAAAGGATAAGGCTGACGTTTTACGATTTCTTGGTTTGCTAAAGTACATTGGTCGATTTATTCCTAATCTTTCAAAGATTACAGCAGAACTTCGAAATTTAACTCGAAAATATGTCAATTTTGAATGGAATCGACAACATGAGAGTGAATCCAATAATTTGCTTTGTCTAGTCTCGTCTGACCTAGTGTTGGCTACTTATGACCCCAAGAAGCCAGTCGTTGTTCAAACCGATGCATCTAAGGATGGGCTTGGTTGTGTCATTCTGCAAGACAGTAAATCGGTTTCCTTTGCATCTCGTACACTTACGAAGAGTGAGCGAAAGCGGACTCAAATTGAGAAAGAGTTGCTAGCTATCGTTTTTGCTTGTCAACGATTTCATTATTTTCTTTATGGCCGTGAATTTACGGTCCAAAGTGACCATAAACCATTGGAAACACTAATCAAGCGTGATATTGATGATGTGACTATGCGACTTCAACGAATGTTTATGATTTTACTGAAGTATTCACAAATGACAATTGTTTATACACCAGGTAAACAGATGCTTATTGCAGACTGCCTGTCGCGAGCACAATTGCCTGAAACGGATGAATTTGATGATTTTTCTGGGGTTGTTCACACAGTAATTAACAACATCTGCATTAATAATGATAATAAGGAATATTACCTTAAGATTTTCAACGAAGATGAGAAATATTCTCGCGTTAGGAAATACGTTGAACAAGGTTGGCCAACTCAATGATGTGAGTCAACATTTTCATAAGATGAAAGACCGACTTCATGTGGAAGAAGGCATGCTGCTTCTAGACTTTCGACTGGTTGTACCTACAGCAATGTAAAAACAAATGGCAAATTGGCTACATGAGACGCACTTGGGAATTGAGAAGACATTATCAAAGGCTAAAGAGATTTTTTATTGGCCTGGTATGAATGAGTTACTTAAGGAAAAGGTGAAATCATGCATTGTTTGTGAAAAGTTCACACGTAATGTACAAAAGGAACCAATAATACAGGAAAAAGCTAAGTATCCATATCACATTGTGGGCATGGACAATTTTGAATATGCAGGTCGAGACTTTATTTCTGTTTATGACTCCTACTCCAACTATTTGGTAGTAATTGAATTAAAAAATAAGACAGCATCTCAAATCATTGAATCTCTTAATGCTGGTTTTTTCAAGATTGGTTTTCCAACCATTATTAGATGCGACAATAGTCCATTTAATTCTAGACCGTTTGCACAATTTGCTTCGCAATACCACAAAGTAATGGATTGGCTGAAAAGGGCGTGGCAATTGCTAAAAACATTATAATGCGATTGTATGAAGCGTATGATATTCAGTCATATCAATATCGTATTCTTGAGTACAACACCACTCCTGTGGCTAGAATGAATTTATCGCCTTCTGATTTGTTGTACTGGATGCACTTTTATTTAGGAACAACATTATGGAAGATCAGGTTAAGAAGAAAATTGATAAGAAGAAAGAAACACAGGCATATTATTTTAATCAGTTAGCCAAGAAACAACCAAAATTAAATATTGGTGACCTAGTTATATTTAAGAAAGATTCAAAGCACTGGCATTATGGCACAGTTGTTGGAATCGTTAGTACTAGTTCATATATTATAAAAGATACGATGGATAGATTCTTTAGACGCAATCGGCGACATTTGGCAAAAACGCGTAATCAAGATTTTGATCCAAGTGAGTTGTTACTAGGAGATGAAACGTTAACTACTGCAAAAATGCCAAAACAGGCGATAGTTGTTCCACCTGGAGATGTAAACCGAAATAATCATGATAGTTTTCAGGCTTCTAATAGCTTTCATAATTTGCAATCTGAAGATGAGTTAGATCAGACACACATGTCTGACTCTGATCCAGAGATACCTAAATCTGCAGATTTGTCGCCACCGCGAGTAATAACGAGAAGTGGTTGTGTTGTTAAACCACCCAGAAGATATGGTTATGAGGATTAGGGTACTGGTCAAACAAGTATAATTAAAATTAACAATCAGCTATCTTTCTTCTCAGGAAAAGAAAGCGTTTAATAAGTACGTTAATTTTTTAGTACATGCGCAACGTACTTCTTAATTTAAAATCTATTATATTGTATTTTTGTAGTTTATATATGAAAAAGCTCACGTCTAAGACATTGCAGTTAATTGAGCTACAGTAACCAACGAGCATAGAGCAATAAAATTGTGTTAAAACATTAAATAAAAATATTAAACAAACACATTAAATGAGATAGTCATATTTATTACAGTAGGTATAAAAATATAATTGGGGCGTATTTGTTCCAACTAAATTTTCCTTCGTGATTAGAGTACCGGCGTCTGGTAACCGACCTTCTTACGTTGGGTTGGTTACTTGCCGGCTTCTCGATTACTAATAAAATTTTCTTTTAAAATTTCGGTAAATTGTCTAAAGAAGACAAAATACCCCCGCTATTCTCTCCAAACTTAACGAAAGGAAAATCGAGCTGGTTAGGGTTGCCATGATTAACAAAAATTTACTTAAACCTAATGAACAATAAAATTATGGCTACAGGCCTAAACATGCCGTATGGCCTGCCATATTGGCTACTTCAACTTACTTTACTTACTTACTTTTAATAGCACAAAAGCCCATGGAGGGCCTAGGCCGAGCTTTTCGCATCCACTCATGTTGTGCGTGTTATATTTGTACATGAATGGAAGGGACCTACAGTTTAATGCCGAATCCGAACGGCAAAGTGAAAAGCTTTTCATAGCTATTTTTATTCTTGTAGGTTTGCCATTGCCTGCCAAGAGATGGTGCCGTGTAGAAAAATTATTTTTTTCTCCTTTTTTGATTTTGCCTGTGCCGATATTTGAACCCCGGACACTCTGCGTAGCAGTCCAACGCACTACCACTACGCCACAGGGACCAACTTATGCTATATCAAACAAAAATGCAAAAATAAGTATTGCTGTTTTATATTTATTCGGTGATTCAGTGCAATATATTTTCTTCCAATGTTTTGAAATTAATGGGAGAGCGAAAGTATTTAAAGTAAAAGGCGCTCATAAAGAGCAAACGTCGGTCAGTACTCATCCAATTATGGTACTCTGGCTCGTTAGTTCCGTTGAATTCATAGGCATGACATTATCGTGTGGCAGATATCTCCTACTGCCTACGCGGTGGACGCCAGCTCCAATTGATCTGGTGAGACGGAGTGGCGGTGGGAAAGGAGGTGAGGACCAGTGACACCTGACGACATCTTTGTTCACTGCTGCAGCTTGTCATATCGTGGCGTGATGAAAAGCAATTTGAACAGTATTTATCAACCAGAACAGCCCTTAACCTCTCGAAATGATGCATTGCTCGAAATTGGAAGCATTTTCGAATGGGGTGAACACCCTTCCACAAGCGGCACTTAAAACTTGGTAAGACCTTGCTTGCTCGGGATGCACTTCTCTTGTATCCTGCATTAATTTTCCACTCATTAATTGGTAAGTTATCTTCTCTCAAAAAACATGAGGATGAGTGTGCTGAAGTCTGCGAAGGAGACGGCCCTGTAAGAATCCAACCGAACACTGTTTCTTGAGCTAGCAATGAGGCTAGAACATTTTTCTTGATGCTGTTCAATATTATTTGGGGTTAGACATCTTAACCTATTAAAATAAATAAAATAAATAAAATATAACCTGACTACTTTTATTGAAATTGGAATCAGTCAAATCAATTTTTGGGAGCGCCTCAAGTAGCGTTGAATCTATGGGGCAAGTCGGAAGGTTTCCGGTAAGTTAAGGAGAACAAGAGCATTGGCCTCAATTCTCCAGCTAGTGTCAACCGTGGAACCTATGATGAACACATCTTTTGACTTTTAGCTGAAACCGTATTGTTCAGCCCTGAAACTTGGGCAATGATTCTTTTCGCACTCAATCGTAAACGTTTCTGTCAACGCTCAGAGATAAAGGTACCTTCAGAACGAGAGTCGATAAGCGCCCGAGCTGTGTAAACAGTTCCCAAGTGGCATACGGTCACCACCGCTGTTCCCCACAAGACTCTTATCGGAATTTAATAAATGACCAGCTGAAATGGCAGTAGTATGTGCTCGAGTAATGTCGTTAGGTACCTGCGAGGGGGCTGGGCTTCCATTGCCATTTAAAGAGTTGGCTTGTTGCTCACGATGTAAAATGAAATTGTGCCTGCCTTTGCATTTGGAATAATTAAAGGGACTTCTACAGTCCTTTACTAAATTAGACGACGCTAAACAATTCAGACAAACATTAAATTTCTTCACCACAGAAAAACGTTGGCTAACATCCATGTTTCATCGAGATCGAGCCATTTCGGAATCTCGGTCTTCACTTTCAATGGTCGATACCGGTGGAATAGTTTCTCAACTGGGGACAAACGTCTGTTGCTAATATAAATGGCAGTGAACAGCTCTCTAAAGGAGGGCCAAGACAAATAATCTCCGTGAAATATTTCCGTGTCACAAGGCGGAAGAGACATATTGTACATTGGGGTTATGGCGTTCCATCTGGCACTCGACTTGAACTAAAGCGATAGTTCGCAGTGTCCGTAGTCTTGAACCTCCAGCGTAAATAATGTATGGTTACCACCCATAGTGTAGTTGAACGCGGACTCAAAGTCTAAAACGGCATTATTATTGGAAATTAAAAAAAAAAAAAAAATTTTAATCTATTTAGAATAGATTAAAATCGAAACGCAATAACCTTTAATTTAATGTAGAAGATTTGAATGGGACCAAAAACACGACTGAAAATTTTAGCTGAAATCAATTGCAATGGCAGTAGTAAAAAAAAAATAAAAATGATTGAACTTATTATATATTAATTTATATTATATATCTTATTACAATTAGATTCTACTAAAATTTTCTTAAATATTTCAGTAGTACTAATGTCGTTTCCCACTGGGTTGGATGCACAAATATTCCCAAAAATGTATTAAAAATATCGAGGTTGCATAAATTTCCCACTGGGTTAGATGTACTGATGTCCGTCCACTATTGCTTTTGAGAATTAGTTCATTTGGTTGTTCTGGTCTCATATTATGTTTTCACTTTTTTTTATATTTATTAATTTTTTTTTATTTGATTTCACTTTCTTTAATTTTATTTAAATTTGCTTTTAATTTTGTTTTAAATTAAATTATGTTAAACTAAAAATCAAAAATTTCATGATACCTGAATCTTCATGCATACATATAGTAGGGTACTAAGATTATATTCCGCTATGAATATAAAAAACATGTACTTAAATATATTTATGTAACGGTATGGATGTTGGTGAGAGAATGTAAGATGGAGCGAACTTATATTTTTTTTTTTCCAAGAACAATTTCCGCAACTGTACTCACAACGGCAGCACTAAATGGTATACCAAAAAACTTTAAACGATTTTATCAATATGGAGAGTGGAATTAATAATATAATTGAAAAATTATGAAAATAATATGATTTTTCTTCATTAGTTTTATGAATAATATATTTAATATTCACTTTTAAAAACTAAAAACATTCGCAACTTCGCTTTTCTGCATATGTGAGTACAGGTTTGCATGTTTTCCTTCTATTTTACATACATTTTTGTTCTTTTTTTGTAGAATAACTCATTGACACCCTGAATACTCGGCATGCATTTTACCCAGCATATCGTGTTCGCTGTGAGAGTGAGTAAAAGCTCTTTTTTCGTGTTCGGGCAAAACAATTGCATGCTGTTCGCCGAGTTAAATTTGAATATAACCACAACCTAAGGGAGTTGTTGTCTGTCCTGCATTTGTTGTGTTAACTCTTTTTGCTTTGAATTGTTGTTGTCACATTTTTTAATGGTTTGTTTATTTAGGAGTATATGTGGCTTTCTTATAATGGTTTAATTTTAAATAGTTGTTTCTATCATGTTTTTGTTAATCTAAAAATAAATTATGTATAAGAAAAAATATATAAATTTTAGATGCAAAATTCATGTTTGTTGGCCTACGTACAATTATTTACTTACTTGTGCGCTGTACATACACAGCCTACTTGTATGTGGTATAAAATAATAAGGAAGTTTCAAAAAAGGCGTGTCTGCTACATTTTAGCTTCGCATATATATTTACATGCAATTATTATGTTTTGTTGAAAACCTTACCAACGTTTTAAAGGGCCTGATTATCTTTACATTTTCACTGACTAAATCAGAATATATAAAGGTTTGAGATGTGTTTTCTTGAAACAGAGAGAGTTATACTAAATTTCCCCTTCGGTCCAAAAGAATGAAGAGAATGGAGATAAAGAGGCATACAATTTATGCGGTTGGAGTGGCAAGCTGCAAGCTAAAGTGACTCAAACTTCACTATTTCGTATTTAAGTACTTTTTACATACATATCTGTATTTACTTTCCAGTGTCTTATATGTACTGTTATACTTCTCACTCATATTCTTCCAATGTGCCTTAATCTATTTTTTTTTTTTGTAATTGGCGCAGTCGTTAGCGAACTTAAAATCAAAAATTTAACTTAAGTTAGAAAAGTGCATATAAACTTAAGTTTATTAAAACATTTATTAGCAAACTAAAGTTTTTTTTATACATAAATCCAAAATATATAGTGTTTAAATCAAAACCTTCAAAGACAAACCTAAAATAAATAATACTGAAAGTGTATGTCATAAATATTGGTTGTAATCAACATAAACAATTAAAAAATTTAATAAATAAAATTAAAATTAGTAAAAACCGTTTAGCTTAACTAATAAATTTGTGGCGCAGTCTTATCAAAAGTTTTCTTTGTTCCAAAACAATAATAATCGTACAATAAAACACACAAAAAACAATAAAGTAAAAACAAGAGAGAGCAACAGTTTTTCCGAAACAACGCTAAACTTAAAAAACAAAAGAGAGAAAAAAAGTTTTTTCCGAAACAACGCTAACTTACTTACTTACTTAGCTGGCGCTACAACCGATGATCGGTCTTGGCCGCCTCCACAAAGCTTCACCAGTCACTTCTGCTATGCGCGGGCTGGCGCCAGTTGATATGGCCAAGTGCAGTCAGGTTGACCTGCACCTGGTCTTTCCAACGGAGATTAGGACGTCCCCTTCTGCGTGATCCTCCACCGTGGTTCGAATAAAACACCCTTCTAGCCGGAGCGTTTTCTTCCATTCGCTCAACATGACCCAGCCAGCGAAACCGCTGGAGTTTTATACGCTTGACTATGTCAGTGTCGGCGTACAGCTCATACAGCTCATCGTTCCATCTTATTCGATACACGTCGTCCACGCATACTGGACCGTAGATCTTACGGAGTATCTTCCTCTCGAACGCTCCTAACAGCCAACAGCCTCTCATCATTGATGGTCAATGTCCACGTCTCTGCGCCATACATTAGGACGGGAAGGATGAGGGACTTATAGAGCGTTATTTTCGTCGGTCGAGAGAGGGCTCTACTTCTCAATTGCCTACTGAGCCCGTAGTAACACCTGTTGGCAAGAGTTAGTCTCCGCTTGATCTCAAGGCTGACATTATTGTTGGTGTTTATGCTGGATCCTAGATAAACGAAATCCTTGACGACTTCAAAAGTGTAGTTGTCAACAGTGACATTTTGTCCAAGACGCCGTGACTCTTTGTTTGTTGACACAAGGTATTTCGTTTTGTCCTCGTTCACCACTAGACCCACACGACGAGACTCCCTTTCCAGGTTGGAGAATGCTGCACTGACTGCTCGAGCGTTTTTGCCAATGATGTCAATATCATCAGCGTATGCTAGCAGCATGACACTCTTGTAGAAGATAGTGCCAGAGATGTCGATGTTCGCAGCTCGAATTATTTTCTCCAGCATGAGGTTAAAGAAATAGCACGATAGGGAGTCACCTTGTCTGGAACCTCTTTTGGTATCAAATGGTGCGGAGAGGTCTGTCCCAATTTTCACTGCGCTGGTGGTGTTGGTCAGTGTCATTTTGCAAAGACGAATGAGCTTTGCAGGGATACCAAAATCAGACATTGCGGCGTACAAGTGATCCCTAATCGTGCTGTCGAAGGCGGCTTTATAATCGACAAATAGATGATGGGTGTCGATCTGTTTTTCTCGGGTCTTTTCCAGGATTTGGCGTAGTGTGAATATCTGGTCGATGGTGGATTTACCAGGCCTGAAGCCACACTGATAATGTCCAATCAGTTTGTTGACAATAGGCTTCAGTCTTTAGCACAGTACGCTCGATAGAACCTTATATGCAATATTAAGAAGGCTTATCCCAAGGTAGTTGGCGCAGATCGTGGAATCACCTTTCTTATGGATTGGGCAGAGTACGCTGAGATTCCAATCACTTGGCATGCTTTCATCTGACCATATTCTGCATAGAAGCTTATGCATGCGTTTTTTGAGCTCTTCGCCTCCGGTCTTAAACAACTCAGCAGGCAGGCCATCTGCACCTGCAGCCTTATTGTTTTTCAGCCGAGTAATGGCTGTTAAGACCTCCTCATAGTCAGGCGGCGGTACTTCAACGCCGTCAGTGATTGGGGTTTCCGGAGTGGGTTCCGCAGTGGCGGGATTATTACCGTCTTCGCCATTAAGCAGCTGCGAAAAGTGCTCCCTCCATAATCTCGTTATGCCCTGGATATCTGTCACCAGATTTCCATTTTCATCCTTGCAGGAAGAGGCCCCGGTCTTCAAATCATCAGTCAGGCGTCTTATTCTTTCAAAGAATTTTCGGACCTCGTTCCTGTCCCGCAACATTTCGATATCATTGAACTCGCGTCTCTCTTTATCTCTTTTCTTGCGCCTGAAAAGACGTTTCTCCTCCCTCCTCAAATTTCTGTATCGCTCCTTAGCAGCTCGCGTTGCAACTGACTGCAGGGTGGCTCTGTAGACTGCGTTTTTTGCTTCAGTAGCAACGCGACACTCTTGGTCGTACCACATATTTCTCCGTCGACGGTGGTAGCCTAGCACCTCTTCGGCAGCCGTACGCATAGAGCGGGAAATGTGCGTCCACTGCGCGCATATATCATCAAGTTGAGGGGTGTTTTGCGAAAGGAGAAGTGCAAGTTGGTTGGCAAAGACTTTGGCTGTCTGTTGTGATTGCAGCTTTTCGACATCCAGCTTTCTCTTTGTACCTATCCGTACGCGATTTGCTACACATATACGTGTGCAGACCTTGGCTGCAACCAAGTAGTGGTCTGAGTCGATGTTTGCGCCACGTATTGTGCGTACGTCTAGTACATTGGAAGCGTGCCTTCCGTCGATCACAACGTGATCAATTTGGTTTCGTGTGTTTTGATCAGGGGACAGCCAAGTGGCCTTATGGATATCTTTATGTTGGAATCTGGTGCTACTAACTGTCATGTTTCGTGCCGCGGCGAAGTCGATCAGTCTCATACCGTTATCGGTGGCTTCGTCGTGGAGACTGAATTTTCCGATCGTCGGACCAAAGAGACTCTCCTTGCCCACCTTGGCATTAAAGTCGCCTAACACGATTTTAACATCGTGGCGGGGGCAATGCTCATAAGCTTTGTCGAGGAGCTCGTAGAAGTCATCTTTGGTCGTTTCATCCTTCTCATCCGTCGGGGCATGGACACAAATTAGGCTGATGTTGAAGAATTTTGCCTTGATGCGGATAGTGGCTAGGCGCTCGTTCACCGCCGTGAACCTCGAGACTAGATGACGCAGTCTCTTCCCAACCACAAATCCAACACCAAATTCGTGCCTCGACGCATGACAGCTGTAGTAGATATCACAGGATGCTCTTTTGGAGCAACCCTGTCCCGTCCATCGCATTTCCTGTACAGCGGTGATGTCAGCTCTATATTTTTGGAGGACATCCACCAGCTGGATAGAGGCACCTTCCCTGTAGAGGGTTCGGACATTCCAGGTGCATATCCGTAAATCGTTGTCCTTTGGGCGTTTGCGGGAGTCGTCAACATTAGAGGGGTTCATTATCCGAGGCTTGTTTGGAGGTTTCATTGGAGGGTATTTTAACGTGGTGGGTTCCAAGCCCGACGCACAACCATTCATTCAAGGCCATGGAGAAGCCCGCCGCACACATTAGTTAACTCACTGACGGTTGTCAGATCGCTATCCAGGGGACGCCACGAGGAGGCTGTGTGTCGACTTGAAACGTAGAAGCGCAAGGATCGACCATGGACGCACCTGCGACTGTCACGAACTTTACCTTGTGTCCTACGCCCCAGCCCCCCCTAAACAAAGCTAAACTAAACAAAAAAATAACAAAAAACTAAATCAAACCTAAAATTCAAGTAAAAAAAAAAATCGATTTCGGAAAACTCAAGTGTAATCCAGTCTCTTTAAGAAAAATGTGTTTGCAACTGACAGCGAGTGACATTATGAAAGACGCTCAACGAATTCACGAATTCAGAGGGGATATCACCTATGCATTAACGTCATTTATCAGAGAAGTTGATTCTGTGCAGCAGTTGATAGAAAATCAACCGGCCCTTCAGACCTACATTCATCAGCGTGTAATTCTAAACAAAATTCAAGGTGGAGATCTGCACGTATTGATAACATTGGGTTCGAGTCCAACGTGGGAGAAGACTTAAGTAATTTTAACTAGGAATTTTGGCGTAATAGAGTCACACCATCATCTTTATCAGCAAGCATTTTCAGCTATTAATAACGCTATTTTTAGTTACTTTAAAACTCTTCGTAATATATTATATAAAATTAATGAAAAATATGAATTCGATAATGAAAAGCCAAGTGAATTCAGTCCAATTAATACAGAAAAAATAATTTTAAGAACATTTTTGAATAATATTAATTTAAATTTGGCTTCAATAATTATTAACAATAGAATAACAACTCTGAGAGAAGCATTTAAAATACTAGAAAAAGAAGGTTTAATAAGAAACAAAGAAGGTAGAATAAATCATGGAAATAAAAATAATCAACAAAATTTCAACTAAAGAAAAAATTATAATCAGTAGACTGAAAATAATAATAATAATGAACATCGCAGTCCAATTTCAACATTTGAAAATAGGCAGGTTTTACCGCAACAACATTTTCAAAACCTTCAACGACAACCTAATTCGCAAATATATTCAAATCGAAATAACCAAGCAAATTTTCAAGGTTATAACAATCAAAACAGACAGACAGATTCACGAGTTTACTCTAATCAAACAAGACAAAATTTTAATCCTTGATATAATTCACAACAAAATACTCAAAGATATAACAGTGAGGCAAATAGATATTAACCAGTAATTTGGGACAACTATCAAATCAATGTCAAACATATAATAACAACAATATTGAGAAAACAAATGCAGATTTACAAATGGAAACGGATTACATTCAGGTAGAAGAAGAAAATTAATTTGTTAATGAATTAAACCATGATCAAGTAAATAATCAAGCACTACCAATAGTACAGTTAACTATTAAGAACAATAAATTAAAAGCGCTAATTGATACAGGTTCTACTACATCACTGTTAGATCAAAACAAATTGCCCCAATATGAACGAATGTTGCTAAACAAAAAAGTTTATTTTACATCTCTTAACAACACCACTACTATAATTCACGAAATAATAACTGAATTGCCTTTACAGTTTAAAGAAGATGCAACTATGTCGTGGAAATTGACCGATTTTAAAGATAAGCCCTTTGATGCAATGCGCTAGGACAAAATTTATTAAAACCAATGGGAACCGTGATAGATATGAACAATGAAACCATTACTATAAATGGAAATAAATTAAAATTCATGGATTCATGTCCATACCTCTACCACGAAATCCACCAATTAGAAAATACCGACATAAACGAAATTAAAATCAAAAATTTAACTAACTTTTAATGACTATAATGCTAATGACAATATAGAAACAATACATTCACAACAAGAAAATACTTACGAACATATTGGAATGCTAGATACTATTGTAAATAGATTTCGAACACAGATAATTTTAACTGACAATAAACAAAAAAACATAGACGTGATGCACAATAACAAAAAAATATATATAAACTCGGTAGATTTGGAAAATAATTTAGAAAATATTTTACGACGTTATATTGATAAAGGTAAAATTAGAATATATTCAGAATTAGACGATACTAAGTATAATATTTTACAAAATAAAATTATTGAAAAGTATGAAGGAGACAGTGGTGTCAAATTTGTTTGATGTTCATATCATGCCATAGACGTTCGGACCGAAGATGAAACTTCGGAAACTTTAATTCAAAAATACATTAACAATTGTACAGTTTGTAGTAAAGTTAAGTATGATCGAAATCCAATTAAAGAAAAGTTTCACATAACAGATACACCAACGGATATTAAACAAATTGTCTATATGTATATTTATACAAATTCTAAATAAAATTTTTTTACATTTATTGATCGTCTTTCAAAATTTGCTACAGCATACTACTTAGAAGACTGAAATAATCAGACTATTATAGAAAAATTAAGATTGTACAAATCACAACGAAGACATTTCATTAAATTAATATGTGACAATGAATTTAAAAGTGTAAATATAAAAGAGTACTTAAGAAACGAAAATATTGAGTTACATTTGGTAAAACCAAACAATCACACTGGAAATGCAGATATTGAAAGACTGCACAGTACGATTGGTGAAAAAATTAGAATGTCATCTATTGAACATAAGTCACTTATCATAAAAGATGAAATAAGTAAAGCAATTGAATTTTATAATAACAGTCAACATTCAGTAATAAAGGAAAAGCCTATAAAAGTTGAATTTGGAAATTGTAATAAAGAATATTTTAATTTCTAAAGAAAAATATATCACAAAAAGAAATGAAAAAAGAGAATTAAATACAGAAGAAAGACAACAGGGATATATCAAAAATTATAAGTCGTTAAGACATAAAGAAGAGCCTAAGTTTAAGTTAAACAATTTGGAAAATATTCATTCTTCAAATATAAAAAGAAAACTAAATTTTATGGCATCGTTGATCCAAATCATATGTCATAAAATAAAATATATAAACAAGTACAAAAAAAAAAAAAAATATAAAAACAAAAACACATTGGAAAATATTTTATTATTAATTATTTAATTGTTATACATGATGTTCGGGCAGAATAACTCTATAATATAAATTTTGTAAACAGCTGTTTTTAATTATAACTTTAGTATATCATACGACTCATAAATTGTACCGAATACTTAATGCAATTATTATTAATTTCATCAACACTAAACTATCCATACTTATCGAAAGCTTTGAATATTATAACGGATTATCACAATTTGCCTATTCTCGAATTTTATATATCTTGTAATGTGAATATACATATGTACAAAAAATAAAGAGGCACTTGCACTTCGGAAGACAACCAGGAAAGGTGTTTTTATCTGTCCCCAACACATGAATTAAAAAAAAGAAAAGAAAATAAGTTAATGAATCTCTAATTCGAAGATGTGCCTTAATCTATTTTATTCATTCATTCTTACACTCTCTCTAAAAGTAGTCGTTGTCTACGTTTGGTACCCTAAAGTACTTATTTTTTTTTTTTTTAATAATGTTCTTTAAAATCTCTACATATTCCACGAAAAGGATCATTTTGAGCATAATTTGTTTTGCATATGATAAGTTTAATAGGAATAAAATAATGTGAGCTTATTTCATTTAGTAAATACGAAGATGATAGAATGCCATTCAAAAGCTTTACAACAAATGTTATATTCAGCATTTTTCTTCTGCTTACTCTGTAGGTTAATAAGCTTTAATCGATGTTCATACGGGGGAAGCTTCAATAGAGTATTCCAACAAAAACTCCTCGGTGCAAAAACAAGAAATTGTTTTTGAACCGACTCAATTTTACTTATGTAGCAATTATATTGAGAATTCCAGACAGGAGATGCATACTCAAGGATGGGTCTTACAAGTGACGTGAATAGCGTTTTTTTTGTATAAGGGTCGTTAAACTCTTTTAACCAGCGTTTAATAAATCCTAACGAAGTTTTAGCTTTGTTCATACACGAGTTGATATGTAAGTTAAAACTTAATTTGGAGCCCATTGTCACACCCAAACCAACAAATACATGACTCAGAGTCTGATCCTGTAAAGAATATTTAGCAGACAAAGGTTGTCTCCTTGTAAATGTCATAAACTTACATTTATCCAGATTGACATCATTAACATCAAGTTTAATCAGCACCATTTTGAAAAATATAGATCGTCTTGCAGAAGTTTTTGTTGGATTATAGAGTTGTAAGATAAGAACAACTTTACGGTAAATTACTTTTTATTTTCTGTTAGTGATATATGACTCTATCCATCTCAAAAGCAAGGGCGGAAATCCAATCAAGCCTAGTTTTTTAATAAGGAGGCCATGATTGACTTTATCGAATGCTTTGCTAAAATCAGTATATATAACATCAGTTTGTTGCTTATTAATAAATCCATTCATTATACATGTAGTGAATTCTAAAAGGTTAGTCGTAGTAGATCTCCCCTTAAGGAACCCATGCTGAGATGTGTTGATCAAAGTTACAACAGAGTGCATAATTTGGGTAGTAACAATTAATTCAAATAACTTAGGTATCACACTTAATTTATCAATACCTCTATAATTTGATATATTAGATTTAACACCATTTTTATGTAGAGGAACAATAAAAGATTCTTTCCAACAATCAGGGAAATAACCTGATTTTAAACATTTGTCAAAGATTATGACAAGAGGTTTATATATCGGAATATTATCGGGCCCAGATTTAAATGACAGCTCAAGAGATTAAAGGTGGTGAAGAACATCTAGAGGATCTATGGTTGGAAAATAAATAGTGTTAAACGAATCAATGGAGAAAGGGTAAGAGTCATATGTCGACGGATATAGTGTTGACAGTTATAATTTTTTCATTTATAATATACGCACTTTTGAAATTTAGGGTGCATTTGAAGAAACATATAAAAAGGAAATCTCAAAATCTGTAAACAAACTCAATGTCTAGTAATGGAAGACATTTTCGGAAAAAGCAAAATATAAACTAAAATTCAAAAAGTAAGTAACAGAAGTTGAGAAAATTATTAAAACTCGGCAAGAACAAGAACAAACAATCCAGGAACGAAGTATTGCCATATTTAATTGTTTCAAGATAATACCAGAATTTTTAGGTAAAACTCCGGAGCTAGATAAATTTTTGAACAATGTTCAAATAATTGAAAAAACTATACCAGCAGAAAGCAAACAAGATTATTTACAATTAATGAGAAACACCAAGTAACGTAGGAACATATTTAGTTACACCAACAACATTTCCCACACTAATAAAAATCTTTAAAATTTTATATAAAAAAAAAAAAAATCCAAATAGAATCTTTTAGTAAATATCACAACAAAAACGTAACCAAATTTGCAAACAATAATCCTTAAACCAAATAACTGAATAGCTTTCAACGTATTCAAAAAGGGAATGTCCAGTAAACACATTAGAGAAGCAGTAGAAATCGCTCAAGAAATAGAAGTTACTGCAACAAATAATCAAGTTTTATAGACAAAATAACAACCAAATAAGAAATACCCAACCAACAAGGTTATTTCCATAATTTTAATAATCAAAATTATAAGTAATAGAAATAGCAACAACCATTCAAAAAACAATGGCTATAGTAATCAAACTCAAAGTAAGTACAATAACTAAAGAGGACAAAACAATAACCATAGAGATAAAAAAGTAACTAAAGAGGGTAAAGGAACAGCCAAATCAGTCAAAATGCCACTAACTATAGAATTAATAACAACAGAAGTCCGAACAATCAAAGAAGTATTGGAAACGCAAGTACCTACTTTCCTAACAGACCTAATAATAATAATAATAGACAAGAATTAAAAGACCAGGGAAACGATTCCAACCCCGGAATATTATAGATAATAATACTACTAATTAGATTTATTAATTATTGCATTCAGATATGGTTGTAAAAATTAAAATTTAACATTTTTAATTGAAACTAATCGATCTGTAAATCCGTATTGAAAAACGAAGATGCTTATGAGAAAAAATTCTAGTACACTAGGTACACCAATTATACCAATAAACTTCGAAGATAAAACAATAAACTACAAATTTCACATAGTATGTTTGAGCCACCCTAATGGCCCTCTCCTTTTCTATTCTTTTTCTATTCTTTCTCTCCTATTCTTACCTTTTCAACTTCTTATATATATATTATACATTCCTTTCGAATACTTATAACCGTACGGTCAATCCTAATATATTGTCAATTTCACTTTTTATATTTATATTACAATAAATTAATTTGTAAATTATCATAAAACCGATCTCCCGGTCTTATTATTTTTTCACTCAAATCCCCCTTGCGATCTCTCCTAAAACCAAGCCACCCAGAGCTTAAACATAGGTCCTTCGAGCCACTAAGTGCCAGCGAAAGAAACAAAAGAACATATATAAACCCAATGAGGTTAGTGCAGTGCCGCTAAAAACATTAAACATTAAACCCAAAATAACTTACTTACTTTACTTTTAATGGCACAACAGCCCATGGAGGGCCTAGGCCGAGCTTTTTCGCATCCACTCATGTTGTGCGTGTTATATTTGTACATGAATGGAAGGGACCTACAGTTTAAGGCCGAATCCGAACGGCGAAGTGAAAAGCTTTTCATAGCAATTTATACTCTTGTAGGTTTGCCATTGCCTGCCAAGAGGTGGTGCCGTGTAGAAAAATTATTTTTTTTACTTTTTTTTGTTTTGATTTTGCCTGTGCCGAGATTCGAACCCCGGACATTCTGCGTAGCAGCCCAACACACTACCACTACGCCACAGCGACAACCCAAAATAACATAAACATTAAATTCTAACAAACAATAAAAACAAATAAAAAGTGCAACAAGTGCAACATTGACCAACAATCAACCACCAACAAGTACAGCACAGCAAGTAAACCCCAGGAACCATTCCCTCCCTTTGTCCAGTATTGAAGTTAGTAGAAGTTTTTATTTATTTCCTAAATTTTACTTCTGAACTTCATATCTACACAATATTTTAAATTTTCCCCATAGTTAAAATATTGTGTATAAATTGTATATATTTCCGTATACATACATATTGGTTCCAACATACAAAATTATCTTTTGTATGTACATAAAGCAAATAAGTTCCGTGTACAACAACTATATTCGTTTACCTCCAAACGATAAACCTGTACAAAATTATTACACCTTGTGCAATAAATTTAGGAACACTTTGACGAATTAAAGTACTTTATTATATTATATATATTTTTATTTTATTTATTTCACATTAAATTAAAATATATATATATATATATATAATCAGGTTGACATTTTACAACAACAAAAATAAATATATTCATTTTCATTGAATATTTTAAATTATTTTTACCTACAAAATGTTGCACTTAGCATTTTGAAGGTTAAAAAAAAAACTAAAGGAAATATTTCTTGTTTCCAGAAAAATATATAGTTACTAATTTAAATACAATTATTTTTAATATATATATTTTTTTCTTTCCATTTCCTGGATACTTATTACAATTTTATTTGTTCAAATAATTCTAAATTTCTTAGAATAATTTAATGCCTGTTGATAGAACGCCTCCCATGCAAAGCGATTCTGTTAAGATAAATAAAAAACCCCTTTTAAAAATGTCAGACGAAGAGAATGCTCAAAAACAACGCGAGCAACAAAGAGAAAAAAAAGAACTCGCTAAGTCCCAAAAAAGGCGAACTTATAGTATTTCAATGCAGAAGTTCATTGCCGAAAGTGACAATCTTGTACAATATTGCGATAAATTTAATAATTCTTCTCTACAAGATCACACCGAATCTCTTTTGGCTGTGAAGCGAAGTAGTTTTTGCCATTGATGTCAATATCATTAGCGTATGCTAGCAGCATGACACTCTTGTAGAAGATAGTGCCAGAGATGTCGATGTTCGCAACTCGAATTATTTTCTCCAGCATAAGGTTAAAGAAGTCGCACGATAGGGAGTCTCCTTGTATGAAACCTCTTTTGGTATCAAATGGTGCGGAGAGGTCTGTCCCAATTTTCACTGCGCTGGTGGTGTTGGTCAGTGTCATTTTGCAAAGACGAATGAGCTTTGCAGGGATACCAAAATCAGACATTGCGGCGTACAAGTGATCCCTAATCGTGCTGTCGAAGGCGGCTTTATAATGGATAAATAGATGATGGGTGTCGATCTGTTTTTCTCGGGACTTTTCCAGGATTTGGCGTAGTGTGAATATCTGGTCGATGGTGGATTTACCAGGCCTGAAGACACACTGATAAGGTCCAATCAGTTTGTTGACGATGCGCTTCAGTCTTTCGCACAGTACGCTCGATAGAACCTTATATGCAATATTAAGAAGGCTTAACCCACGGTAGTTGGCGCAGATCGTGGAATCACCTTTCTTATGGATTGGGCAGAGTACGCTGAGATTCCAATCACTTGGCATGCTTTCATCTGACCATATTCTGCATAGAAGCTCATGCATGCGTTTTTTGAGCTCTTCGCCTCCGGTCTTAAACAACTCAGCAGGCAGGCCATCTGCACCTGCAGCCTTATTGTTTTTCAGCCGAGTAATGGCTGTTAAGACCTCCTCATAGTCAGGCGGCGGTACTTCAACGCCGTCAGTGATTGGGGTTTCCGGAGTGGGTTCCGCAGTGGCGGGATTATTGCCGTCTTCGCCATTAAGCAGCTGCGAAAAGTGCTCCCTCCATAATCTCGTTATGCCCTGGATATCTGTCACCAGATTTCCATCTTCATCCTTGCAGGAAGAGGCCTCGGTCTTTAAACCAAGAGTCAGGCGTCTTATTCTTTCAAAGAATTTTCGGACCTCGTTCCTGTCCCGCAACATTTCGATATCATTGAACTCGCGTCTCTCTTTATCTCTTTTCTTGCGCCTGAAAAGACGTTTCTCCTCCCTCCTCAACTTTCTGTATCGCTCCTTAGCAGGTCGCGTTGCAACTGACTGCAGGGTGGCTCTCTAGACTGCGTTTTTTGCTTCAGTAGCATCGCGACACTCTTGGTCGTACCACATATTTCTCCGTCGACGGTGGTAGCCTAGCACCTCTTCGGCAGCCGTACGCATAGAGCGGGAAATGTGCGTCCACTGCGCGCATATATCATCAAGTTGAGGGGTGTTTTGCGAAAGGAGAAGTGCAAGTTGGTTGGCAAAGACTTTGGCTGTCTGTTGTGATTGCAGCTTTTCGACATCCAGCTTTCTCTTTGTACCTATCCGTACGCGTTTGCTACACATATACGTGTGCAGACCTTGGCTGCAACCAAGTAGTGGTCTGAGTCGATGTTTGCGCCACGTATTGTGCGTACGTCTAGTACATTGGAAGCGTGCCTTCCGTCGATCACAACGTGATCAATTTGGTTTCGTGTGTTTTGATCAGGGGACAGCCAAGTGGCCTTATGGATATCTTTATGTTGGAATCTGGTGCTACTAACTGTCCTGTTTCGTGCGGTGGCGAAGTCGATCAGTCTCATACCGTTATCGGTGGCTTCGTCGTGGAGACTGAATTTTTCGATCGTCGGACCAAAGAGACTCTCCTTGCACACCTTGGTATTAAAGTCGCCTAACACGATTTTAACATCGTGGCGGGGGCAATGCTCATAAGCTTTGTCGAGGAGCTCGTAGAAGTCATCTTTGGTCGTTTCATCCTTCTCATCCGTCGGGGCATGGACACAAATTAGGCTGATGTTGAAGAATTTTGCCTTGATGCGGATAGTGGCTAGGCGCTCGTTCACGGCCGTGAACCTCGAGACTAGATGACGCAGTCTCTTCCCAACCACAAATCCAACACCAAATTCGTGTCTCGACGCATGACAGCTGTAGTAGATATCACAGGATGCTCTTTTGGAGCAACCCTGTCCCGTCCATCGCATTTCCTGTACAGTGGTGATGTCAGCTCTATATTTTTGGAGGACATCCACCAGCTGGATAGAGGCACCTTCCCTGTAGAGGGTTCGGACATTCCAGGTGCATATCCGTAAATCGTTGTCCTTTGGGCGTTTGCGGGAGTCGTCAACATTAGAGGGGTTCATTATCCGAGGCTTGTTTGGAGGTTTCATTGGAGGGTATTTTAACGTGGTGGGTTCCAAGCCCGACGCACAACCATTCATTCAAGGCCATGGAGAAGCCCGCCGCACACATTAGTTAACTCACTGACGGTTGTCAGATCGCTATCCAGGGGACGCCACGAGGAGGCTGTGTGTCGACTTGAAACGTAGAAGCGCAAGGATCGACCATGGACGCACCTGCGACTGTCACGAACTTTACCTTGTGTCCTACGCCCCAGGCCCCCCCCAAACACAGAGCCAGTGAATGCATAAATAGGCGCACGTGCAGTAAATGCACTGGTACACATGATGTCAAA
Source organism: Palloptera scutellata (assembly GCA_958295655.1). Classification (NCBI taxonomy): domain Eukaryota; kingdom Metazoa; phylum Arthropoda; class Insecta; order Diptera; family Pallopteridae; genus Palloptera; species Palloptera scutellata. The sequence goes on from OY282451.1 coordinate 30,538,795, forward strand.
GACTAAAAATAATAGTAATAAATGTGTAAACTGCCCTGGTCTTGTGAAAAATAAAATTATGGATGTTGACGTTAATCAACACGCATTCAGTAGAGAATGTCCTGTGTATAAGGGAATGATTTAACAAATTGGCGTGTTATATCACTCAGCAAGCACAAGTGATGCTGAGTGTCTATACTATGTATTTGAACGAAATTCCTACAGAAATATTTGAATCCTATGATTTAAATATACTTATTGGCGATTTTAACATTAACATAAATAAAACAACAACATACAGCAAAAGACTAGAAGATATATTTTCAACAGTATCTATGGACCAAAATATCGGACCATGAAACAATTAAATGCCAAATTAATACTACCACTAAATACATATAACATGAGAACAAATACACCAATGATTTGCTGGTAAAACTATAGTAGTGAAAAGTTAATACACAGGTTACGCTTTTACAACTTCAGTGAAATAGATAAAATGCTCATAAACAATCAAGCAAACATACTAAATGATGCAATAGTTGACGTAATGGCATCCACAAAGGTGATTTAAGATAAATTAATGAACAAATGGTATGGCCGCGAATTAACTGACTTAAATAAACGAAAAAATTAGCTCTACAAATTAGCTAAAAATAATAATAGCAGATGGAGTACGTATAAAAAAGTCAAAAAACAATACAAACAACTAATAAAAATTAAAAAAGCTAAATAAATGGAATATAAAAATATTATAAATAAAAAAATGTTTAAAGTAAGCAATTAATAGTTCAAATGAAAACAATACACTAAATAAATTAAACTAAATGGTGTGATAATAGAAAATAAAGTGGAAATGGCATTTGGTTTAATCAAATTTTTAGTAGACAGCATAAATGATATAAATGAAACTATTGAAAATGTGAAATTCAACAAAATAATCAAGAATAAAACAAATAATAACAATAAAAAATAAATTCAAACAAATTACAACAAATGTAATAATTCTAATAGTAAAAGACTTAATAAGTAGAATCATTGGAAAAAGAACTATTATCTGAAGGTGTTATTAAAGACTCAATCGAATACAGGGCTATTTTTATACAAAATTAATAAAAAATAGTATGCTAAGTGGTGAAGTACCGAATGCATGGAAGATTTCTACAATCATCCCAATTGAGAAGATTAAAAAAATAATAAAACCGGAAGATATTAGACTTATAAATAATTTACCGTGTAATGAGAAAATACTCGAAACTGTGATAAATACCCAACTAGTGCAATATTTAGAATATAATCAAATAATTATACAACAGCCATCAGGATTTAAAAAAAAATATTTGTGAGAAACAGCCTTAAACAGATTGGAAAGATGAACTCAAAAAAAAGTAATAGTTTCAGTGTTCTTCCTCTTCTTTTAATGTCATGTTGTGCGTGTCATATTTGTACATGAATTTCAGTGTTCCCCGATTTAAAACGGGCTTTCGAAGCAATTGATAGAGATATCCTCCTGCAAAAACTACATTAAATTGGCGTTAAAGATGTTGAACAAAAATGGTTCCGCAGTTTCCTCACAAGTCACAGACATGGAACATAATAAAATGTCGGACGAGATAGAGGTCAACATAGGAGTTCCTCAGGGATCGGTACTCGCACCTATTTTATTCATAATTTATATTAATGACATTATTACCGCATTAAAATATTCGGTTAGTATCATAACAACGGTTACTGACTGTAATATAAACGTAGCGCTAATCAATATACAGGAGGGCTTAGATAATTTGTATAAATGGCTTGCGCAAATTGAAACTAAATGTGTCAAAAAAAAAATGTCATGTAAGTATTAAGATCTAAATATAAATAACGAGCAAATTGAATAAATAGATGTTACAAAATATCTGCTAAGGAGCGGTACAGTGACCAGCAAAGAAGATGTAAACATTTTAAAAAAGATATAAAAATAATAATATACGAGTCTAAGTCCATAATTGAGCCACATTTTATATATTGTCCACCAGTACTATTTATAATTATTGATACCCAAATCGATAATCGATAATTGCAAAAGTTACAAATACTGAAAAAAAAATTAAATTTAACATTAAACATGGAAGATAAACGAAACATATGATATCAAGGCTTGAAATGTTTCAATGAACTACCAGATGATATAAAGAAAATGAAAATGTTAACTAATTTAAGGCTAAATTATATTTGCATTGTAAAACTTTATATTTAAGATAAATACATTAAATTTGTTATTTTGTTTTTTTAACTAGGCTCAAGAAAAAGAAAAGAAAAGAAAATGAAATTAAATGAAATAACATAAATTGCGACAACGCTGGCGCGACCGTTGCGCAATCTTTTCAACATTTCATACACAACTGGTGTATTTCCGTCTTGTTTTAATTTATTACTTTTTATGATAATTAATCAAACCTAAACTATTAGAAAATCTCACATCAAACGCACTTGAAACAATTGTTTTATATACTTATAATGATATAACAGAAAAATAATATTTCTATTTTGCTACTTGTAAAATATACCGCACGGAACAACAAATTAACCTTTTATGCACATAACTGCAACAAACTTTTAACTAGACTTACCACTATTTTTTATATTTTAGCGGATTTTTAATAATAACCAAAAATTTTCATTTGGTTGTGTAGCCGACCGATTCATTTGCGTATATAATTTCACAATGAAATGTTGGAGTACACGAATTACTGAAAAGGGTATAAATTTAGCTGCTAAAAGATCAAGTCTACATATTTGTTTTTGTTTTGCAGTGCACACACAGGGTGTACCTCTATGAATGCAGAGCATTGTGTTGATTGGAAGGAAGATTAATATAGGTAGGTGATAGGTTTGATTTAAATTGCAAGGGCCACTGGAGAAAATATTTGTAGTTGTACGACAACGTAAGTGTGAGTGAACACTCTATAGTGTATTGTGATGACTCAATTGCTGTAGTCACGGTTGCCACTTACTAATTTTATTTTGTACCAATAGTTACAAAAAGGAAAAAAATTATATAGAAAAATTATCTTTATTAAAAACTTTTTGTCAGTTTACCATATTAGAAGAAAAGATAAACAAAAAAATAAATAATAATTCATATTATATGTGCAGGGTGTTTTCATATAATTTAATGTTATGGTCAAGAATTTAGCTTTATTATAAAGATAAGGATTTGCCATTATGTTTTAAAAACGATTTCGAGCAAGTGGCCGCCGCGGCTGGTTCGAATAAATTCCAGCCGAGACCACTTTTTGCAGCAATTGGGGCCGTATGTCAGTAATAACGCGCCAAATATTCTCTTCCATGGCGTCAATCGCCTCGGGCTTATCTGCGTAGACAAGCGACTTCACATCATACAAAAAATAGTCCAGCGGTGTTAAATCGCACGATCTTGGAGGCCACGCCACAGGCCCACAACCACGACGCGAGATAATGCGCTCACCAAAAGTTTCCTTCAATAAATTGATTATTTCTTTAGCTGTATGGCATGTAGCGCCGTCTTGTTGGAACCAAAGGTCGTCCACATCAACATCCTCCATTTCAGGCACGAAAAAGTCATTAATCATGGCTCTATAGCATTCCCCATTGACTGTAACATTATGACCGGCTTCATCTTTGAAGAAATATGGACCAATGATTCCCTCTGCCCGTAGAGCACACCAAACAGTGACTTTTTGAGGATGTAACGGCTTCTCAACAATGGCTTGTGGATTATGATCACTCCAAATGCGACAATTTTGCTTATTAACGTACCCATTCAACCAAAAGTGAGCTTCATCGCTGAACAAAATTTTCTAGCGAAAATCGGGATCGGTGGCCATCTCGTTTTGGGTCCATTCCCCGAACGTGCGAAGCGCTTGATGGTCGTTCGGCTTCAATTCTTGAAATGGCAAACCAAACTGAGCATAAATCAAGTGACAGATGTCAAAAAGACCAACTCCGAAAAAAGTATTGCCAGATTGAAATCCTCACTTCTAAAAAAAAAACACCCTTTATATGTATATTTTTTTAATTTTTTTTAACGATATTTTATTAAATAAATTAGTAAATTTACTATTTACTTATTATTTTATACAGATAAATTATTAACAAAATACGTTATTAGGATTTCAACTAGTACATATAACTAACGTGAAATTTGATTCAGTTTAATACATATTTCTTACGATTCTCTACTACGTTATGTATGTATGTCAGAGATTTGATCATCGCAAGGTTAGATGGCTTGGTGGGTTTGAATCTTCGCACCAAGTCATCTGTGTTGTGAACTTTTGTGGCTTCAGGATTTAAATGTTTCTTTAGCCGCTCTCTATGGGCTTTGGCGAACTTAATAATTACTATGTAAATTGTCTTAACGATTAAGTCACGGTGAAGAAATTAGTTCTGAAATCTTTGGATAATTTGGATATCTTTTTGAAGGGCGCAACACCATAGTTGTGCATCATACGTCCACACGGGTTTAAATATTTAGTTTTTTTATTAGTATATTAAGCAAGCTGTCTTTGAGACATTTAACAATAGATTTATAAATAAATATAATTTAAAAAGAAAAATAAAAACATTTAAATAAAATAAAAACAAAAATGCATGGTGAGTGTCCAGTGACACACCCATATTTTACAGTTTTATGTACTAGGTACTTCGCATTGTTTGCTTGAGGGATTTGTATTGCATTTAATTGCACAGGTGAGCAAGTATTGCCCCGTGATGAGATGTTTTGAGACAATAATAGGCATTAGCCTTTTAATAAACAACGATTCCAAGACTTTGAAAGGGATTGGTAGCAGACTTATGTATGCGGTATGACTTTGCATCTCCAGCATTTTTACCGGGTTTTTGGATCATTTTTATTTGTGCAACCTTCCTTTGTGGTGGGACAAAGCTAGTTCTCAACACAGCATTATAGAGTTGGGTTAGGAAGGTTGTTGCCTGCTCTGGTAATTCCTTCAGAATTTTTTCTGTAATCAGATCATATTCTAGAGCCTTCGCAGGTTTACATTTGTTTATAATTGACCGCACTTCATTTTTTGTGAATCGAGATATCGGTAAATCTAGTTGATATGGCTGACCTAAGAGCTCGGATACTTCAGCTAATATTTCCACTGGTGGTTCGTAAGGATTAGGAATAAATACATTTTTAAGTTGTTGCGCGAAAATTTGTGCGTTTTCGTGGTCACTTTTCGCCCACGTTCCATCGGGTTTTCGTATTGAGGGTTGTAATTGTGTTGGTCTTTTCAATTTATTTGCTGCCTTCCAAAGAGAATAATCAGTTGCAAAAGTTTCTTCGAGTTTTTCAATATAATTTGTGAATATGGTATAATGTTTTTGTCCTCAACTAACAGTTTTTAACTCCTTGGTTTTAGCATTCAAGTGCTTTTATCGCCTGGGAGCTGTGTTTTTTGACAAATTTTCCTTGCTAACCTTTTTTCTTTTATCTTTTCCATGATTGAAACGGAATACTTGTTTGTGTAGGAACTTGTAATAACTGGAGTAGAAGACCAACCCGATTGTTGAATACAGTCATTAAAGTGTTCTACTGCTTCTGTAATGTCGTTGGGTGTTTTTAGTAGCAGTTTCAGTTTAATCGTTGTGGCAACTAACTCTCTAAAGAAAGGCCAATTGGTTTTATAATTATGGAGCATACATGGCTTGTTTACTTCCTTTGGCGTTTTGCTAAGAATAATTATCACAGGGGAATGGTTATTACCGGGACTTTCACGCCTTCTTTTTGGGCGCGATACGTCAACCCAATCCTCGTTAAGGTCACATTTTTCTGTAGACATAGTACTACTATTTAATGAAACTTTGTTATTTGCCTTTTCAATGTTTTTCTGCCTTGGTAAAAGTTCCCTTAGTGAGGAGCTTCGTTTTCTCTCTAATGTTTTCAGTTTTTGATAGGTCTCAGCTGTTGTTGTTCATTTGATGTTATTGCTTCTGACCATGTTGTTGTTGATGTTGTTTGTGCTTGAACCTGCGGCTGTTGTTATAGTTGCTGATGTTGCTTCTGTGACAATTGTTTTTGTTGTTGATCTTGCTGTTGTTTTCGATGTTGCTACTGTTAATGCTTTGCGACTACCATTTTTGCTGTCGCTGTTGAACGAATGTTGCGAATGTTGGACACTCATGGTCCGCTGCAGAGTTTTGGACAAGTTTGTGCTAAGTTCGTACACAAACCTTAATAATTAGTAGTAGACTGGCGGCGCTAGTAGTTGAATAACGATGACAGCTCAGACAGCTGACCGTATTTACACTCCGCCTTTGAGTGAAATTAAAATAAAATATTGCGAAACGGGAATATTGCGCGGTAAAATGTTTTTAGAGCGAATTCAACTAAATTTTGATTTAACAAAATTTAATAATTATTTTCTGTTTTTTTTTTAACAGTGATCAGGCTGACGATTCGGAATAGCTCAATCGTGTCATTAATCCTTCACACATCTCCTCAAGATTTTAGTATGCAGAACTGCTGTCTAAAAATCACATACACCGGGAACCGACAAAAATCGCACCCAAATTCAATTGAATATTCATTGGTTGTACATAACTATTTTATTGTGAATGGGTAGTGTAGAGTTTTTACCCATGAGTCCCCATGGGTACATTCTTCTGAATTTTAAAAACAACTCATTCCGATTCTTTTTACGTGCTCTTATGTGTATAATAATTTACACACTGCAAATAAATAAATCAAATAAAATACTTTGACATATCTATATTAATAAGGAATGATGTCTCATTCTTTAACATTGAATTAAGTTATTTTTTCGCATTGCACATTTTGAGCTCAGCCAGTGACACCCTTCTTAGAATTTAAAAACATTTAAATTTTACCCTTTCCAACAGATAGTATTTTGAAAAATATGTCCACAATTCGTAATTACTATTAAAGCTAAATTCTAAAAACATATACCAAACGCAGAAATATTAAAAAAAAATTACCAGCAGATTGTACCAAAGTGGACCGTGGCTGCGGCCATTAGTGTTTAATGCGACATCTAGAGTTATTTGATTGCGCTAGGTTTTTTTTGTTTGAAACTCCTTAAGATACTAACCACTAACAATTAATTTATAATTTAGAAATTATTATTTTTTAATTGCTCTCCTAGTTATTGTTGCTGATTCATGCATGCTATAATATATTGAATGATATAAATGAATTATCAAAATAATTCCAAGTTATGTTATTTATTATTTCGCGTTTATTAAATTAAAATTTCCCCATTTTTAAATAGATAAACGTTCAAATCGAGTGAAATTTCAAGGGGTTAACAGCAAGGGGTTAATGGTCGCTGTAGCGTTGTAGTAGTGCGTTCGACTGTTGTGCAGAGTGTCCGGGGTTCGAATTTCGGCACAGGCAAAATCAAAAAGTAAAAGAGCAAAAATTGCCTATGAAAAGCTTTTCACTCCGCTGTTCGGATTCGGCATAAAACTGTACCAAACCCTTCCACTCATGTACAAATATAACACGCACGACATGAGTGGATGCAAAAGCTCGGCCTAGGCCCTCCATGGGATATTGTGCCATTAAAAGAAGAATAGCAACAGTACTTTCTTGAAAAATTATTAAAATTTATTAAGTTTACTTCTTAAGAATAGTTTTTATTTTTACGAGGGGGTAAAAGATGATCGTCGGAGCAAAAATTGTCACGGAAATAAAGGGCAGTGCCCTCTATCAAAGAAGTATGAAAAAAGTGAGGATGCACACACATAACATACACATAAATGATTGCAGCACATATGCATCCACTATGCGCCCTATATCAATTGATAGAAGAGCCCTCTATCGATTAATAAAAGGCGCTGATGTGCGTATAATTAATACTCAATTTATAAAGGGTACTGCCCATCACTTTCTAGTAAAATTTTACATTTCAAACAAAAATCGTTAGATATTTCTAGAGCTGAAAGAATGAGCGAATATAGACTGAAAAAGCAAACGCGACTCACAATCAAATGGCGATTGTATTACGATAAATACTGCAGCAAAAACTGCGGCTGGGAGGCAGCGAGAAAGTATACTTCGTCGAAAAATGGATTTATCAAATATAACACAGTCATTCCTTTCAGTGCTGCAGTTTAACGTCTGTTGTCTGTATACCCAGAGTCGTAACACTTATGTTTAAGTGTTTTTGGAGAAAAATAACATATTATTTATTTTTTCATACAAAAAGATAACGTTAACGATTAACTTTGATTTATACTTTTTATTTGCAAAATTATGTTTTCGAATTTGGCAAGTTCATCTTGTTAGATTATATCTAGCTTGTGCAAATATTCAAGCAACGATACACGACAGAAAATGTTTGTACTAACACGATTTTACCAAAATATTTGTGTAGTGTGTAGCTGGCCTTACACGGTCAGTAATATGTTCTGACAGTATTACTGGTCGTGTTAGGCAAAATATCTCATCAGTATTTGGATTGAATTAAATACTAATGGAATAAATAATGTATGTATGCTGACCATGTAATGCTAATTATTATTCCGAACATTTTAGGCGAGCACGATGCAGGGTTGTGTTTTTAGTTCAAAAGCAATAGCGAAATTACACCGCTGTGTGAACGTGTCATACACTCAAAATCACCCGTTATTGTGTCTACCGCGTGTTGAGTGTAAAGTTTTCTTCTATTGCCGCAATATTACAATTGAAGTGAAGTTTCCAAAAAAAATCTGAGGATTGAAATGGCTATGTCGATACCAAAAGCACCGGGAATAGCACAAATGTTAAAGGACGGCGCGCGGGTAAGTGCAAGACATCAGAACGTTATGAAATTCAATAATGACTTTCCAGAATAAAGTGAATAATAATTGAAATCGAAACTCATGCGCTAGTAGAAGCACCGTAAAAAATTATGGCGCATGCATTAGTCATTGCTATGAACTGTGTGGGAGAGTTCTTATTGGATTTTTTACAAATGTAATGAATTAATTTTCATTAATAACTAACTTTTATTAACTATATTCCCACGCATGCTGTCTGTAGATGTACAGCGGTCTTGAGGAGGCTGTCTATCGCAACATCACTGCCTGCAAAGAGTTCGCACAAACTATGCGCTCGGCATACGGTCCCAATGGCATGAACAAAATGATAATCAATCACCTTGAAAAACAGTTTGTCACAAGCGATGCTGGCACCATTATGCGTGAATTGGATGTAGAGCATCCAGCAGCCAAACTTATGGTTATGGCTAGCCAAATGCAGGATGCTGAAGTCGGGGATGGCACAAATTTTGTAGTAATTTTTGCCGGTGCTCTGCTTGAAGTTGCTGAGGAGTTGCTACGTTTGGGCATAACTACAGCGGAGATCGCTGACGGTTATGAGAAGGCGCTTGAAAGGTCCCTGGAAATATTACCGACACTGATATGTCACACAGTTGAAGATAATCGTGATGTCGGCAAAATAAAAGAAGTTTTAACTGCGGCTTTAATGTCCAAACAGTATGGACAAGAAGAATTCCTAACTGATTTGATAGCACGCGCTTGTGTGTCGATTTTACCAGATGACGGTACCTTCAATGTAGACAACGTACGTGTCTGCAAAATACTAGGTAGTGGCCTATTCAAATCGGAGGTGGTGCATGGCATGGTTTTTAAACGTTTCGTTGAGGGTGATGTCACCTTTGCTGAAAAAGCGAAAATCGTAATTTTCTCCTGCCCCGTCGATATTATACAAACCGAAACAAAAGGTACTGTGCTAATTAAGAGCGCCGATGAGCTAATGAACTTCTCTGCTGGGGAAGAAAATCTGTTGGAATCACAGTTGAAAGCTATTGCCGATACTGGCGTTAAAGTGGTAGTCTGTGGTGGCAAAGTTGGCGATATGGCTTTACATTTCCTCAACAAGTACGGTTTGATGGCAGTACGCTTGAATTCCAAATTTGATTTGCGTCGCTTGAGCCGCGCTGTCAATGGCACAGTGTTGCCGCGTATTACCACACCCAGTCAAGAGGAGTTGGGCTATTGCGACAAAGTATGCATTGAGGAATTGAGTGATACTACAATTGTTGCATTCAGGTAAGGAGATTCTCTATTTGCATCTTGAAGATCATCTATAATCAATCAATTTATAAATTGTCTTAAAAATCTATTGTTTCCCCCGTTCTTCTCAACAGAAATGAAGGCAAAGACTCTCGCATCGCCACCATTGTTATACGCGGTGCCACCGACAACTATATGGATGACATTGAACGTGCTGTCGATGATGGTGTCAATAATTTCAAATCCCTAACACGTGACGGTCGTTATGTACCCGGTGCTGGTGCTACTGAAATTGAATTGGCCACACAATTGGCTGGCTATGCTGATAAATTGCCTGGTTTGGAACAATATGCCGTGCGTAAATTTGCCACCGCTTTGGAAGTATTCCCCAAGGCTTTAGCTGAAAACACCGGAATCAATGGCACCGAAGTGGTCAATCAGTTGTATTTGGCACATAAGGACGCCAGCGGCAAAAATGTCGGTTTCAACATCGATGCAGAAAAGGCGGATTCTGTTGATGTAACAAAAACAAACATCTACGATTTATATCGCGGCAAGTACTGGGCTCTCAAGTATGGAGTAGGCGCAGCCACTACTATCCTGAAGGTTGATCAAATTATTATGGCGAAACGTGCTGGTGGCCCGAAGCCACGCCAGAATACCGGTAGTGACGATGAGAGTTAAGCAGCAGCGGCTGCTGAGCTTGATTTAATTTTATAACTATTCCCTATATCTACTATTTTCTTTATAACTCATTTTCTCGAGCAGTAAAATAATTTATTCACACATGCACTTCGTTCACCACTACTATATCTAGAATTTGAAGTTTTTATTAAACTAAATATTTTTCAAACGAAAAAAAAATCAGTTCGTATTAATTAATTGAATGAGATGAATAATCTTTTGTTGGTCTTTAAATCGCAAACCAATTATTTGTTAAATAATTAACTTGCTTATGTTAATTGCAGCTGCTTTCAAATAATATTCATTAATAAAATATAAATCGCAATTGAATTAAAAAAAATAAAACCCTCAATAAACAAATTTATAACACATAAGTTTTACGTTTTATTATTTCATTAAATAGTATGTACACTATTGGCTTGGTTGGGTGGCTGTTCACAGAACGCAATTTGGGCCAGAACGTTCTATTGTGATACCACATGGTATCGCAGATTCCGAACGGTACTTGTACACTTTCTTATAATTCTAATTCACTTCATATCGGTAGTTATGTAAGAAGGTTGTGAATGACAATTAACCACCAGACCAAGACAAGAATATAACCTGCTCCTCCAGCGAGAGAGTCAAGTGTGATAGGTACCTCGGTGGTTTAATGAATGAATCGATTCCCAAACAGTGGAAAAATGCTTAAGTTGATCCGTTCTATACAGTCCGTTAATCCGTTCTATACAGTCCGTTAATCCGTTCTATGCAGTCCGTTAATCCGTTCTATACAGTCCGTTAATCCGTTCTATACAGTCCGTTAATCCGTTCTATACAGTCCGTTAATCCGTTCTATACAGTCCGTTAATCCGTTCTATACAGTCCGTTAATCCGTTCTATACAGTCCGTTAATCCGTTCTATACAGTCATTTTAAAGTTTCAGATTTTTAGCTAACTATACTAATGTAACTATAGAAGTTAGTATTTTCAACTAAGTACATACATACATATACCTATATTTAGTAAATAAAAAAAATCAATTCAAAGAACCAGTGATAGCCTCATCCTCGTTCCCTTAAAACCCTTATAGTTGTATTAATACATAAGATAAGCAATTACTATATGTCTTCTTAAGACACGTGGAGACTGATTCATATATTAATTTGTAGCACTCTAAGGTCCAAGAAGATATCCCCTCAATCTCTACATTAAAGACAAGTCCTTACAAAATGTCATTCAAACCATAGTTACATCGCATACACAGCTTCGCGATTTCGAGGCACTCCTCTTTGGAACCTGATACAAAATATTTTGTGGACTTTCATGTACAATTAAATTACATTAAAAGAATTTTCAGTGTGGTCGCTGTCCTAAGATTTGATTGTAATTGCATCTCCATTCGTAACTCAGTGATGTTACGGTATCGGTGAACAAAAAAGCAACAACCTATAGAAACAGAGAATACCTCATCATAAAATGCAAGTACCCCATTAAACCTTGAATTAATTAAATGTTTCAAACCCGGCTTGAAATGTCTTACCTCTTTCTATTTATAATTTTAAGCAATTTGAAATGGATTTGATAAGATTTTCATATAACTACAGATTTTCATTACTTATACTAGGTAGGTATTTGGAGGTTATATCAATTATTATCATATTTCTTCCTAGGTAATATAGTGGGCGAAGTCGTTGTCGCGTATAAGTGGGCGAAGCCGCTGTGGCGTTGTTAGTAGTGCACTGGCCTGCTACGGCTACGCAGAATGTCCAGGTCCAAGTCTCGGTATAGGCAAAACCAAAAAGTAGCAAAACAATTTTTATACAAGGCACCACCTCTTGGCAGGCAATGGCAAATTTACAAGAGAAAACATTGCCTAAGAAAAGCTTTTTATTTCGCCGTGTGGATTCGGCATAAAACTGTAGGCTCCTTCTATTCATGTAAAAATATAACACGCTCAACATGAGTGGAAACGAAATCCTCAGTATTAAGTAGGCCCACCATATTATTAGAGCTAAAAAAACATCGATGGTACTATCGATGCATCGATTTTTTTGTATATTCTGAAATCACCGTGTTTGACTACTACTATGCATGATTTTTTATTCTTCTATGCGCAGCTGAGTGAACAACATATAAGTAAAATGAATATTGTTTATTTTTGACCTAAAACACATTTACTAGTAGCAGATTACGGCGGAGTTGGGGGAAATCAAAAACGGTGGACAAGCGCCTTATTTATTTTTCTCTCGCAATATGTATAAGTGCCAGCGGTGGCGCTAGGACTGCGTGTATGTATGTGAGTGATGTGCATATATGAAAATATGGTACGTGCATAGTGGTTACATGTTTGCTTTATTAATGTTTTTGTTTTCGTTTTTGCTATTATAGTAACATCAAAATCTAAGGAAAACGAACTTCCTGATGTTTCTAGCCCAAAGCGGGAAAGATATAGTATCTCTGTAGTCTGGCAGTTTTTTAAAAGCGCCAAGGAAACTAATATGTCCATTTGTAAACAGTACGAAAAACAATACAAAACAGGCGGCAACACAACGAACCTCATGGACCACCTAAAGCGTATTCATCCGGAAATAATAAAATACTAAGAAAGTGAGTTAGATTTTGGCATAAATAAATTTTTAGAAAGAAACTCGTCGTATCCAAATGATTCCCCAAAAATTTAAAATTAGATAAAATGAATACGCAAATGATTACTTCTGTTGTGCAGCCATTTAATATTGTAAACGACTCAGGTTTCCGCAGGCTCGTAAACGAGCTGGATCCAAGGTATCATATACCGAGCAAGACACACCTTCGAAATGTTGTACGGAACAACGAATACGACGAATTAAAAAAAAAAGTTCAACTTGAAATTGATTTGACCTTGTTGCTATAACAACAGATGCCTGGACATCTAAAGCCAACGAAGACTATCTTACTGTGACTTGCCATTTCATTAATATCCAGTTCAAACCTAAATCAGCTGTTTTATCAACGCAAAAACTATTATCTCCAACAAGTCATATATGGCAGACTCTCTCCGAATAGTTTTTAACGAGTGGGGCGATAGTGACTGACAACGATGCATCCATGAAAAAGGCGTGAGAGATTATTAATACGAAGAATTTTCCTTGCTTTAATCACACAACAAACTTGCTGGTCCAAGATCTTCTTAAGCAACCTTTTTATAAACGAAATTTTTCAAAAGCAGCACTATAGCTTACGAGAAATTTAAATAATAGCACAGGGCGTTGATAATATCTATGGTTTAATTCAGGAGGTGGCCACACGATGGAGTAGTGCGTTTCAAATGTTGCAGCGCGTTATAATTACCCACGAATCTATTTCGACCACACGTTTAAGCATTCACAAGGCCCCGCAGCTATCATCTGCAGACAAAATAAGCACGATAAGGAACTTGTTAAAATACTGGACCCGTTCCATGATGCCATCACTTTCATTTATGCGGATAAAAGAGTAACCATATCCACTTATTTGCGAATTACATAAGGGATTAAATGATTTACATACATAACTTGGAAGCGTCAGAGGCTATAACTGCACTGCACTATGTCAAAGATCGTTTGCCTGCACGCCTTTTCCAATACGAAACAATAACAATAACCAGGATCGCTAATATTGTAGATCCGCGATTCAAAAGGATAGGTTTTTAACAGCGTCCAACGCCGAAGAGGCTGTTCAACGAATTGTCCAAACCTCTCAACCAGCATCACCACAAACAGAACTAAAGCGTTTTTCCTTTATGAAGTATAAAACGCAAAGAAAAGTCGTATCTTCCAAGACAGCATTTGGAAAAACAAATCGCAGCAGAGGAATGCAATCCCTTAGAATAAGAACAAGTTAGTTATATTTAAAAAATTGTTGATATTTTTAGGAATGCAATAAGGATATGTTGTCTTTTAAATATTTCAGAGCGCAGATGCTCGCTTAATTGTAATGTTGTTAAACAAACTTTTGTTTTAAGCAAAAACCAAAAACTGTTAGATCTCTGAAATTTCTTTTAAATATCAATAAGGGAATTTGGACAATTCTTTGTAATTAATGACATGTTCCTTAAGTTTAATTAATGTAAAATTAATGATGTGTTTATTTTTAAATAAAATGAAATAATATACAAAAACCTTAATATAAATCTTTTTTTAACTACAAAAGTGGTTATGAAAATAACATGGGAAACATCGAAAACAAAGATGGTGGCAAACATAGATTGTTTTCCACCTCTAGCTATTATGCCAATAAAAACAATATTTTTAATATAAGTAAGAATGAAATATCAAAATTAAATCACTTTTGCTAAGGTTTTTTTGATATTTGTTTTAAGTGTTCACTCGAATTGTTTAAATATTATATTTTTTCATATTCACATCAATTAAATGGAATTTAGGGTTATACTTTTGAAGCTCTCGTCCGGATGTGAAATAATCAAACTACCAAATTAGCTATTGTAGTTTACAATTTTCATAACATTGCCGAGACAAAAATCTCTAAGCATAATATTAGAGATAAAACTATAAAACTGTAGGTCCCCTCCATTCAAGTTCAAATATGGGACGCACAACATGAATGGATGCGAAAACTTCTGCCTAGGCCCTCCATGGGCTGTGGTGCAATTAAAAGAAAGAAAGCAGAGATAAAACTAACCCATGTTGAATTAATGAATAACCTTGTTAAATAAATCCCAAAAGACCCAACATCACACTGCACAAATGCAGTGATTTATGCAGACTTTAATGATACTATTCACTGAAAATATTATCTTTTAATTCTTATCTATGTACATTACAATATTTTTCACTTAAATGAATTTGGATCAAAGGTCACTGATGAATATGAATTATGAACTGCCTAAGAAGAAATTCAAAAATTTTATAAAATTTTTCAAATTAAAAATATGTATTTAAAATATATATTAAAATACTTTTAATTTTCAAATCAATAAGCAATAACTGAACAATTCGATTAGTTTACAAACTAGTCCAAAACAGCTATCATTCTCAAAATTCCATTGGTATAACATTTTTTCCAAAAACATTAATTAGTTAAAATTTGATTGGTTTACAAACTATTCCAGAAACATCTGGACAATTGACTTGTGCCTTGGACAACACAAAAAGACAAAGAAAAAACCAGTTGACGATCAGGAAAGACACCAAATGCGGTACTAGTTCTGGTGTTCAGTAAATCAGTTAATCACAAACGTTAAACCAGTTCTAAGGATAAGTGACCAGACGTACATCATTCTGCTGCATTTTCACAACAAGTATACTTACTTACTCACTTTTAATGGCCCAACAGCCCATGGAGGGCCTAGCCCGAGCTGTTCGCACTCACTCTTTTAAAATTATACTTAATTTCAAAAAAAAACCTACAATGACATACTCTCAAAAACGCGAATGTAATAAATACGGCAGAAGCAAAAAGTAAAGAGTAAAAAAAAAAATTGTATGCGTCAGTGGATAGAAAATTAATTCTTTGCGTTTTGAGTTTTCAGGTTAGGTTTAGTAATCTTGTAAAAACCATATATTATATTACAGGCGTGGCCGAAGGAATTTTTAACGAACAGGTTTTGAAATTGTTTATGTGCTGATTTATGCAAACGATATATACCTTGTATAGATCAGTTTGATGATTCTCTGATTCCATGTGTGCTACATCTACATTAACTTCATTTTAATCGTTTTCATTTTCAATGCATGCAACGCTCTCTGCAAAATCATCATTTTACGAGGCTCAAGGTGCACACAGTATTTTTCATTCAGATTTATTAAATTTTATTTTTCTAAAATTTGTGTTTTAGTTGACATGGGTTTGTTCCTGGGCGTTTTACGGTCACCAACCTGATAGTTTTCTCGAGTTAAAATATTCAGGTGTTATGAGGTTGACTAGAAACATGGCAAATCTCGTCTATGTTTTGTTGTGCTGATGCGAGTTGTTTTCTTTCCACGGAGGAAAGATTTTCCGGCAAGTTTTCAA
The DNA here is from genome assembly GCA_958295655.1 of Palloptera scutellata. NCBI lineage: Eukaryota > Metazoa > Arthropoda > Insecta > Diptera > Pallopteridae > Palloptera > Palloptera scutellata. The sequence continues at coordinate 30,555,442 of OY282451.1, forward strand.
GTAAATCTTCTGCCTTTCTTTCAACGAAAGTTGGGAAACTGATAATTCGGCTACTTTCGGCTCTAAGGAACTCATTTGTCATTCATGCTGTCTCTCCAAATTAGCCTTTGCGAGTTGTTTTTCAATGAATTTCGAATTCTGTTGTGCCTCAAGTTGCTTGCGAAGTCTTCACTCTCGCGATCTCCTGGGTGCTGGTTTTTGGATTTTTTATGATAGCAGAAATTTCTAAATGTTTTGGTTTGAAATGTTAATTTTTTTTTTAATTTTAAATTTGCCGAGAAACTGCTGGTCAGCGCCCTCTATTAATCAAGTTTTTTCATACTCGATTAATAGAGAGCGCTGCCCATCATTTCAGCAACAATTTTCACTGCAACGACCATCTTTTACCCCCCGTAAATATTAAGCTACTCTAATGGCCCTCTCCATTTCTATTCTTTTTCTTTTCTTTTTCTATTCTTTCTTTCCTATTCCTACCTTTACTACATTCTTTTTATACATTCCTTACGAATACCTATAACAGTACGGTCTATCCTTACTCCTTATCTATTGTAATTTTCCAGTTTTTTGCTTTTTTCATTTTCAAAATAAAGTATATTGTAAAATTAAATTTTTTACAATAAATTAATTTGCTAATTTCCTATACCCGATTACATTTTACTCCACTCAAATTACCGCCCTCGAACTCTCCTTCCATCAAGCCACCAGAGCTTAAACAAATATAAGAACCGATTCTAAAGAAGTAAACTTCAAAAAATGAAAAATATAAAACATATTCTACAGAGCAATGCTACTGATTTATGCTCAAGATTTATAAGCTTCTTAGCCAGTGCACAACTGTAAGGGTCAACCTAAAATTTCAGTAAAAACATCCTGACCTTCATACATATCACCTAGTGCGATGGATAAAGGTACAAGTTTTCGTACCAAAGTTGAGTACTTACCTATATGCATAAATTTTATAGGCCCCCCCCAAATAAAAGTTGTTCACTTCCGACAAGAAGGTATTTCTGACTAGCGGGTAAATTAAATAACACTCTTTTACCGTTCTTAGCAGAAACTAATTATAGGGCAGCATGAACAAGCTATACTCTACCTTTTTTTAACATATGCATAGTGACTGCAAAAGCCTAAGATAGGGGTCACTTGGACAGTAGGGGAAAAGGTCAACGTCCTTAACTGATTGGCACTGTTATCCGCAGGAAAGTAGAGGTATTATTGCTTATTTGTGGCAAGAAAAATTTTAACTGTCGATCAGAAAAAAGGAGATTGACTGCCTGGAGCTTGAACAGGAAAGACGTACTTTATTCAAATTCTTGCTATCGATATAAAATATAATATAAGTGAATTGCTGGACCAGGAATACCCAAGCGACCAGAAGCATAAAGTTCTGGGTGGATTGCTGCTAAATGTTGGATCACCAGGAAAAATATATAAAATACATCACAGTATACATGGCATGCAACAGGAGATCAGCATAAATACATCTGTTAAAAGTGAAATAGACATATGTACATATACCAGTAGTAGTGTTAAAATACATTAAGTTCAAATTCGAATTTATGTCAATGTAAAAGAAAATGAAATGAAAAAGAAATCAAGAGACCAAATGTTAAAAGTATAATATAAAAGAAAAGATAAATCCTATAAGCATAAAAAAAAAAAAAAAAAGTGTTGAAGGACATTATACTATATATTTATACTTAAATCTAATTATCACAGCGAGTATCACAGGTGCAACAATTATCCAACCACACGTAGCATGCAACATCATCGTCGTTGGGCCCATCGTCGGATCGGTGAAGTAGCAATTTAACGTGAGTAAGTTAAATACAAAAAAAATTCTATAAATACTTAGTGTTAACATGATTTAAAAATATATTTATATAGTATGACATATTTTTTTTTTTGTGGGTGTATAATCATGCCAACACGCATATCTCTCGATTAGTTTTTTTTATCTTTGCTTTTAATTATAACTGCTCTCTCTAGAGTAATATTCACCACGCTCTCACAGATTTACCGTTTTGATTTTATTTTTACATTCTAACCGCATAATATTACTAGGCCAATAGGAAAATTATTCAATAAGTGATTTATTAAGAATTTTAATGATAAACAATTTTACTAGCACAGTGTTTTAAAACTACTTAAAAATCTTCGGAAATAATTAGTAATATTAGTAATGAAATGAAATATTTAAAAAAAAATAAAATAATTAGTATAAGTGTGTAAAAATAAAAATAAGAAAAAAATGAAATTTTAAAATATTATTATTTGATGAAATGTAAGGGTGAACAGTAGATAAGTAAAGTATGGGATATCGATAGTATGGTAATACATCGATATCAGGTAGGGTGGGTACAGACTTCAAGGGACGATCAGCTTTCCCCCTCTAAATTTTAGTTTCTTATTTATTTGTTGGTGGTAGTTACGTGTTCAATAGTTTTATTATGGAGATTACTTTTTAGGATTTTTTCCTACTGTATGAGCTGCATACAAACTTAATTTAATGTAACTCTTCATATCTTCATATCATTGAGGCTAGCCCACTCCCATTTTCCCTGAGCTAAGACTGAAGCATTGCTAGGTATGCAGCGACCGCCTCACATGATGTGAGCCTTGAAGAAGGTGGAAGTTCGTTACATATAAAAATTAAATGGCGCCCAACGTGTGAGGCCCGACCATTAGAAAGACAGAAACATTTGAAGAGCCTGACCAACAGAAGAGCGTAAAGCATACATGGCGATAACTTCTAATAAATAAATAAAAATTTTGGTATCCCCACATAAATAAAATTTTTTTTTCGCAGTTTTTGTGTTGTTGTAGGACCAGCAATGTTTGGATAATTTCGAATATTGACCACGCAACTATGAAACTTGCAGTTTATTTGTTAAATTGACTTGTGCTCAATTTAATATAGTATTTCATTCGTTTAATGTTGTACATGTTTTGGATTTTAGACAAATTGTTATTCACGATTTTCTTACCATAACTATGCAATATCAAACACTTATTCACTCGTTTGTTTGTGTAATCTTTCGGGATTTTTTTTTCTCTGGATGACTTCGGAGATTTACCCAAGATCATGCAATTATTTATATAAACACCTCCTAAACTATTTCTACTCACCACGATTTATTCACGAAGCTAATGATTTAGATTTTTTTTTATTTTATTACTGTTTATTGTTCACCTTACAGAGTAGTCAAATAAAGTTAAGTCTAGAGAGCAAATTTTTTTTTATAATCATAATAATAAGAAGAAAAAACAAGAAAGAAAGAAAAACATACATATTATACTATACTAGACCTACATAATTTACAATGCCAGTTACTAGAAGTACGGAAAATCTTGCTAGTGCTCTTGAGAGTGATCCTCTTAATAATACAATTTGTGCAATATGTAGCGAAGTTTTTCTGAATGATATAGACAAAGCAGAAACTTCGTGCAAGCATCAGTTTCATATTAATTGCATTAAGACTTGGTTAGAAACAAATCATACATGCCCTGTGTGTAGAAACGCTTGTAAAATAGCAGATGTAAGAATAAATCAATCAGCTGATGTTAATCTTGAACCTCGCTCACAATCCTATCGTGGAAGAGGTGGAGCAGTTTCGCGCGATCGACCTCACACGAGACTCTATTCACAACAAAATTTACCATCTAATTCTTCGCTAGAACAAACTGCAACACTACGGCCAAGACCGAGCGCATTGCATACAGAAAATATAAATGAGAACAGAATTCAACAAATGATATCGGAGTCTTTAAACGTTTTTCGCAATGAAGTAGCAGCTGCAATTTCTGGTGAAATTCAATCATTATTTAGGAATTTGAATACAGGAGAGAACCCTCCAGTTCAACGTGCTAATTCATATCAGAGGTGGCATGATGATCAGCATTCCAACCGCATATCACCTGTTGGGCAACAACCTGAACCTATACCTCTGCGAGAATCAACTGCACGCTCAAACGAGCGATGGTCAAACCTCATTAAAAATTGGCAGATTAAATTTACTGGATCCACTGATGATATTAGCATCGATGAATTCATATACCGTGTTAATACTCTTACAACAACTCAATTGAATGGCAATTTCAACATACTATGTCAACATTTGCATTGTCTGTTCGAAGGCAAAGCAAAACAATGGTTTTGGAGATATCACCGACACTCAGATGGTGTAGAATGGTTTGAGTTATGTGAAGCTATGCGACGTCAATACAAAGATCATGTTACTGATTCAGAGATTAAAGACGATATAAGAAGAAGAAGACAAAGGCCGTCTGAATCCTTTGATGAGTTTGTAGATATTATAATGAGTCTTTGCGACAAATTGAGATTTCAACTACCGGACTCTGAACTCGTAGAAACACTTATTCGAAATCTAAAACCCGATTTGCGTCATGAATTATTACACTTAAATATTACCGAAATTTCGACTTTGCGCCGTGAAGTTAGAAAACATGAAAAGTTCTTTAAAGACATACAATCTAGTAATGCGAGCAGAATAAACGCTTCTCGCAAGCAAGTGTTTGAAATAACCCCAGATATAAATGAAGATGATAACATTGTCGATGCAGAAAATGAAGTAGATGCTATTAATCTTGCGCAAAGAAAATGCTGGAATTGCGATATTACTGGTCATTCGTACCAATATTGCTTAAAGCCCAGACGTATCTTTTGTTACGGCTGTGGAGCTTTAAATACTTACAAGCCAGATGTTTATCTAGAACGGAAAACTCGAAGCAGGACGTTCGTCCAAATGCGAACGGGCGTCCATTACCTCGCCCGAGACAGTAGAACAAAATATATTAATTAAAAATACTGAAGTACCTAAGCTTAACTCTGAAATTCTTGAAAACACTACCACTATTCATTCACCTAGTTTACGTAATCCACTGGTTCTTCCTTATCACCAACGTTTGGAAGAGTACAAAAAAATTCGTTCTCGGATATTTTCTGAGCAACCTGTTGTACATAGACGCACTCGCTCTGCTCAGCGCATGTATAGTTTTTGGAAGCTGAGGAAGCGATTGCGCAACTATTGCATTTCATCTATAGTTTATTCTGGTACTGATATTCGTCCGTATGCCAGCATTAAAATGTATGGTAAAACATATTTAGCCTTGTTAGATAGTGGGGCTAATCAAAGTTGTATAGGCGGTAGTTTGGCAAAACATATATTAGCATATTCCCTATATCCAGTATTAAAAGTATTTGCAAATGTTAAAACTGCAGATGGTCAAAAGCAAAAGATCCATGGTATGTTAGATGTAGATGTCATGTTTGAAAAACAATTTAAGTCAATGAAATTTGTTATTGTACCATCTCTTACGCAGGATGTTATATGTGGTATGGATTTTTGGAAATTGTTTAACATAAAAATTCTGCCAACAACAAATGTTAATGAAATAGCGAGCGACGAACTCGATCCTGACACTTTACTGTTGACATTTTCACAGCGACGACAGCTTGAAGCAGTTATTAGTGTATTTCCTTCTTTTGAGAAAGATGGCCTTGGTAGTACTAGTTTAGTAGAGCATAATATTGATACGGGTTTAGCTATTCCGATAAAACAAAGGTATTACCCAATATCTCCAGCAAGGGAAAAACTTTTATGTGAGGAAATAGATAGAATGCTAGACTTGGGTGTTATCGAAGTATCTGAAGGTTCCCCATGGTCAACACCAGGTGTTTTAATAGTTAAACCTGACAAAGTTCGCTTTTGTCTCGACTCCAGAAAGCTTAATGAAGTCACGGTAAAAGATGCGTACCCAATCCCGAACATAGATGGTCTAATTTCTCGCTTACCTCCAGTGCACTGTATATCCAAGATCGATCTTAAAGACGCGTTTTGGCAAATTAGTTTATCTAAAAACTCTCGTTCTAAAACTGCATTTACTGTTCCCAATCGACCTTTGTATCAATTTACACGCATGCCATTTGGTTTATGCAACGCACCTCAAACAATGTGCCGACTGATGGACATGGTGATTCCATATAATCTAAAAACACATGTTTTTGTTTACCTTGACGATCTGTTGGTAGTTTCGCAGTCACTGGAAGAGCACCTTGCGCATTTACTCGAGGTAGCTACGCTATTAAGAAAAGCTGGTCTTACCATCAATGTCAAGAAAAGTAAATTCTGTCTGAGTAGGGTGAAGTATCTGGGTTATATTGTTGGCAATGGTTCACTATCTGTGGACAATGATAAAATTAGAGCTATAACTGAGTACCCTGTACCCAAAACCGTACGCCAGTTACGTCAATTCTTAGGGATGGCAGGTTGGTATAGACGTTTTGTAGAAAATTATGCAGCCATAACATTTTCCCTTACAGAACTTATGACTAAAAAGAAAGCCTTTGCGTGGAATCCGTTGGCACAAATGGCATTCGATTCTATCAAAGAAAAATTAACAACCGCTCCATTTCTTATTCATCCTAACTACAATAAGCCGTTTATAGTCCAATGCGACGCCAGTCAGTGTGGTGTTGGGGGTCTGCTAGCTCAAGTTGATGAAAATGGTGAAGAGAGACCAATTGCTTTCATGTCACACAAACTGAATCAAGCGCAAAGGAACTACACTGTCACAGAACTAGAATGCTTGGCAGTAGTGTTGGCGATAAAAAAGTTTCGCGCATATATTGAGGGACATGAGTTCAAAGTGGTAACCGACCACGCAAGCCTGAAATGGTTGATGAGACAAAAAGATTTAAGTGGCAGGTTAGCGCGATGGGCTCTAAAGCTTCAAGGCTATAATTTTGTGATAGAGCATCGTAAGGGTAGCGAAAACAAGGTTGCGGATGCATTATCTCGTGCATTTGAAGCAGACGCTAATTTAATGGAAATTGCAGTCGAAGTTTGTCCAGAAATTGATATTAATTCCAAATATTTTGATTCAGAAGAATTTATTACTCTGCGAGAGAAATTTGCTAATGCTGATTTACCAGACTATAAAGTGATTGATAAATACATCTATCATCGAACTGGTTTTGAAAATGATAATGAGGAAGTATGGAAGTTATTAGTACCAGAAGAATTACGCAAAGAAGTCATATACGCCGCCCATAATGTACCTGGCGCAGCTCATGGTGGAATTGCGAAAACTTTAGAGCGCATAAGAAGACATTTTTATTGGCCTGGTATGGTTGTCCAAATACGTCAATATGTCTTAGCTTGCGAAATGTGTAAAACATCTAAAACACCCACGTATACTTTACGTCCACCAATGGGGCAAATAATAGAGTCTGAACGACCATTCCAGCGACTGTATATTGATTTAATAGGACCTTTTCCTAGGACTAGAACTGGTAATATTGGTATATTGATAATCTTAGATCATTTTAGCAAATTTACATTTTTGAAACCACTAAAAAAAATTCACTACTAAATTAATAACAGACTACCTTAAAGAATACATTTTCGATTGTTTGGGTGTGCCTGAAACCATAGTTTCTGACAATGGAAGCCAATTCATAAGCAAAGATTTTTCTAGTTTTCTTACAAAGTATGGCATTAATCATACTCGCACTGCTGTATATTCACCTCAATCCAACGCTTCCGAACGCGTTAACCGCTCTATCAACGCAGCGTTGCGAACATATATACGCAAAGATCAACGTACCTGGGATATATATTTGAGTAGCATCAATAGTTCACTTAGAAATAGCTTACATCAATCCATAGGTAAATCACCATACTATATTGTTTTCGGCCAGTATATGATTACCCATGGCAGTGAATACAGTACATTGCGGAATCTTAATCTTTTAGCAGAAGGTTCAAAAAGGTTAAGCAGAGAAGATCAATTTGGAACTATTCGCGAGGAAATAAGAGCTAAAATGAAGGAAGCATATGACAAAAATACACGAACTTACAATCTTCGCTCTAGAGGTCGACAGTTTACTGTAGGACAACGAGTCATACGACGTAATTTTGCTCAAAGTAATTTAATCAAGCATTTCAATGCCAAACTGGCACCTACGGGCAAAAAATCATGCGTTGTGAAAAAACTGGGGAATGCATACTATCTGTTGGAAGATGTAGAAGGCAAGAATCGTGGAACATATCACGCTAAAAATATTTGGTCGTGATGTATCATAAATATTTTTTTTGTATAAATCTCCGCTTTGATTAGATGCTACCCTTCAGTTGGCTTCGTCTAGCATCAATCTTGGGGTGGGGGTGTGTAAGGGTCAACCTAAAATTTCAGTAAAAACATCCTGACCTTCATACATATCACCTAGTGCGATGGATAAAGGCACAAGTTTTCGTACCAAAGTTGAGTACTTACCTATATGCATAAATTTTATAGGCCCCCCCCCAAATAAAAGTTGTTCACTTCCGACAAGAAGGTATTTCTGACTAGCGGGTAAATTAAATAACCCTCTTTTACCGTTCTTAGCAGAAACTAATTATAGGGCAGCATGAACAAGCTATACTCTACCTTTTTTTAACATATGCATAGTGACTGCAAAAGCCTAAGATAGGGGTCACTTGGACAGTAGGGGAAAAGGTCAACGTCCTTAACTGATTGGCACTGTTATCCGCAGGAAAGTAGAGGTATTATTGCTTATTTGTGGCAAGAAAAATTTTAACTGTCGATCAGAAAAAAGGAGATTGACTGCCTGGAGCTTGAACAGGAAAGACGTACTTTATTCAAATTCTTGCTATCGATATAAAATATAATATAAGTGAATTGCTGGACCAGGAATACCCAAGCGACCAGAAGCATAAAGTTCTGGGTGGATTGCTGCTAAATGTTGGATCACCAGGAAAAATATATAAAATACATCACAGTATACATGGCATGCAACAGGAGATCAGCATAAATACATCTGTTAAAAGTGAAATAGACATATGTACATATACCAGTAGTAGTGTTAAAATACATTAAGTTCAAATTCGAATTTATGTCAATGTAAAAGAAAATGAAATGAAAAAGAAATCAAGAGACCAAATGTTAAAAGTATAATATAAAAGAAAAGATAAATCCTATAAGCATAAAAAAAAAAAAAAAAAGTGTTGAAGGACATTATACTATATATTTATACTTAAATCTAATTATCACAGCGAGTATCACAGGTGCAACAATTATCCAACCACACGTAGCATGCAACATCATCGTCGTTGGGCCCATCGTCGGATCGGTGAAGTAGCAATTTAACGTGAGTAAGTTAAATACAAAAAAAATTCTATAAATACTTAGTGTTAACATGATTTAAAAATATATTTATATAGTATGACATATTTTTTTTTTTGTGGGTGTATAATCATGCCAACACGCATATCTCTCGATTAGTTTTTTTTATCTTTGCTTTTAATTATAACTGCTCTCTCTAGAGTAATATTCACCACGCTCTCACAGATTTACCGTTTTGATTTTATTTTTACATTCTAACCGCATAATATTACTAGGCCAATAGGAAAATTATTCAATAAGTGATTTATTAAGAATTTTAATGATAAACAATTTTACTAGCACAGTGTTTTAAAACTACTTAAAAATCTTCGGAAATAATTAGTAATATTAGTAATGAAATGAAATATTTAAAAAAAAATAAAATAATTAGTATAAGTGTGTAAAAATAAAAATAAGAAAAAAATGAAATTTTAAAATATTATTATTTGATGAAATGTAAGGGTGAACAGTAGATAAGTAAAGTATGGGATATCGATAGTATGGTAATACATCGATATCAGGTAGGGTGGGTACAGACTTCAAGGGACGATCAGCTTCCCCCTCTAAATTTTAGTTTCTTATTTATTTGTTGGTGGTAGTTACGTGTTCAATAGTTTTATTATGGAGATTACTTTTTAGGATTTTTTCCTACTGTATGAGCTGCATACAAACTTAATTTAATGTAACTCTTCATATCTTCATATCATTGAGGCTAGCCCACTCCCATTTTCCCTGAGCTAAGACTGAAGCATTGCTAGGTATGCAGCGACCGCCTCACATGATGTGAGCCTTGAAGAAGGTGGAAGTTCGTTACACAACACAATTAGCTTTTAAAGAAAATTTAAACTCATTTTTTTGCACATTTACGTAAATATTATTGTGTGGCGCTAATGCAGTCATAGTCGGCATTAATAAAATGAAGTTCATTGTGGTAAAAGCATAATATTTGCCACAATGGCTGACTATCTGTTTATCGGTGTGCTGTGGTTCTCCCTCCCACCTATTAATCAACATAATGCTCTGCATTCATAGGAGAACATAGCTCCATAACACGTGTCACAGATGCAAAGCTTTTCTCGTATTCGCGCGAAAACGAATCAGTGTCTTTTGTATGAAACAAATTCCATGGCTTGCCGTGAAATGCGCAAAAAACGTTAACGCTTTTCTCGTGTTGCGACGCAAACACCTGACAAATAGTTAAAGATGTTGTAATTTGTAGGACAATGGCATAATCGATATCATTCTATTTATATCGAAAAGATTTAATACATTTATTTCATGTAGAAACTGTTGAACATAACAAAGAAATATTATAAATATGATTATTTGACTTGTGGTGTAGTGGTAGTGTGTTGGACTGCTACGCAGTGTCCGGGGTTCGAATCTCGGCACAGGCAAAATCAAAAAGTAGAAAAAATAATTTTTCTACACGGCACCACCTCTTGGCAGGCAATGGCAAACCTACAAGAGTAAAAATTGCCTATGAAAAGCTTCCCACTTCGCCGTTCGGATTCGGCATTAAACTGTAGGTCCCTTCCATTCATGTACAAATATAACTCGCACAACATGAGTGGATGCGAAAAGCTCGGCCTAGGCCCTCCATGGCCTGTTGTGCCATTAAAAGTAAAGTAAGTAAATTATTTGACCTAGGATGATAAATAACAACTAAAAATTAACGTAATACTCAGGCAGATTAAACTTTATTTTCGCTGAAGTGAAAATTCTACTGCCGATTATTTGACGTTGAACTAATAATTATTTGACGTTCACTCTAATAAATTGGTTGCAAATAATTGAGAAGAAAAAAAAATTCATAGATGAGGTGAAAGAACACAAAGCCAATATGCGTCCGATGCACATAAAATCAAATTAGTGAATTCCAAGAAATCTACAAAATCCTTAGGATTGCCATTTCAGTTAATTTTTACTTTTTTAGCTACCTTAAAATTTACAAAATTAGCTTCAGCTGATTTTCAAAGAAGAAGCAGACGCGCAAAACGTGTGTTGTGGAGCGTACAATATTGCAAAACGCCGAATGTTAAGAAAGCGCTTATACGAGAAAAATGTTGCATCCGAAGCGCGTATTATGAAGTTTGACCTTTGTACTTAGGCAAACAGTACGTTGCAAAAGTTTGTACACATTTTAAGAAGAAAGCATTAGTTCAGCTATATCTATTTTACTTTCGTAGTTGTTAATGCGAATGAGAAACATGTTGATCAGTCATTCTATGCCTGTATTTACTTAATAATATTTTCATGGTAGAAAATGCAGACTCACAACTATACGTAGTCCCGAACATAGAATATAATTTATATATGTAATTTTTAAGCTTTCTTATTTGCTCCCTTCTTCCATCTTTCTTATTTGCTTCCAAAAATTTGCACCAGTTTCTAAGAAATTAGAAAAATTTCTTTTATTCGTCCTGAAGCTAAATTTTTTCTTCTTGTATGTTTCAAATAAGAGGGTAATCGTGCAAATCTATACTATTTTTTATAACATCTGTTGGGGAAAGAAACAAAACACCTTTCCTGGTTGTCTTCCGAAGTGCAAGTGCCTCTTTATTTTATGTACATATGTATGTTGTTCATTCACATTACAAGATATATAAAATTCGAGAATAGGCAAATTGTGATAATCCGATATAATATTTAAAGCTTTCGATAAGTATGGATAGATTAGTGTTGATGAAATTAACAATAATTGCATTTAAGTATTCGGTACAATTTATGAGTCTTATGATATGCTAAAGCTATAATTAAAAACAACTGTTTACAAAATTTATAGTATATAGTTATTCTGCGCGAACAACATCAAAGCCCTTAAATCTGAGACTAAAATGTTGTAAGAGTTTCTATTGTTTTTGAATATTCTTCCATTTGGTTAAATTCTTATCTTCATGAAATATTTGTTAAGTTTGATAAGCTAAATATATTATTATTTTTAATTTCGTTCAATAATATTTGAAATTTGTTTTCAAAATGGGTTATGGTTCCTACTAAATATTTTTATTTTACCCTGAAGCGGTAAGTTTAATTAGTTAATTAATTGCACAAAAAAAACAAATCAAAAATAAAATCTTTATCTTTAAGAGCCAAAATAAACATTTCGACGACTGGACTGATACTGTGTTTTATTTTTATTTTCTAAATTAAATAATCTTTGCAGGCATTTCCCTCTACTAAGCCAACGTACTTCAGTATATAAAAGTAAAAGAGCGACAGCGCTTAGATAGCGCAAGCCAACGTTATTTTGCGTAAATAAAAAATAACCTTCCCAATCGTTGTTAAAAATTTGTAGCGTACTCCCTATTGCATTGTGATTACCGTATACCACCTGCCCGCGTGAAGATGTACTTATATATCGACTGATCAAACTGAACAAAACCAATCGCAAGCATTGCACGATTGCTTTCTGTCGACACGACGATCTGTCGGGTCATAAGCACATAAGCACCATTTGTGTACATGTGAAAGAACAAAAGCTGTTTTCGCTCGTGAGCTCAAGGGCTGAGCATAGCTGCTGTAAAGGAATCTTAAAGTATGTTCTGAAGGACAACCACCTAACTTACTTCACTATAAAAATAGTATTTTTTGTAAGAAACTCTTTACAGCGGATTAATCGTTAGAAGAAACAAAAATCTTTTCACATTATATTTTAATTTTCTTTCCCTCTTTTCATTACGGAAATAGTTCAGTAAGTAAGTTCAGTTATTCACCAGTTTCTTTCAAGTTTTTCCAATTTTTAGAAATTTACATTTAACGTTCGTCTGAAATTACAAGAAAGTTTTTGGAATGAATGTGAAACCGTAAATATCACTCTTCGAAAATAGAGGTGAACAAAAATTTCTCATCACCTCTTGGCAGGCAGTGGCACCTACAAGAGTAAAAATTGCCTGTGTAAAGCTTTTCACTCCGCCGTTCGGATTCGACTTAAAATTTTAGGTACCTTCCATTCATGTACAAATATAACACGTACGACATGAGTGGATGCGAAAAGCCCGGCCTAGGCCCTCCAAGGTCTGTTATACTATTATAAGAAAAGAGAAGATAAAGTAAAACTACAAAATGTAGTTTTAAGGTTGCACTCCAGCCAGTGAAAATTTTCTCAATAATTTCAATATTTTCACTCGAAATTTAGTTTTCGAGTAAATATTTACCGATTCACACGCACCCTAAATCTGTTTCATTGTCAAATTTCAAATATATATTTTTTGTAATTTTTTAGTCAACTCATGGAAAATATAAAACCAATCAATTTTCATTGGTTTTAGTAGTCATATAAACTATCAAACATGCGTAAAGTTCCAGTATTTTTTAACCCATTTTAAATAGAACGCGTAATACGATTTTGAATATTTTGCTGTTGTGTTCGCAAGTAAAATAAAAAATCCATAACTGATCTTTATTTAATAAGTAATGTAATGATGAAAGCTGCAACTACTAAAACAATGTCAGACATAAGTACCATGTACTCAACATCTCCCTTTTAAGTAAATTGATACTATAATTTCATAATTTTTTTTTTTTTTTGCTTTTTTTGCAAAGACACATCATAAGTGTAGAATTCAAATCCAAATATCGAAAATAATTGATGACATAATTTTGTACAATAGTATACCCATGAGTACATGTATTGAATTTTATTGAAGCGGATTGTACCTATCTGGTTTCTTTACAGTTTGGCCTGATCTTGTTGTCATGAATTGTACACTAGCGTTTCATCGTTCGCCGGGTGTTTGTTCTAGAAGATTCCGCCGTATTTGGTTGTTCATAAGAGATCCGAGATGCTGCAGAAGTTGCGATAAACACCTCTCCAACTTCGCCAGGGGTATAAATTTTTTTTTTCTCCACCATCGCTTCTAGGTCATTATTTGTTTTTTCGTTAGCAATTGGTAAAGTGCTACAAATCTTTCTGCCCATCAGCGGGCGACAGACCGTCAATAAAACCGTTGCTTTGAGCTTGCAAGGTGACAATGTAATGTCCACACTGCCTAGCGAATGTTCCAAATGCAGATAGATTCAATTTCTGGAATTGTAATCCATTATTTGATCTTACGACGTCTGGTATTCCATGCCTGGAAGAAATTACTTAATATGATTGTTTACCCAGTTCGTAGTCTGATTTCTTAGATGGGCTACTTTCGAATATCTCGAAAAGCAGTCGCTCGCAATTAAATAGCAATATGAATTGTGGTAGAATAAATCGATTCCTATGATCTGCCAGGGCCGTTCTGGCATTGCAGAAACTATACAATTTTCATACCTAGGTGTGGTATTCTAAATACATATTGAACATTTATTTACGTAGTGGCATGTCCTGACGCTAATACATCAGCACTTCAATTTCTATAATTATTATTTATTGTTGTAAATATTTTTATTTCATTCATTTTTATATAACATATATCACCCATTTTTGTTATATTCTGTTTTGAAAAATATACCTCTAAATGGTTAATAAAATATTACATTCTAATTGACCGCCTTCTTCGATGTAGAATAATTACTACGTCGACATGACCGCTCATTTTTTATTCGTCTTCCAAAAAAAGTGATATTTACTCTACAGTTGTTAAGATCGCATGATTGGCATAACATTGCCACTCACCCACACATTTGCCTTTGTTTGTACAAAGAAAGCAGACAATTTGTATATTCTTCTGTTTTGACAAAAAGTCAAAGCGTGAAAGTACGTACACTTCGTACCCTTCGCTTGTAATATGTTCATTCATATTTAGCATTTACGAGTGTCAGCGTTTTACTATGATTTTTTATAAAATTTCTTTGTCATTTCCTTTATGCTTTAGTAAATAAATGTATGGAGTGTGACATCTATATACTTATGTATATGTATTATATTATTAAGCTCTTTAGTTCCAGCTCTGTTTGTGCAACGTTCCAGTTCGAACATATATGGTCGCCGATCACTTACTGTGAAGCAGATCTAGAAGAAGAATAATTTTGTATAATTTTCTGTAAGATATTTTTCTCAAAATGTAAAACAGCCTTAAAATTAATCGCCAAAACTGTAACGTTCAGTCCGTTAGTCCGTTTTTCACATGGCCATATATGTATAAAAATTTCTCAGAAATCGAGATAAATTTTATGAATAAGGTCGGCGAGCACATCACATTTTTCTCTCGTGCTTGGTCTGATGGTTACATTGAGTTCGTTACAGAGTTGGTTTTGTTCGAAATAAATATTTTTTTTAAGTAGTTTTCATACTTACTTCTTCAATAGTTTTATGAATAATATATCTAATTTTTTTTGCCAGTCCGATAGACAACATGATTGACATGCAACCAAAATTACTGATACCCCGTAATGCCAAAAAGCAGTTTTATTGCCTCACAGTTGCGGTGCCTCTCACGCCTAGATTAGACTGATTGAACAAACGAGTTTTCATTAGTTAGGGCGGAGTGAACGGTAACATACTCCGAATGAATGAAAAATTCTTCGTTCGGGATGATCGGACTTAGTTCGATCTTTTTTGGCGAATCCAATATTTTATTTGATTCATTTTCAAATCATTGTACCTTTTTACACTAGTGAAGAGTTACACAACACTTAGCAACTTGTACGGCATAAGATATTTTTTTCTTAATATATAAAACTCATTGAAAGAACATTCTGTGTTTTATTTCCAGATTAAAAAATTGTAATTGGAAAATGTTTGTTTAATATTCGTGTAGAATACCAAACTATAAAATTTTTTTGTATTCTACACACAAAATTTGAGTAAAAGTAAGTTTCACGAATTTTTTGATACATTCAACACACAGGTCGTATCCCTATGAATGCAGGGCATCTAGTTGATTAGACAGAAGATATGATAGGTGGGAGGAAAAAGGAGGGAGAATGAGAGAGGGAATGCAATCACAAGACACCGATAAAGAAATAGCCCTTGACCGATGAAAACCAATAGTAATTTCCCTTCTTGTGATACGGCTCCCCACACCATGATTTTCTCTAGTTTTGGAATCGTTCAACAGCCAATTTATCTCTTGGGGCGTTCGCAATACTTCTTGAATACACTTGGTTATTTTTCTGGTGGATGTCTTGCAGAATAATATTTTCTATTATATTATTTTCTATATATTAATTAATTTCCACCGTGCCAGGCTAGTAGCTCCTTACTTTTTGTTACGTGTAATTGCTTTTGCTTGTCTGTTAGCCAATTAACTCGCTGCTTCTTATAGGCCTTGAGTCATAGATCATTCCTGAGAGGAAGTTGCATGGAAGACTTGGATATTTACATATTCTTGGCTACTGAACGAGCTGATTGTGCAGGGCTTCGTCGAAATCGTTCTCCCACCTGTTTACATAATGACGTCATTTTTTCGTACAGTCGACTGCCCATTTTCTTTTCTTTCTTTTACCCAGTTCCTTATATCGTTTTATTGCCCTGAATATAAATATTTCTTAGAGTTTTTATAATGTCACAACTTATATATATTTTTTTAATTATTAACTAAGTCGCGATTAGCTTCCATGGCGATTCCAAACTTGATATAAAGATTTTTTTTTTTTGAAAATTTACGTTGCTTAAAATTAAATTTTAAAAAGCATAGCATATGATAGTTTATGGCCAGCAGCATCAACGGCTCTCAATCCTTTAGATTTCTGCGTATGGGACTATATGTTATGCAAAATTGGCTTAATGAAAGGCTTAATATTTTACGGATTCAAGCAGCGTTTGGCAAAAATTTTGGATGAAATGGACCAAAATATGGTATAGGTCATGCCGCCTGTGAATCGTTCTTCAAACGTTTGCGTCTTATTATAATGGAAAAGGGTGAAAGATTCAAAATCCACAATTAATTTAAGAAATTTTAGAACGTAGTTAAACCTTTGAAATTGAAAAATTAAATTGGACATACTGTAGTTCAAGAAATTATTTTTGGTTAAAAAATAACTATGTACATATATAAAAATTATATTAACAAATAATTTTTTTATTTTTAGATTTTGAGGAACGAAAACAGTATTTTTTGTGGAATTATCAAGACGTTAATTATAACTTTTGAATTTAATTGTTAAATGAAATGTACATATTCATTCCAAATGCCAATCCCATATACCTGCTTAACATCTGTGAAGATAATATTTCAATACATATGTCATAATTTTCGAAACTATGAAAAAACAAACACACACAAATTCACTTTCCTTTTCTTTCCTCGCTTTTTTTTGTTTTTCTGTTTTTAGGTAACACATCTAAGTTCTTTTTGTTTTTGTTATATGAATCGATGCAAACGATTAATATTTTGTTGTTGTGTTTGATTGTGAGATAATGTTACGTATTTCCATCATCATCAAAATTTATTTGTTTTTTTTTTGAGTTGTCTTTAAGCAATTACATACAAGAATATTGTTTTGAATATTTTGTTTATAATATTTATTGTTAAACAGGAAAAAAGTGTTGCTTTAAAGAGAAAGATATGAAATATTCAAAACTACGTTTTCTGCATTATCTTTTTGTATTAACATATGTATGTATACCGTTACCTTAATGTAAATAGGATGTGCCTTTTTTTCAATCACTAATTCTTTTTTTTTTTATTGATATATTCAACACAAAGGGTGTACCCCTATGAATGCAGAGCATTGTGTTGTATGGAAAGAAGATTGATAGGTGGGAGGAAGAAGGAGGGTGAATGAGAGAGGGAATGCGATCACACAGGACACCGATAAAGAGATAGACAGCCATTGCGGCAAGTGTTATTCCTTTACCACAATGAACTTCAGTTTATCAGTGTCGACTATGACCGCATGTAGCGCTAAAGGCCAAGCTTTTCGCATCCACTCATGTTTTGCGTGTTAGATTTGTACGTCAATGGAAGGGACCTACAGTTTTATGCCGAATCCGTATCTTTTCATAGGCAATTTTCACTCTTGTAGGTTTGCCATTGCCTGCCAAGAGGTGGTGCCGTGTATAAATTTTGATGTTGTTGCTTTTTGTTTTTATTTATTTTTTATATTTTGCCGAGATTCGAACCCTGCGTAACAGTTCAACGCACTACCGCTACGCTACAGCGACCAAAAACAATTAAAAAATGTAGTTAGGACTTTTCTACATTAACGTAACGATGTACAATATACATATGTACATGTACATATTATTGAAGAAAAATTTTAATTTGTAATGTATTTTTACCTTGTTTTTTTTTTTGTATTACGAACATTTGGCGTATTATGTATAACAATATATTTTTGTATTTTAAATATCTTTTTCGAATAAGTAATTGTTAATATATTTATTTTTCTAAGTAATGTTAACGACTTCGTTTCAATTTTTAAATAATTGCTTTAGAGTTTATTACTTTGAAACAAGTGGTTATACAAAAAACATTAAGGAAAAACTCGAATGTTTCATAGCTTTTCTATCTTTTAAATTGCTTTAATTTGAAAATTTTGAGGAAACATGATCAACAACTTTATAGGTATTTAATTAAATTATTTAAAGAAATTTGCTACAAAGCAATGAATGAATGTTGTGGTGTGAAGGGGTTTTCTACTGCATTTAAAAATTTTATAACCTTTTTTTTTAGAGATCTTTGAGTTGAGCTTCGTACCTTTCTTACAAACTTTAGATACAAAACCTTCAGCTTCCTTTTATGCAAATTTCAGCTTTAGCTTAAGAAATTTTCGAGTTTAATGAAACTTTTGGCTTTAGTTATGAAACTTACAGCTTCGGTTTACATTTTCAGCTTCATAAATAAAATTTTTAACTTCGGCTTACGAAGCTTAAGTCCACGAAACTGACAACTATTATTTATCTCTTTTTCTTTTTAGCTCCAGTTTATGAAACTTTTAACATGAGTTAGTAAAACTAGTATATCTAGTTATTAAAAACTTTAAGTTTTAGTTTATGGGACTTTTAGCTTCAGTTTATTAAACTTCCAACTTCAGCGTTTGAGACTTTCATCCCGAGTTTATGAAACTTTTAGCTTATGATACTTTCAGCTTCAATTTTTAAAACTTTCATCTTCAATTTTTGAAGCTTTCGGCTTATCTGGCTTCAGTTGTTGAGATATTGAATAAAACGTAAAAATTAAAATTCATATGGGATAACATCGCATACAAATAATTTTTTCAAAATTCTGGAAAGTAGTCTATACTTATATAAGCAAATAAATATGCAAGACTTTGGCGCAAGCTTTAGACCAATATAATCCAAAGGCCGTTAATTATTCAAACCATATAAAGTATTACTTTTCTATTTCGATTTTTCTACAGGATATGCGACCTATTTCTTTTTTTCCAATGAACTATTACGTCAGGGTCTATAGATTAATATTTACATAGTAGTGTTTCCGTAAAACGTTTCGTTTTTACTGACCGTAAAGTTATGGTATACTATGTAATTTCAACTTAAATTTTTTATGTTTTTGCGATTATCTCAAAAACCGCATAAGATAAACTGAAGGCCAAATTCGAAATAAGAAATTTTACTTTTTACTGAACATGTCAACAAACAAATTTTAAAATTTTTTAAAATACTGTGATTAAGGTTATGAAAAAGTTTCTGGATATTTTATATATAAAAAATATCTCTAAAATCATTTGAAATATTTTTCATTTCGTGCAATTTTTTGCTGTTTGCTCACGACAGCAAAACAGAGATCGAAATTAATAGAAATATATTCAAAAATAGCATTATTTTTTCAATTATTTTAAACATCAAATTTAATTCAAAAATAATATTCACCTAAGTGAATTACGAGATATGATCGAAATTAACTTTTGAACAAATTGTAATCAAATTTAGAACAATTTTGAAATCATTCGAAAGTGAGTTTCAGTTTCTAGAATAACTTAATTATGTATATAGAAAAACTTCTATATATACAATGGAAGCATAATTGATTTGTCTTCTCCTTTTTTTTTTTTTGGTTATTATTTATAAATTGAGAAACCGCAATTTATAAATGCGAGTTTATTTAAATATTTTTTTATATTATTTTTGTATAACTACGTTTTCGTTGCTGTCGAATGGGTTTGATGTTTTGTTTCATTGATTTCAAATCTGTATGAAGAAATTTAAAATTAAACCATTATATTGAAAAATAAATGGAAAAACCTCAGATTTAAGTATGAAAGAGAATTTTCTTTTAGGTAAGACACAAACTTTTCACAAGTAATAATTCAATCACCTAGGCTTCTTTCAATTTAGTAGAAATATACTATTTCTAATACATTTCTATCCATCACATCATAATAGAGTTGTGGTTGAATAGTATTCATAACAATAATCAAACTTAATTAATTGTACTTACATTTGAAATTATATCATCAAAAATTAGAGCCTTTAATAAAAATAGTCCATTTTTCCAACATCAGCTGATAGTGGCATCCATAGTCTTACGAGACTCGGGGGCAGAGTAGGAAATAGAAGCACAAAAACAGCCCTTTTTCCGGGTTATAGAATCTGTATATTTGAATCGTCCATCACTAATTACTGCACTAACGACAACTGTTTAATTTTTTTATTTATTTTATTTAGTCGTTTAATTAAAACTTTAGTTTTTCTTCTACCTCGATTATTGTTACTAAGAGTAACTACTTTATTGATACAAAATAGGAATATCAAATTAAAAATTACTTTAACTCGGAGAGTTGCAAACAAAACAAAAATTATCCTTAGTGGTCCTAGTCTGGCAACTCAACAAAAATGTTTTGCAGTTAATAAGGCAATATAAATTTAGGTTAGCTTTAAGGACAATACGTAATAGCCCCAATAAGTTTTGAAATATTCACAGCACTTGTTTGTGTAATACGAGTTTTCTTTTTAATTAGTTGAATAACATATCTAATTTGAGAGGTTGCTGGTATTGGTTCAAGTACAATGTTTCTGTAGTTACTATTTAAAAAGCTTTTGCACTGAAATATGTGCGAAAAAGAGATACAACCCTAACTGAATAGCTATAGAAAGCACTTCATTCGTAGAAGTAGATTGATTGTTAAATCTTTGCTGGGTCAGTTATTGTTCAACTCGAATAAAGTATGCATTCTTTAACAGCGTCAATGAATTTTCTGACTACTTGATATAGTTTTTAGTATCCAATTTTTGCTAACATAAATAATAAATAACACTCGATGCTTCGTCGTGATATCAACTTAAAACATAAACTAACCCATTTTCATCTTTTTTCTCTTTTCTATGTAGTTACACAATTAATTAAAAAACGATTATTTTTGTTTCGAAAATAAAAATAAATGAATATCGCTGTGTATGCAATATGAAATAATTTAGTTTTAAATTTTTCTTTCATTTGTTCGTGCTTTGTTATTTTTTTTTTCATTCAGCAAATTTCTTTAAATATATAATTGAGATGATTAAATTTACTGTTCCATTATTATTGATATTTTAGTATTAACAATTTTTATAATGCTACTGGTAAAGCTTTACAGCTGCAAGATATTCATACTACAGGTGTATACATACATATATACATACATATGTGTGTATGTAAGTACCATATGTATAATCGGTTCTGCTAATGGAATCATAAATAATACTTAATTTTTGAAACGTAATTTCTATATAAAATGTAATTTCTTTTATAAATCATTAATTAATTAAAGAGAATAGTTTCAATTTTTGCGAGTATTCGCATTTCTTTATTTATTTGCCTTTGGGGTTTTTGTTAATTATTTTAAATATTCGCTTCTTTTACGCGCAATAACTTTTTAATTTCAAATATTTTCTTTTTGCTAAATGTAAAATTTATTGATAATAAAATATTTGCTTTTCACTTAAATTTTTTTATTCGCGATCTCACTTTTTTTTCCTTTATCTTTTGGTGAGTAATAATCATAATAATAAGAATATAATTTTTAATAATAATAAATAGTTGATAATAATTTTCAATAATTTGGTTGGAGTTTTTTCGGTTTTTTTTCATGTAAAGGGTTTTATTTGAAGAATTTCCATTTCTATTTTTTTTTATATAACTATGCTATAGATATTTGTTTTATATTGAGAACATAAATATTATTCGCATTTTTGTAATGTAGTTTTGGTTGTTAATGTTGGATGTATTAAGTTTTAGTTGTGGTTAGAAATGTATTCTTGTAGTTGGTGGTAGTCGTGTTTTTTGTAAAGAATATATATATATATATATATATATATTGATTATTTGTTATTTATTTCTATTTTATATTCTCTAAAGATTGATTTTGTTGTAAATGGATATATTTATTTATATATTTTAAATGCTAATGTGCATATTTAAAATATCTATTTATATATTTTTTATGTTTATATTTATCTGAGTTTGTATAAGGTTTCTTCCAATTTTATTAAATTTTTGTTTAGTTTAACAGATCGCGTATTCGTTATTATTGTTATAATTTTGTTTTGTTAGTTTTGCTTCTAAATTGGTGGTTGATGATGTATATTCTCCGTTTATTATTATTATTTGTTTATATAATGCTTTTGTTAAACATTTAGTTTTCTTTAATATTTTTCTTAAACATACATATACAAAAATCCTTTTGACAGTAATTTTTAACCTTTCTCTTCAGCTTTCGTTTTCAAAATACTTCTTCAGCTTCCGTTTTCAACTGTCGCCTTCAAAATCTATGTTTAGGTGTGAACTTTCATCTTCAGGTTCTAACTGCAACTGCCGTTATCAACTTTTATATTAAATTGCAGTTGCCAGCTTCCTTCAGATCCCATTTGTAACTTTCATCTTCAGCTTGATTCCTTCAATTTTCGTCATTAACTCTTTTGTTTCCGTTTCCAGTTTGCAACTTTCACCATCAGTTTCTGTAACTTCCATCTTCAACTTCCATTTTCAGCTTCCATCGTCAACTTTCTTCAATTTTCTTCTTCGACTTTCCAACTACCGATATCAACTTCCACCTGCAACCTCTATTTTCTTCTTCGAGGTCTCAAACGACTAATTTCCTTTTCATCTCTTGTATTTGATAAAAAAATTTTCTTGCTCTGAACTTCTCTTCAATGATCTTCTTCCAACGTTGAGATTATTATTTGTTTATTTAAAATTTAGTATATTTTTAGTTAATTCTTATTCTTCATGTATTTTATAATATATAATAATAACCCTTTAAAGTACTGTACATGATGATTTCTCACGGAAAGGATTAACCTTTTGACTAGAGAATCCAGTCAAAAGATAATCCTCCTGCTCATGCTCGGTAATGTATTTAATCATTTTAGCACATGATTCCGATACGGTTTGGCGTTCGATGGCTGCTTCGCGACGCAATTGCTCGACGACTATACGTTGTTGTTGCAATGAGGATGACATTACGTCCATAACGGCAGTATCGGATAAGCCTATGATTGAAAATTTGTAATGTATACAAACCGATGCGAAGATATAAAAAATATGTAAATATTTTGAAATATAGTATTAATTTTTGTTTTTTTTTTTGGTAGGATGAAAATGAGGGGTATATAAGTGGTTTTAGAAGCTGCTGGGCAAAAGTGCTGACTGATATAAGAAAAAATAAAACAAAAATGCAAAACATATATCAACAAATTACAAACAAATGCAATAATTTTTTCAGGCTATGCTTTTTATAATAAAGATCAAAATTTAATTACACTACTCAATAAGAAATTCGCGTCAGCCATCTCATACATCATTTCTCTAATTTCAGTTCACCTAACAACCCCGGTGTAC
Source organism: Palloptera scutellata (assembly GCA_958295655.1). Lineage (NCBI taxonomy): Eukaryota > Metazoa > Arthropoda > Insecta > Diptera > Pallopteridae > Palloptera > Palloptera scutellata. The sequence goes on from OY282451.1 coordinate 30,579,285, forward strand.
GAAAGAGATGAAAATGTCGGTCTCTAAGAATAATTGCCCCAAAGATATTGAAATTAATTCGTATAATTATGTGGAGATTGTATAATGTGTGGAGATTTTTATAAAAACTGTATCGAAATTTGCTTTAATTTTGCTTTTATATTATAAAAATATTACTTATAAATGCTCGTATTGTTTTAATGAGAGCAGCGAAATATTTTCAATTGTTTCTCGGTTAACTATCGATATTAAAAATCTTAAAGGGAAATACTTAAATTTATCTCTTCTTATTAAATCAAACACATCTGACTCTCTGCAAGTGCCGAAAATTAAGCAATCTGAAAACATAAATAAACAGTTACCTGATGACAATATTACACTCTGAAGTTGTACCTATGGTAACACAACAAACGTTAGGATGACTCGCTCTCGCGCTCGTGCATCTCCTACTCTGGCCTTACTTCATCTATCACTACTCCTGCTACTGTTGCTGCCTCTGCTGCTAACCCTGCTATTACTGTTAATGATGCTGTTGCTGCCGAAAACTCTTCTGCTGCTGTTAATGTTTTTGCTGTCACTGCTGTAAATTCTGTTGACATTGCTGCTGTCAGGTCTCACTCTACTACAAATGCTATACCATATTCTGCGACTGCTAAGAATTCTGTCCCTGCTTATAATTATGCAATTGCTGGTAATTTTGCATCTGGTAAAATGATCACGCCAACAAATTCTAATTCAAATACGTTATACTCTTCGGTGAACTCTGCCACTGCAAATTTAGCCGCGCCGTCAAAAACATTTAAAAATTCATTTAATAATCCTGTTACTCGTTTTCACAAAAATACCAATCGTAATAATGTTGTGATTGTTGGCCAGAATGTAAACTTTGATTTGCAAGTACTCATCAATAAAAAAATGGGTACACTTATCATCTTTTAAGTCATCTGTAACCGCTGAAAACACAATTTCTTAAGTTTAAAAACTTGCTGGAATTGGTAAACTCATTGCTTGTTATATGCTTGTAAAAAGTGATACTAATGTAGAAAACGTATTAAGTATTAACTTTAAATTGGATATACATAGATCCTGCATTCTATGATGTGATTTTACAATCCACGATTTGGCCTAAAAATGTAAAAGTACGCCCTTTTCGGTTTATCCAAAAGTCAGGCAATTCAAATCAGATAAATCAACAGCTGTTACCAATGTTGCTGCTTTGCATAATTCCATAAATTATATTAAAATTTACTATCAAAATGCATCTGGATTGCGCATTAAAGCCATCACAATATTCGTTACATCTGCTTAATGGGAATATGACGTTATAGCTAATTTTTTATGAGGAGTTCTTTGACCCGAATGTATATATTGTTTTCCGTAAGGATCGTAATGCTAATAAAGCTGGATGCAAGCGTGGTGGTGGAGGCCTAATAGCAGTAAATCGATTATTAAGTGCTTCTATCGTTAAATTTAATAATCTGGTCTCGCTTTTGGATTAACTTTGTGTAAATTTACGTGGATCTACTGAATCACTATTTATATATGTATCGTATATACCACCGAATAGCTCTCTTGAATTATATAAAGCACATGTAGACAATATTTATAATATGCAAACTAATCACACTGATGATAATCACGTATGCAGATTTCAATTTAGCTAATATTGTTTGGAGCTATGTTTATGATGAAGTTATGTTAACGCCGTCTGACGTTAGTAGTGACATTAAGGTGTATGTAGTGGATAACTTTTTAGTTATTGGTCTATTTCTAATTAATAACTGTTGTATTTAGTCCTTATCTGTGATAACTTTAATTATTTAAGTAGTGAATCTGATTTTCCCATTTCTACATGTGACAGGCATCATATTCCGTTGCATATTCATCTTTAATTCTACAAGTTTCTACCTCATGAGACTGATAGTAATAAATTTCTAGGCTTTAACGTCAAATCCTGTAATTTTATTGTCTTGAATCATCTATTTAGTGCTTTAGATTTTTCAAGTCTAAAATGGTTAACATTTGTAAAGAATATATTCCACTCATTAGTAATAATTATTAAAAACTATCGTGGTATGTGCCTATGCTTAAAAAATTAAAGAATCTTAGAAATAAGTTTTATAAAAGATATGCTGTTATAAAAAATATTTTAAAACCACCACAGGTATTATATGTGGGAATTTATTTCTTTAAACACCTATAGTATATAATCATTATATTTTTAAGCTAGAGTCTAATATTAAAACGAATTTAAAGAAGTTTTGGCGCTATGTTAACTGAAATACGAAAAGTTCTTATATTCCATCTTCGATGTTTTTAAATAATGATAAATCGAATGTAGTCGCTGTGGCGCAGTGGAAGTGCGTTGGACTGCTACGCAGAGTGTCCGGGGCAGAGTGTCCAATCTCGGCACAGGCAAAATAAAAAGTAGAAAAAATAATTTTTCTGCACGGCACCACCTCTTGGCATGCAATGGCAAACCTACAAGAGTAAAAATTGCCTATGAAAAGCGTTTCACTTCGCCGTTCGGATTCGGCATTCAACTGTAGGTCCCTTTCATTCATGTACAAATATACCACGTACAACATGAGTGGATGCGAAAAGCTCGGCCTAAGCCCTCCATGGGCTGTTGTGCCATTAAAAGTAAAGTAAGACAAATCGAATAGTGCGATCGAAAGAGCTAATCTTTTAGCAAAATTTTTTGTTATCTAATTTTGAGCCGGGCTTGTTGTTATCTGATATTATAAATGAATCGTTTTGTTCTACTAATTTTGGTTCTTTACCCTTGTCTGAGGGTGATATAATAAGTGAAATTTCTTATCTAAAATTGCCAACTATCAGTAGCTCTTTTTAAAAATTGCAGTTGTTCAATTGCAACTCCACTTCAATTAATTTATAATAAATCCTTGAAATCAGGAAATTTTAATGATTACTGGAAAGTGTCATTTGTAAGACCAATTCAAAAATCTGGTAATAAAAATAATATTGCTAATTACTTCTAATCTCTAAACTTACTACTGTTAGTAAACTCTTTGAAAGTATTATTAAAGATAAAGAATTTTTTGGTGCCGCCAAATAAATTTACAAATGTGTGCTATAGTAATGAGACGAAAAAATAAGAGCGAATAATATGTAGATAACTTGCAATCCTACAATTTTCTAACCAGCTTAGAAAATAGTGATGGCTAATGAAAGAGAGAAAAAGTTAGAATACATATTTACTACTTTTTAGTTTTTTTTTTAAAGGGTAGTTAAATACTTTTTATGGTCAATTTTAGAAAAATTGGAAAAGTATGTTATATAGTTATTCAATGCACTTTATATTTGAATGGAGTGTTAAGAAGCGATATTCTTCAGTACTAGATGTGGGTAAAAGGCAGTTTTGGCAATGTGTAATTTGTTATTTGAAATAGAAATTTACAAAAATAGTTCCATCTCTAAACGTCAAATAGGTAAATAGAAAAAATAGCCGAGCAAGAAAATTAAGCATTGCGTAGAAGTTGTAGCTCCTGAAGTTCTATTCGGCCCGAAATGAGTTCTATATATATTTATTACAACAGATGTGTAATCTAATTGTGTATAAGCTTAAAAAATGCAGAGTCAGATGAATTGGAAAAATAGGTGAGAAATATATTTTATTTTTTATTACGGAAGTTACAATTATGCTTTATAAAAAAAAAAAACTGAATGAACTTCGAAATTTATATTGAATAGTTTGATGGTAACTACAAATTGTTACCTTAAATTTGTTATAATTTTGTAACCATTCACCTAGTGGTGAAAAAATTATTGACAACTTATTATTAATATTAATCAAATTTTGGAAATTCTTTACTTATTTAATCACTTACATGTACACATAATTTATTTAGCATAATTCTTACAGGTACAATGATTTTTTGCGCGTGGAAAAAAGTGGCCAACAAATGCGCTAATTGATCTATCGAAGTTTTTGAATTTGTTTAGTTTTAAAATTGTATTTTATTAGAATTAGCAAATTTAATTTGGATAATTTTTTATTTATTAATTATTATGCTTTTTAAAAACTGAAAATATGTATGTAAGGAAAACAGCTAAGTATTACTTGGTTGTTACCTGCTTATTTACAGGCTACTATTTTTGTAACTGTAAAAGGAATTCAGAATACCGATATTTTAAATTTGTTACCAAAATATTCAATTGTAACTGTGGTGACTATTGCAAACACACCAGAATAGACCTGTCAGAAGAAATGTGGATAAGGAATTAACATTTTTACAAGATAACGTGAACATTTATGTATCCAGAACGTGAAAAACAATTTTTCCTCCACAAATGCCCCTACATGAATGGCCAGCGTGTAGCCCAGGCTTAAAACACATTGCAAATCTCTGGGGAATAATTGCAAGTATGCAAATGGATAGGCAGCTTGAATAAATATAATTTTTTGATGTTATCAAACAAAATTGAGTGCATATATATATTGAATCAGTGTTGGTACATGTTAAGACTATCGTTAAAAAAAATGCGTGTATGAAAAAAGGACTGATATTTTTAATTCTCTAAAACAAAGAATTTTTTAACAGAGAAGTAAACTATTTCCGCTCAAAATGTATTTGTCAGGTTTTTTTGTGGCAAGGTACTTAACGTAGCATAGACAACTGTCACGTGTATAAATTTGTATAATATTCTTTGAGCCTGGCTACACGAGAACAATTACGCTACGTACTTAAATCCAAATTTAATAAGCGAGAGGGAGAATATTTCATGCCAGACAGTAACATGGTGCAAAGAAACGAAAACATCATGTGCAATTACTCCAGGCGTTTTTTTGTGTATCTGATTATGAAATCTCAGCGTTTCTTAAAGTAACATTGAAGTCTGCTGAATTTTGATTTCTAGTCTATTTATTAAATGAAATTAGTAACGGCAAAATGTTAATATTTTATTTTTTTGTTAATTTGGAAAAATTTTTTTTTAGATTATATTTAGTGTTATAAACACGCTTAATGAACGTTAGGTTTGCCATAGAAAGAATAACAACAATGTATATAGAACAAGGCTGATCAGACGATCATTTTGGAACCAGCCATGGTTCCCATCAGTGATCTTGGTGGTAAATCTTAGTGTTTAAAAAATCCATATAAGTTACCCATACTTGTAAAGGTAACCGAGAATTATCATTACTAGAATTCATCAAATATTTTCACTGAATGGTATTATTGAAACAGACATACCCCCCTGCACTATATACATAATTGCTATAGCGATCTGACAACCGTCAGTGAGTTAACTAATGTGTGCGGCGGGCTTCTCCATGACCATGAATAAATGGTTGTGCGTCGGGCTTGGAACCCACCACGTCAAAATATTTTACCAATGAATCCTCAAACGAAGCCACGGATATTTGCTCAATATCATCAGAATGACACTCTTGTAGAAGATAGTGCCAGAGATGTCGATGTTCGCAGCTCGAATTATTTTCTCCAGCATAAGGTTAAAGAAGTCGCACGATAGGGAGTCTCCTTGTCTGAAACCTCTTTTGGTATCAAATGGTGCGGAGAGGTCTGTCCCAATTTTCACTGCACTGGTGGTGTTGGTCAGTGTCATTTTGCAAAGACGAATGAGCTTTGCAGGGATACCAAAATCAGACATTGCGGCGTACAAGTGATCCCTAATCGTGCTGTCGAAGGCGGCTTTATAATCGACAAATAGATGATGGGTGTCGATCTGTTTTTCTCGGGTCTTTTCCAGGATTTGGCGTAGTGTGAATATCTGGTCGATGGTGGATTTACCAGGCCTGAAGCCACACTGATAAGGTCCAATCAGTTTGCTGACGATGGGCTTCAGTCTTTCGCACAGTACGCTCGATAGAACCTTATATGCAATATTAAGAAGGCTTATCCCACGGTAGTTGGCATAGATCGTGGAATCACCTTTCTTATGGATTGGGCAGAGTACGCTGAGATTCCAATCACTTGGCATGCTTTCATCTGACTATATTCTGCATAGAAGCTCATGCATGCGTTTTTTGAGCTCTTCGCCTCCGATCTTAAACAACTCAGCAGGCAGGCCATCTGCACCTGCAGCCTTATTGTTTTTCAGCCGAGCAATGGCTTTTAAGACATCCTCATAGTCAGGCGGCGATACGTCAACGCGTCTTATTTCAGACCTCGTTCCTGTCCCGCAACATTTCGATATCCCTGAGCTCGCGTCTTTCTTCATCTCTTTTCTTGCGCCTGAAAAGACGTTTCTCCTCCCTCCTCAACTTTCTGTATCACTCCTTAGCAGCTCGCGTTGCAACTGACTGCAGGGTGGCTCTGTAAGCAGCGTTTTTTGCTTCAGTAGAGTACAAAACGCGAGAGTACATCTGATTTAATTTTTGTGTGGTCTAGATTTCATTTACTTAATTATTTTACGATGTCAAATAATCGGTCAGCTATTATAACATTGATGCAGCTAGGAAAACGCAGGCAGTTAAACGGTTTAAGGAGTTGTGTCATAAAGGTGATCGACCAGGAAGAGTCAGGAAACCAACCGTCAATGTTCCCAGGAATCGCAAAATCGTTCAAAAGTGGGTGCAGCGCTATTCAATGGTTTCCATGAGAAGAAATGCTCAGGAAACTGGCATCAATTATGAATCAGCTTGAATCATAGTAAAAAACGAACTAGGACTCAATGCTTACAAGCTCCAAAAAGGCTAAAGACTCTAAAGATGTTTCTCAACGTCGGGCCACAAGAAATTAGATGAGAAAAAATCGTCTTCACTGATGAAATGCTGTTTACTGTTGAACAAGCTTATAACAATCAAAAAGACAGAAGCTGGTCAACAGGAGCTCCTGGACCATTATTCGTTATTCAACATCGCCAGAATCCGCAATGCGTCATGGTATGGGGTGGGATTTGCGCGAATGACAAGATACCCTTGATTTTTGTGGAGTAAGGAGTTAAAATCAACCACTTAGGCGATAATGATTGAACGTTCCAGCAAGACTCTTCGAAGCTCACAGAGCCAAAACGACACAAGCATTGTGCAGGGCCCATTTTCCTGACTTTATCGCATCTCTAGACTGGCCGCCATGTTCGTCGGATCCCAATCCGACGGATTACAGCATATGGTCCATTTTAGATGAAAGGGTCTTTGCTAAACGTCAAAAAATTGTCAGTTCGTGGAACAGCCGTTGCGTCGTGAATGGAGCCGAATAACGATATTCGTGCCAAGCGTGGCAACTTCGAGACAAGTTGTCTTCGATCTGTTTTGTTTTTAATTACAATAATTTTTTTATGCCCAAAACTGTTGTATACAGGATTAATTTTCCTGATTTTATCACATCTCAAGACTGGCTACCATGTTTGTCGGATCTTAATCCGATGGACTACAGCGTAATCTACAATTTTAGAGGACAGGGTCTTTGCTAAACGTCATTCAAATTTTAAGTCCCTGAGACAGTCATATAAATATGACCAAAAAACTGCGATTATGACGTTATGAAGGATAGGATGCAACCAGAATCTTTAAGTTGTACAAAAAATTTTAAGCCACAAAAACAACATCAATATCTCAAGGGACAGGATTGAAAAACAAAAAAATCACTACCAGAATGGCCCGCTATTAAAAAAATTTAAGCTTTCGATCTCGATGTTCCTCTTTAGCAGAGTTGACCTCTGAGATGAAGGAACAATTTGGAGTCAACATTAGTGCTTGTACAGTATGCAGAAGATTGGTAGATGCGGGTTTACGAGCAAGGAAGCCGAGGGAAAAACAGTTTTAAATACAAAAATGGAAGAGTAATTTTTACGGATGAATAAAAAATAAACCTGAATTGTACCCAAAGACCGTAATATTACGGAACAAATTTCCACTAAGTTTTATGGTCTGGGGAGACACTTCGTATTACGGTTGTAGTTACCTGGCATTTAACGGTACTCTAAAGGGTATACTGGAATCATACGATTTTTTTAAGCCATCAATAGATGCCTTTTTTCCAGTAATCATCAATCCGATATTCCAAGATGATTTTGTTCCATGGCATAGATCAAAATTTGTGAAATTTGTATTTTTGATAACCGAAAATGTGTGTTTTTTTTAAAAAATAATTAATTTATATTTTCTATGTCAAGTGAAGGAATATTTAGACAGTGCTGGTATAAAAACGCTAACATGTCCTGAAAACAGCACCGATCTAAATCCAATAGAAATATAAACCTGTTGGGCGGCCCGGAAAAGACATGTGGTAAAAAATAATGCAAAAAATAAAATGGAGTTAAAGTCTGCAATAACTGTAGTTTGGAATAAAGAAATATAGCTGGACTGCTGCCAAAAGTTTATAAATTTCATGCCAGATAAAATTACAACCTTTATAAAAGCCTGAGGAGGCCATACGAAATACTAATCTGATTATTTTTGTTCACTCTATAGCATGTAAGAATATGTAGGAAATAAAAAAAATATTGTTTGTAAAATTCGATTTAATATTTTTATGTTCATCATACGCTCCCATTTTAAAATTGAAATTGGCAGTACAAACTACAAGTTTTCAACTAACAAGTAAATTGTTATAAACAATAACAGTTTAACTTTTCAAAAAAAGGCAGTCTTGCAATAAAATTTCTAGCTTTTGAGGGAAGTATTTATTATTTTCGAAAATGTATAGAGTAGTAACTTTTATCAGAACAATACTGTATTCTTTAATAACACTAAGTGACAAATTTACTTTTTCTCTCGGTATATGATGGATTATGGTTTGTTCTAAAGCTTGTATCATCAATAGAAAACTAATTTCGAGAATTTTCACAGAATGGTCAGTGTTTTTAGTTTTACGGAATTAAAGTTCATTAATTTATGTGCCTAAAATTTCAATAAAGATTAAAATAAATTTAATTCGTTGAATCGTAATATGAATTTGGCTTTATCGACTTCATTTGACTCGAAAGTGAAATTCAGAACATTGAACAGTTTTATACTCTTCTGAACTGAGGCAATGTTTTGGAATTATCGTTAAGCCGCTATATTTGTCGATAGTTTACGATATCCTTCCTTGTCACTTATAACGAGCTACTTCCTTTTCCTTAAACTAAACTTCTGTAAATGACTCAGTGTAAATTCTGCGAAATTTATTAAGTAGTTGTTTGCAGTTGACATCTCACTCGGTTTACCACACCGAAAGTATGTAATCTCACTAAAGCTTAATCAAAGAAATTTACCGTTTCAACCCCCAATGCAATAATTTTTCCTCCCCACTTTCGATTTTAATTAATTTTATTTTTTAGGTTTTTCTTTATGCTATTTTTTCTATTCAACCTTGAATGTGAATATCTTGATAATATGATGAAACACAAAATGAACAAGAAGTGTAAGAGGATATGGAAATGTATGACATGTCAATTGAAACTAATGAATGCGTAATATGTATACATAAAACGATAGCAAATACTAAAAGTACAAATTACTAAAAACTAAATGTAAATTATTCTTCTTCTAATTTATAGATTTAGTGTTTTAATTTTTTAAAATATTTAAAATAAATTTATTCTTCACACAAAAGGTCGTAACGCCGCTAACAGTAGGTCGCAATGTCGCCTTCGAGCCGAGGCTTCAACATACACTTTTCCTTTTTTAGTATTACTTCACAATTTACATTTAGTTTTTCAATATACAGTCACATGCTCAAAAAATTTACAACATTTAATTATACTCATTACAACTGAATATTTAACATTACTGCTTTTAATATAAACTTTAAATTATTTCTACACAATAAAAATTTACGTTACACACCCAAGAATTTTTTTTGCCTTTTGACTGTAGCTCGTTTGGTTTTCTTTAGGGATGTAGAAAACCGGTACGTTTATTTTTATAATTTTTTTTATAAGAACCGGTTTAATTACTTTTTCTTATGTAAAAAGCCAGTGGCCTGGTAGAAATTATTAACAACTATTCCTAAAATGCTGAGTAAAAGGTTAAAAAAGTAAAATAAACATTTAAAATGTATTGCGTTATATCTTCTGTTTTGAGCATCATTAACCTATTACACAGCATTTTACTCTACATCGTGAATAGGTCTATCGTTTATTTTCTAAGCTAATTTAAGATATATATGGTATGTGTGTATATATGTGCATATGTTTGGTTTCAGTACTTTTTCGGTTTTCTAGGTAACTACATTTTTTGTCCAGGTTTTTGACCACAGTTTACTTTACATCTCTAGTTTTTATGTATTATGTGCAGAGATTCCACGTATTTTTTATATGTAGCTGTTCATACGGGCGCAAGCCAGTGATGATATTTTTGGCACAATTCGAAAGTGAAAAGTCATTGGCACCACGATGACAGTTTTGGTACATGTGTTCTGCATTCAACTTTCTACTGAATGAATTTACTATTCATTACTTTGCAGATTTCTATTAATGAACTCCGCTAAATTGTATTTCTTTAAACTGCAAAGTCAATTGCTGTCTCGTTTCACATCGAATTTTTTATATTTGGACTCCGCACTTTTAGAATTTTTTTTGGATCTTTGCAAATTTGAAGAGTTTCACAAGAAACTAAATTAGCTTTGGATATTTGACTGTTTTCTGCTGAATTACAAAGTAAAAAATAATGTAAGAATGCATTTATTTGTTATTGCTTTCTGCATTGTTATAGATATTATAGGTTTTCTGTAGCCACTGTTTGTAGAGTGAAGGATCGTAAAATGTACGTCTTCGACATGGTTTTAATATTATTGCATCATTCAAAAACAATGCTGTTACTAAGTCGGAGAAGGAAGCCCCTTGCCTAGAAATTCTTGTGAAAGCGCAATCTGTCGGCTTAGCAAAGGCTAAGCATGACTGGATTTATGCTACAGACGAACTGTTCGTAGTTGGAAAAGCCGAACATTGGTTTGCGAAATACCTAAATATTTTTTTTGCAGGGGGACAACGCAAAGAAGCCTGGCGCTGGTGGAGAAAAAGCTACAAAAATGGATGAGGTAGACGGCGTAGTACTCGATATTATAGGCAACGACTTACTTACTTACTTACTTACTTAGTTGGCGCTACAACCGATGATCGGTCTTGGCCGCCTCCACAAAGCTCCGCCAGTCACTTCTGCTATGCGCGCGCTGGCGCCAGTTGATAAGGCCAAGTGCAGTCAGGTTGCCCTGCACCTGGTCTTTCCAACGGAGATTAGGACGTCCCCTTCTGCGTGTTCCTCCACCGTGGTTCGAATAAAACACCCTTCTAGCCGGAGCTCTTTCTTCCATTCGCTCAACATGACCCAGCCAGAGAAGCCGCTGGAGTTTTATACGCTTGACTATGTCAGTGTCGGCTTCCAGCTCATACAGCTCATCGTTCCATCTTATTCGATACACGTCGTCCACGCATACTGGACCGTAGATCTTACGGAGTATCTTCCTCTCGAACGCTCCTAACAGCCAACAGCCTCTCATCATTGATGGTCAATGTTCACGTCTCTGCGCCATACATTAGGACGGGAAGGATGAGGGACTTATAGAGCGTTATTTTCGTCGGTCGAGAGAGGGCTCTACTTCTCAATTGTCTACTGAGCCCGTAGTAACACCTGTTGGCAAGAGTTAGTCTCCGCTTGATCTCAAGGCTGACATTATTGTTGGTGTTTATGCTGGATCCTAGATAAACGAAATCCTTGACGACTTCAAAAGTGTAGTTGTCAACAGTGACATTTTGTCCAAGACGCCGTGACTTTCTTTGTTCATACAAGGTATTTCGTTTTGTCCTCGTTCACCACTAGACCCACACGACGAGACTCCCTTTCCAGGTTGGAGAATGCTGCACTGACTGCTCGAGCGTTTTTGCTCAATATCATCAGCATGACACTCTTGTAGAAGATAGTGCCAGAGATGTCGATGTTCGCAGCTCCAATTATTTCCTCCAGCATAAGATTAAAGAAGTCGCAAGATAGGGAGTCACCTTGTCTGAAACCTCTTTTGGTATCAAATGGTGCGGAAAGGTCTGTCCCAATTTTCACTGCGCTGGTGGTGTTGGTCAGTGTCATTTTGCAAAGACGAATGAGCCTTGCAGGGATACCAAAATCAGACATTGCGGCGTACAAGTGATCCCTAATCGTGCTGTCGAAGGCGTCTTCATAAGCGACAAATAGATGATGGGTGTCTATCTGTTTTTCTCGGGTCTTTCCCAGGATTTGGCGTAGTGTGAATATCTGGTCGATGGTGGATTTACCAGGCCTGAAGCCACACTGATAAGGTCCAATCAGTTTGTTGACGATGGGCTTCAGTCTTTCGCACAGTACGCTCAATAGAACCGGCGCTCGTTCACGGCCGTGAACCTCGAGACTAGATGACGCAGTCTCTTCCCAACCACAAATCCAACACCAAATTCGTGTCTCGACGCATGACAGCTGTAGTAGATATCACAGGATGCTCTTTTGGAGCAACCCGGTCCCGTCCATCGCATTTCCTGTATAGCGGTGATGTCAGCTCTATATTTTTGGAGGACATCCACCAGCTGGATAGAGGCACCTTCCCTGTAGAGGGTTCGGACATTCCAGGTGCATATCCGTAAATCGTTGTCCTTTGGGCGTTTGCGGGGGTCGTTAACATTAGAGGGGTTCATTATCCGAGGCTTATTTGGAGGATTCATTGGTGGGTATTTTAACGTGGTGGGTTCCAAGCCCGACGCACAACCATTCATTCAAGTCCATGGAGAAGCCCGCCACACACATTAGTTAACTCACTGACGGTTGTCAGATCGCTATCCAGGGGATGCCACGAGAAGGCTGTGTGTCGACTTGAAACGTAGAAGCGCAAGGATCGACCATGGACGCACCTGCGACTGACACGAACTTTACCTTGTGTCCTACGCCCTAGGCCCCCTATTATAGGCAACGACTACTTTTTAGTAAATGGCTTGGAGCTGCAAAAAGAAATTGAAAGGTCTGAAAAAAAAACAAAAATGCTCGGTTGAAGAAAACGAAATAAAATGTAATAAAAAAACATGTTGCGGGTAGAAATTTACAAAACAAAATTAGAAATTTATAAATTGGAAAAAGAGCTTGATTTTAAGATTTCTGCATACACAAAAAGTTTTGTATATGTAACCAATACAATCGTTGAAATGAGTTTGAGTGATATTGTTGTTGAAGAACAACAAGAAATCCAATTTAGTGATTTTTATTATTCTTGTAACATAAACCCAAATACTACTTTTTTTTACATATTTAATGTGAATTTTAGTTTTTCTGTCAATTAAAGTAAAAAAATAAATTATATTTATTTTATGTATTGGTATTTGTAAAAATGTTGAATAAATTCTCAAGCATTCTGTTAGGATGTCCAGGTTCAGAATTTTCTTCCGTGTTTGTGTCTTATTCTCTCTTGTTAAGATTTTCATCACTTTGGTTCAAACAGGGAAATTTCTCTTTTAAAATGCCTAAAAAGTTATAAGATAAATTAAAATTAAGAAAATTTAAAACTTCAATCCTTAGATATTTACCAAAACTGTTTTCTATTATCCTTTTCGTTCTTTTATGCGCTCTGTTGAACAGCTCTTCACAAATGTCGGTAGAATTTCTTCGAAGAAGTGGAATCAACCATTCCTTTAAAGGATAGGCACTGTTACACAAAATTGGGGCATTAAGGAAAGTGAGAAACATATCTTCGAAGTCCGCAAAAAGCTTTGAATTTCGTTGTACACGAACATCGTTGACACTTTTTGGCCAATTAGCCATAAAAATATCGATTCAACGAATTTTTACCATTTCGATTTACAAAATTAACTTCATTTTTAATAGATGCATCAATTTCTATAACATTAATACACCAAGCCACCTGAGGATATCCGTCCTGTCTCAAAAACGCTGTAGCATCGCTGTGTTATCGAAGCAGTGGGTCAGCAAACATTGCCGTGAAACATTATCTCAACTAATGTTTCTGTAACGCGCTGAACGACTCTGCATACAGTTGCTTTGCTCACTACATGTATGTCGCCAACACCGTGGTATTGGGTTCCGCTTCTCATACAGTGTAAAGCTGTGAACAGGTGCTCTAAAGGATTTAATGCATATTTTTGTTGTTGTTTGGCATTTTGCCACCGATTTGTGTTATAACGTACTCGATATGCACTTTTATTAATCGGAATCGCTCAGTAGTTACATTATTTTCGAGTAATCCATAATTTGCTCAAACTTGAACACTCCTGCTATGGGTTTACTCATCACTATATTCAATAACCTTTCAAACGGAGAAACGGAAAGACACACATAACTGCAAAGAATAATTTCTCTTTGCATAATTTACTGAAAATATGCAAAGATATTGGGGGAAATGAAAACATCAAGAAACTTTGCGAATCATCAACAATTTCACTTTGCAAAACCTCGTTTTGTGAAACAACAATTTGGGAATTTGCAACTTTTCATAATTTTGCCAGTTAGGTGCTGGAAACTGTTGTTCGCTGTTCGGCGAACGCATCAAATTTTGCTCTCGTGCTCGGTGTAGTGGTTACATTGGTGTTCGTTACAGAGTTGCTTTTTGTCGAAATTCAGATTCTTTTGTAATACTATATTGTTCGCAACGGCAAAACTAAATGGTATACCGAAAAACTTTAAACGATTTTATCTATATGGAGCTATATAATATATATAATTGAAAAATTATGAAAATAATATGATTTTTCTTCAATAGTTTTATGAATAATATATTTAATATTCACTTTTAAAAACTAAAAACATTCGCAACATCGCTTTCTGCATATTAAAATTGCAATGTACAGGTTTGCATGTTTTTCTTCTATTTTACATACATTTTTCTTCTTTTTTGTAGAACAACTTATTGACACCCTGAATACTCGGCGTGCTCGGTGTACATTTTACCCAACATTTCGTGTATAAGTAGTTGTCGCTGTGGGGTAGTGGTAGTGCGTTGGACTGCTACGCAGAGTGCCCGGGGTTCGAATCTCTGCACAGGCAAAATCAAAAAGGAGAAAAAATAATCTACAATCTCAATCAAAATACAAATCTACAAGAGTAAAAATATGAAAAGCTTTTCGGATTAGGCTTTAAACTGTAGGTCCTTTCCATTCATGTACAAATATAACACGCACAACATGAGTGGATGCGAAAAGTTCGGCCTAGGCCCTCCATGTGCTGTTGTGTAAGTAAATTAAAAGCAATTAAAGTATCGTGTTCGGTGTGAGAGTGAGTAAAATCTCTTGTTCGGGCAACAAAAATTGCATGGTGTTCACCGAGTAAAATTTGAATATAACCACAACCTTTGTGAACAGAAAATTCTGACAAATTGAAAAGTTGCAAATTTGCGGAGCGCATAGAGGCTGGTGAAATAGGGCCCTGGTATATATGTGGACACCTTTGTTTTCTCTCTTTCACAGTTGATTTGCAACACTTTTATACAACAACTGATTTACACTCTCAAAATTTTCAAAGTGTGCTATACGAGTATATAGAAATTTGCGCAATGCGAATATGAGAGATTGCGAGTTTTAATGAAGACTACTGATATTTTTTCTTAAAAAATGGGTGGAGAAAAATTTTGGACATTTTTTACATTTGGCTCAATATTTAAAGCCCCATTTATCAACTCTGGCCCAAACATGAAGATACGAACACAATAGACGCGGCAACCAAATTGCGCCATCTGTCAGCACTTAAATACCCATGCATTCTTATGGTGGCCATATAGTATACAACTTGTAGGTTGACTTGGTCGAATCACATAAGAAATCGTATAGTGTATGATGGGCTTGCTGTTCGACATATCTTAAGTTGCACAGACGGTTGTATGAAAATCAAAAGTCTTGATCTGGTCGAACGACCAGTTGTATAGATTAAGTCCGGTTTTATGAAGGCGAACATAATGGCTCCGCCTCTTCAGCAATTTTTACTCTTGATGGTAAGGTAGTTTTTCTACTTTTTTGATTTTGCCTGTGCTGAGATTTGAACCTCGGACAGTCTGCCTCCAACGCACTACCAACTACACCACAGCGACCACGTTTGTGAACTTCACCATATCAAAAATTTAAACCTTGACAGACGTTTTGTATTTAATTACAAAATTGTTATGAGAAACTCTTTATTATTTTTTTTTATCTGTATAATAAATAAAATAAAGTATAAAATAAATAATCTGTGAAAACTGAAATGAGTATTTGGCCATGTAAAGTCCGAAATAGATATTGAGGAAACCTCAAGATTGCCTATTACATCAATAACCGAATTAACAGACATTAAAGAAAAAGCTGAAGAGGAAGAATATCTATTTACACTGGTAATATTTTAGGATAATTTTAAAGAACCACATTTATATTTACCATTACTTTTGTTTTTAGAAAACATACATATTAACGTTAAAAGGCGCGAACGGTACTGTTGATACACTTTTTTGCGTCAATTTTAATTGAGATGGGAAAAACGGGAAAGTCACGGGTAACAATCCAAAATTCTATACAGAATCCAAATAACGAGTTACGACTTTAAAGCTATATTTTATAATTCAAAATATTCATATTCTAAAAGCCAATTGTAATATAATTTAATGTTGACATTGCAAACAGATCGCTCTACAAACCTATCTACGAATTTGTAATTGGACTTATGACTTATGACCCCTACAATAAGTCTTCATATCGTTGGTCATACGTTGACACCACGAATATCCTTTTTCACCACTTTTGGAAACGTCGGCATTAACTGAATTTATATAAAGAATATATAAAAATTGGTTTTAACAGATTTTAATTAAAAAAAATATTTTTGTAAATTTACATACATATATTACTAAAAAAAAAGAATGAAAAAATAATTAAAGATAAAAATTTGGTAATGCGGTTTTTCAAGCTACATATTATTTTTTAACTTGGCAACATCCATAAAAAGGCGTATTTGAAAAGCAGTAGGAGTAATAGGAACAGCATTGGTTAGAAGAAGATGGGAAGTCACACGGATAGGATATTACTAGTTACCTTTTTCCTGATGCTTTAACAAAAATTACTGATAAATTACGGACAAATTAACGGTTAATTACCACTTACTTTTTCGCTGTGAAATTTGTAAAAACAATTTTATAGATATAGTTTAGTTAAATTAAATATCGTTAGGTATTACGTCGGAAGGCCGTAATGAGCGTTCTGTCCATGTCAGTCTGGTTGCATCGTCTATTGACGATTACTTACTTACTTAGCTGGCGCTACAACCGATGATCGGTCTTGGCCGCCTCCACAAAGCTCCGCCAGTCACTTCTGCTATGCGCGCGCTGGCGCCAGTTGATAAGGCCAAGTGCAGTCAGGTTGCCCTGCACCTGGTCTTTCCAACGGAGATTAGGACGTCCCCTTCTGCGTGTTCCTCCACCGTGGTTCGAATAAAACACCCTTCTAGCCGGAGCGCTTTCTTCCATTCGCTCAACATGACCCAGCCAGCGAAGCCGCTGGAGTTTTATACGCTTGACTATGTCAGTGTCGGCGTCCAGCTCATACAGCTCATCGTTCCATCTTATTCGATACACGTCGTCCACGCATACTGGACCGTAGATCTTACGGAGTATTTTCCTCTCGAACGCTCCTAACAGCCTCTCATCATTGATGGTCAATGTCCACGTCTCTGCGCCATACATTAGGACGGGAAGGATGAGGGACTTATAGAGCGTTATTTTCGTCGGTCGAGAGAGGGCTCTACTTCTCAATTGCCTACTGAGCCCGTAGTAACACCTGTTGGCAAGAGTTAGTCTCCGCTTGATCTCAAGGTTGACATTATTGTTGGTGTTTATGCTGGATCCTAGATAAACGAAATCCTTGACGACTTCAAAAGTGTAGTTGTCAACAGTGACATTTTGTCCAAGACTCTTTGCCGTGACTCTTTGTTTGTTGACACAAGGTATTTCGTTTTGTCCTCGTTCACCACTAGACCCACACGACGAGACTCCCTTTCCAGGTTGGAGAATGCTGCACTGACTGCTCGAGCGTTTTTGCCAATGATGTCAATATCATCAGCGTATGCTAGCAGCATGACACTCTTGTAGAAGATAGTGCCAGAGATGTCGATGTTCGCAGCTCGAATTATTTTCTTCAGCATAAGGTTAAAGAAGTCGCACGATAGGGAGTCTCCTTGTCTGAAACGTCTTTTGGTATCAAATGGTGCGGAGAGGTCTGTCCCAATTTTCACTGCGCTGGTGGTGTTGGTCAGTGTCATTTTGCAAAGAAGAATGAGCTTTGCAGATATACCAAAATCAGACATTGCGGCGTACAAGTGATCCCTAATCGTGCTGTCGAAGGCGGCTTTATAATGGATAAATAGATGATGGGTGTCGATCTGTTTTTCTCGGGACTTTTCCAGGATTTGGCGTAGTGTGAATATCTGGTCGATGGTGGATTTACCAGGTCTGAAGCCACACTGATAAGGTCTAATCAGTTTGTTGACGATGGGCTTCAGTCTTTCGCACAGTACGCTCGATAGAACCTTATATGCAATATTAAGAAGGCTTATCCCACGGTAGTTGGCGCAGATCGTGGAATCACCTTTCTTATGGATTGGGCAGAGTACGCTGAGATTCCAATCACTTGGCATGCTTTCATCTGACCATATTCTGCATAGAAGCTCATGCATGCGTTTTTTGAGCTCTTCGCCTCCGGTCTTAAACAACTCAGCAGGCAGGCCATCTGCACCTGCAGCCTTATTGTTTTTCAGCCGAGTAATGGCTGTTAAGACCTCCTCATAGTCAGGCGGAGGTACTTCAACGCCGTCATTGATTGGGGTTTCCGGAGTGGGTTCCGCAGTGGCGGGATTATTGCCGTCTTCGCCATTAAGCAGCTGCGAAAAGTGCTCCCTCCATAATCTCATTATGCCCTGGATATCTGTCACCAGATTTCCATCTTCATCCTTGCAGGAAGAGGCCCCGGTCTTTAAACCAAGAGTCAGGCGTCTTATTCTTTCAAAGAATTTTCGGACCTCGTTCCTGTCCCGCAACATTTCGATATCATTGAACTCGCGTCTTTCTTCATCTCTTTTCTTGCGCCTGAAAAGACGTTTCTCCTCCCTCCTCAACTTTCTGTATCGCTCCTTAGCAGGTCGCGTTGCAACTGACTGCAGGGTGGCTCTCTAGACTGCGTTTTTTGCTTCAGTAGCATCGCGACACTCTTGGTCGTACCACATATTTCCCCGTCGACGGTGGTAGCCTAGCACCTCTTCGGCAGCCGTACGCATAGAGCGGGAAATGTGCGTCCACTGCGCGCATATATCATCAAGTTGAGGGGTGTTTTGCGAAAGGAGAAGTGCAAGTTGGTTGGCAAAGACTTTGGCTGTCTGTTGTGATTGCAGCTTTTCGACATCCAGCTTTCTCTTTGTACCTATCCGTACGCGATTTGCTACACATATACGTGTGCAGACCTTGGCTGCAACCAAGTAGTGGTCTGAGTCGATGTTTGCGCCACGTATTGTGCGTACGTCTAGTACATTGGAAGCGTGCCTTCCGTCGATCACAACGTGATCAATTTGGTTTCGTGTGTTTTGATCAGGGGACAGCCAAGTGGCCTTATGGATATCTTTATGTTGGAATCTGGTGCTACTAACTGTCATGTTTCGTGCCGCGGCGAAGTCGATCAGTCTCATACCGTTATCGGTGGCTTCGTCGTGGAGACTGAATTTTCCGATCGTCGGACCAAAGAGACTCTCCTTGCCCACCTTGGCATTAAAGTCGCCTAACACGATTTTAACATCGTGGCGGGGGCAATGCTCATAAGCTTTGTCGAGGAGCTCGTAGAAGTCATCTTTGGTCGTTTCATCCTTCTCATCCGTCGGGGCATGGACACAAATTAGGCTGATGTTGAAGAATTTTGCCTTGATGCGGATAGTGGCTAGGCGCTCGTTCACCGCCGTGAACCTCGAGACTAGATGACGCAGTCTCTTCCCAACCACAAATCCAACACCAAATTCGTGTCTCGACGCATGACAGCTGTAGTAGATATCACAGGATGCTCTTTTGGAGCAACCCTGTCCCGTCCATCGCATTTCCTGTACAGCGGTGATGTCAGCTCTATATTTTTGGAGGACATCCACCAGCTGGATAGAGGCACCTTCCCTGTAGAGGGTTCGGACATTCCAGGTGCATATCCGTAAATCGTTGTCCTTTGGGCGTTTGCGGGAGTCGTCAACATTAGAGGGGTTCATTATCCGAGGCTTGTTTGGAGGTTTCATTGGAGGGTATTTTAACGTGGTGGGTTCCAACGACGAAATTACCCGACGCACAACCATTCATTCAAGGCCATGAAAGCCCGCCGCACACATTAGTTAACTCACTGACGGTTGTCACATCGCTATCCAGGGGACGCCACGAGGAGGCTGTGTGTCGACTTGAAACGTAGAAGCGCTTGACAATTACTGCCTCCATATATTCGGCATATTCCGCATTTCCGGTATTTACTGTTCGTTCGGTTTTACGCCTTGGTTAGCATATTCATGATATTTACAGCAACCATATATGCTGTATTACACTTTTCAATTGTATTGTACATCTGCTTTGTGAAGTTAATTTCAGAAGGAGGTTCGCCAAAGGCTATCTCCAACTCTTATCTGTTACTCCTGATGCGCGGGCAGTGAAATAGTATACTCTGCGCGCTTTCCAGTTCCTCCGGGCAAAACGGGTCTTTCCCTCCAAGTTTGAACCTACGTAGATAGTGCTTGAAACACCCATGGCCACTTAGCAATTGCGTTATGTGGTAATTCAATTCACTGTGTTTGTGTGATATCCACTCTTCTATGTTAGGAATAAGGTTGAAAGTTAATCAACCCTTCTCGGGTAACTCCCACTCTCGCTGCTATTCCATAAGCGTGCGCTACCTCTCCTCTTTTTTTTGTAGCAATCGTTGATATTTGTTTAAGTATATTTAAGATATTTGGTCTATAAGTACCCCTAGGTATTTAATGTGTGGAGAGATGATGAGATAGTCTCCAACCATGATGATCAGCACTTCAAGCGCTTTTCTAGTGCTCAGTAGCATGACTTCGGTCTTCTGCGCTGCCAACTCCAACCTCGAGCTATTCAGCCAACTTCTCTCCCTGGCATCAGGTATCATGCATCATTGCATGTGGCCTGAAGCGATTCGAGATGTTTAGCTACTGCCACTATCGCGTTGTAGTCAGCATAGCAAATTATCGTTGTATACTCGGCAAGATCCAGATTCAGGATGCCGTCATACATTAAGTTCCAAAACGTGAGCACTGAACCCTGCTGAACCCCTCCCCTGATCTGGTACCGCTTCACTCCGTCATCGGTATCATATACCAATACCCTGTTTTCTATTGTACTTATTGCTATTAGTTGCAATAAGTACTTCGGTACTTCAAATCGTTTTAATGCACTCATAATCTGAGTCCAATTCATCTTTAAGTGGTCCCGTGATATAGGCTGCCATATCACCAACTGATTCGACCGGGAACGTTGCGTCGCACCAAACTATTAATTAAATATTTCAGCGTCGAACCAGTGGTTCTTCCATCCTTTCTGCTGCTCTTTCTGGATCCAAATTTCGAGGGGTGCAACTTTGGTAACAATGTCAATGATGATGGCTTTGTGTCCATCGCTATGCGTGATACATATGTTGCTTGCGCACCATTTGCAGAGCGCCTAAGTACGTTGTGTGCCAAGATGATGTCTATTCTGGAGCTAGCTCTACCCGTGTTGAAGGTATATATCCCCAAGTTCATTTAACAGTTCCAACTCTAAGGGCACATAGCTCTCGAGGAGTATACTAGCGCGTCCGCATGGAGTTCTTCGCAAATTTCTTCCTGGGTGGTGATCTCGTCGAGATCCCTGCCCTTCAGCGTGACTGTGTGCGTTTTGGCTGCTACCTTGGCGGTCTCCTTAAGAACTCTCAACTATTGCCGCCTGGTATGTAGCCGTTTGGTTTCTGGTTATCTTTTGAGTTCGAGAAGCAGCTCACCTTTCGCCATTCTACATATGGCCTTGACATTTTTTCCCATTGTTTTCAAATTGTCGCAGGCCTTTACCCTCCTTAAGATGTCTGCGTACGCTGCGTCTCCTGCCTTCGACATAATGGTGGCGTCAGGCATGGCTCTTATTGTTCTTACCTGCTTCGTATCCTCGCTTTACAACGTTTCATGCTGTTTTCTTCGTCTCCTTGGAGCTAGGTATCTCTCCATTTGCATTAATCTCCACCGGCTGCGTCTCTACTTAGCCGCACCTTTTTTTGCTGCAGGTAATTTCGCTAACGTTTTTTCCAGTTCTGGGCTCATTTGGGCTCTCATCCTCTTAGCCGAGGGTGATGGCGTAATCTCTAAGGGTCTCGCATAGAACAATTCTTTCCGGTACACCTACCTTGGTATTGGTCGTTGTTGCTGCTGCAGGTTGTTCCATCCCGCTTATCTCCATTCCAGCAAGCGTCTTTGATCATTGATCTTAAGCACTTAATTTCAGAGTGGATATTCCTTCTGCCACTGTAAAACACCAGGAGATTGTTGATTTACGTACCAAGTTTTCATTTTGACCTGAAACACGTTCGTTAATGGTGGTTTTTCGATGTTCGTCATCCTAGACTGCCTCACTGATGGAGTTGCAGCTGGAGGCAGTGACTTCATTAATTCCGATGGCACGTAGCTGTGCCACGCTGATGGATACCCCTGTTGGGGTTTCCCAAGTTCCCAGCCGACTTCTGCTGGTCTTGAGTGTCTATATTACTTGCTGTAGTCGCCTCCGTATAGGGATCGCCTTCATTATACCTATACAATGGTGTTCCAAGTCGATGAGGTTCGGTGATGCCGCTATTTTTGGTGTTGTTTTTAACATGCTTGTGCCAGACTTATCTGGCGGCCGTGCAAGTTTTCGCCCATTGAAAAAGTTTAGCGTCTCCTTTTCATTTATATATATTGTTGCGTTTTCGGTATTTGTATTCATGGTAATTTGGTGTGTGTCAGGCTAGGAAAGCAATTTTCGCAGGATTTCACTTTGCTTACTGAGGTGCCCGAATGTCACAGCCTTCAGCTCAGAGCAATCAAATTCATATTGTAGTGCCAGTACCATTTTGCCAGGACACAACTGGTCTCAGGTTCTGATGTACATTGTTATAATACATATGTAGCACCGATCATATAGCCCCACCATCAACATCAACTCGAGCCCTTTAACCCAGCGGTGTAAGCCGATCAGTGTATGCGAGATGCAACTGATTAACAACGATACCCGTTCCTAGTGCAACATTGAATTGCGAGAAACGAATGAGACATGTACCCAAATTTCAATTAACAACAAATGGATATATACCTTCAACCCACCTCAGAGAATAACTGCTGTATGTGGAAGTAAGGTTAACAATTTACTTTAAAGGGATCGGAAATACTGACATTGCAGCCTCAATGTGTCATCAAGGGCAAATTTGTCACTGTTAATGGGCATCAAACATACTCTTTCAATCTTCGTACCCTAATGGCAAAGTACGACTTCAGGGCCATAATTAAATAAGTCATAATTACATAAGTCAAGGTCGTGGCATTGTAAAATTAGATTAAAATCAAAATTAATTTATTAATATGTATAAGTATTACATTTTCGACACAATAGCACCTTGCTTTTTATTGAAATATGATCCTTTTGTTTTTAACCAATAACACACACCAGCAAAATAATCTTGCGTAGCACTGCAATGCCAAAGCCCTTTGTACAACTCAATATAAATATAAATATGTAATTTACTATATACTACTGTGGGCAAAAGTTAGTAAGACTTTGTTCATAATTTCAAATTTTTTTATTCATTCTTCCAAATCTATTTCGTCCCCTTCAAAGTAATCCCCCCCGGCCCAAATACACTTGTGCCAACGTTTTTCCCAATTCTCGAAACAGTTGTTAAAGTCAATTACCGGAATAGCCTTCAATGCGCTTAGCGATTCATGTTTAATGTCTTCAATTGACTCAAAATGGTGTCCACGAAGCGGTTTTTTGAGTTTAGAAAATAGCCAAAAGTCACACGGTGCTAAGTCAGGCGAATAGGGTGGTAGGGTGGTTGCGGAACGATATCAGTCGAATTTTTGGCAAAATGGTCTCGTACAACCAATGCAGTGTGAGCCGGCGCATTATCTTCTTATCTTCTTAGGCCCAAATGATGTTTTAAAATGGTTTTCACTGATCCTTCCGATATTCCAACGATGCCAGTAAGGTCTCTGACTGTTAATCGTCGATTCTCGAGCAGCAATTCCTTGATTTTATTGATGTGTTGATCATCAGTTGATGTTGATGGCCGTCCTGGACGTGGTTCGTCGTCAACGCGTTCTCGACCATCTTTGAACAATTTGCACCAATCAAAAACACTTGCTCGCGACATACAATTATCACCGAAGGCCTCTTGCAACATTCTGAACGTTTCGGCACCAGAAATTTGATTCCGCACACAAAATTTAATGGAACTTCTTTGTTGAATAATTTCACTCATTGTGAAAGTCGCCGAATGCACTTTTTGTACTTCAGAAAGACAAGCGTATACTAAACACTAATGATTATTTTGATGTGACATTTGGCACAGATGTCACCGACAGTCATACCAACCTTAAAAAAAATAATATTTTGATGAATGGGTTTCCGCGCGAAATTTAAATTAAAAAGTCTTACTACTTTTTGCCCACAGTAGTACGTTCTATGTATATACTAGTTTATATGTATATTGCGGTGGCCGCTAAATGTATGAGATAAAAATAATGTACACAACTTCTAGAACACGCTCATGAGCTCTAAAGTTGGAAAATTATATTTTTCATGTTATTCAATTATTACTTACTTACTTTTAATAACACAACAACCCATGGAGGGCCTAGGCCGAGCTTGTCGCATCCACTCATGTTGTGCGTGTTATATTTGTACATGAATGGAAGGGACCTACAGTTTAATGCCGAATCCGAACGGCGAAGTAAAAAGCTTTTCATAGCAATTTTTACTCTTGTAGGTTTGCCATTGCCTGCCAAGAGGTGGTGCCGCGTAGAAAAATTATATTTTCTACTTTTTGATTTTGCCTGTGCCGAGATTCGAACCCCGGACGCGCAGCAGTCCAACGCACTACCACTACACTACAGCGATTTTTATTCAATTATATATTCATTTAAAACAACTTTTTATGCCTTAAATAAGTAGTTAACAAAGCGTAAAATAAATAATTATAATAAAATATTCTCTTTTCCCTTTTCAAAACGTAGTTTAACTCTTTTGAACGAAGTTATGGCTAGTTAAAGGTTCTAAAAGGCATCATATTTTGTACAAACATTTTTTTTTCAATGTAATATTTGTAAAAGATCAAAATTAAATTTGTAAAAGAATTAAAGAAAAATTGGAATAATTTAAATTAATGAGACACATTTTGGTTTGATAAATTTTTTTTAGGGCAATTCGGAAACTTTTTTTTTTTTTGAAATATATTAGAACTTGTAATATTGTTTACTGTGTTCGTCTTTAGAAACAATTTTATTATATTCTTCGTATAACTTCATGCCTCTTTCTGCTGTGTCATTAACAGCTCTTAATCCACGAAGCAAGTTTGGCGCTCGGTTATAGCTTTCATAATTATTGTATACCATCTCTATCTGGTGCAAAATATAAGAAGTCCTTCGAAATGCTAAACCGTTCCTAAAAATTCAAGGTGTTTATCTTTATATAATACTAAAACAGTTTTTGTAAAAATTCAAAGGAATACGTTTAACTGTGTTTCTAACTACTTCTTCGCGTTTAGCGTTTTTATCATCATGGGCATCTAAGTACCAATATTTTGGTTATAGAAAAAAACCGACAACAGCTGTTTGCTGAAGGTATTTTTGGTCCAAGAATATGTGAGAACTCAGGCCCAACTAACTAGATTTGACATCGGGATCGTGTTTTCACATTCATTACTTATAATTCTTTTATTTTATCGAATTTTAATTTTATTTCTTTTCAAAATATTACATTTTTGTTTGGTATACAAAAACAATATGGTGCCTTTTACTACTATTACTAGCGTATTACTAGCCATAACTTCTAAAATATTCGTCGTTCAAAAACGTTAAACTTTTTGGAGAGATAAAATTGCAGAAAATACTTTTATTTTATGCTTTCCTAGCTATTTTAGGCGTACAAAGTTGTTCAAAGTTTTTATGTAGTTGAACAACATGAAAAATTATCAAAAATGCAGTTTTCCAACTTTAGCGTGAACGAGTTCTAAAACTAGGGCAATCGGCACAAAACTTTTCATTTATTAGTTTTACAGTTGTACCCAAAATTTTTTTTTTTGTTGATAGTGTCCCAGGTATCTTTTCCTCTTGCGGGTGAGTGCTTCGCAGTGTATTATAATATTTTCTGGTGTTTCCATATTACGTTGGCAAAACTTACAGGAGTTGTCCTGACTAATGCCTTGGTTCTTCATGACCTCCGCCAGTTATAGTGTCCTGAAAGGAAATTCATTAATATTCTGAGTTGGTTTTTGTTAAACTTAAGACAAACGACGGCTCCTCTATTGTAGCTTTGATTGTCTAAGCTTTGGAAGGTGTGCCCAGTAGGATGTCCTAATTTTCTCTTCCTCTTTTTTTAAAGTATTTTTTACAGTGTGTTTCCCTGTACCTTTCATGGGTCGTGAGCCAATATAAGTCTTAACCGCTGCATTTCTTGCTAGGTGATCGGATACCTCATTTCCATAGATAACTGTATGCCCAGATATCCAGAGTATGGTGACTGTATTTTATTTACTTTTTGAGAAAATTACTATATCTTGACTTTTACACCCGCGTTCGAGGTTAAACTGTGCACAGACCCGTTTGGCAAGAACCTCCGCTTGGAAAATACTTGAAGTTATTTCCATAGTCTCTATTTTGGACCATACACTAATGCTCGCAATCTCACAAAACCCACTCTTTTATCTGTTCTCGAGCCGTCGGTGTACCACTTTTATGTAGGAGCTGACAGGGGGAAGTCCCTCAATTTGTGGCTGTCTAGACGCTCGTTCACGGCCGTGAACTTCGAGACTAGATGACGCAGTCTCTTCCCAAACACAAATCCAACACCAAATTCGTGTCTCGATGCATGACAGCTGTGGTAGATATCACAGGATGCTCTTCTGGAGCAACCCTGTCCCGTCCGTCGCATTTCCTGTATAGCGGTGATGTCAGCTCTATATTATTGGAGGACATCCATCAGCTGGATAGAGGCACCTTCCCTGTAGAGGGTGCGGACATTCCAGGTGCATATCCGCAAATCGTTGTCCTTTGGGCGTTTGCGGGAGTCGTCAACATTGGGGGGGTTAAATATCCGAGGCTTCGTTTGAGGATTCATTGGTGAAATATTTTGACGTAGTGGGTGCCAAGCCCGACGCCATCCATTCAAGGCCATGGAGAAGCCCGCCGCACACATTAGTTAACTCACTGAAGGTTGTTAGCCTCCACCAGGAGGCTGTGTGTCGACTTGAAACGTAGAAGCGCAAGGATCGACCATGGACGCACCTGCGACTGTCACGATTGTGTCCCACGCCCCAGGGCCCCCCAATTCCCTAATAAGGGTGTTCAAATTATTCAAATTAACATACGTTAGTTACTTTACTTTACTTTCAATGGCACAACAACCCATTGAGGGCCTAGCCGAGCTTTTCGCATCCATTCATGTTGTGCGTGTTATATTTGTACATGAATGGAAGGGACCTACTGTTTAATGCCGAATCCGAACGGATTCGGCATTACTGTTTCAAGCACGTTGCCGTATACAGAATATCATTCAAACTCATACCATTTGATGAGGAACAGGAATCATTGAAAACAACCGTTATTTTAGTAGACGAACTTTGAGGTTTGGCCACAGTGAGGTAGATAATAATGAGGAGGGGTGGGTTGAAAAGCGGGATATGCATATATCTCACATCTAAATACTCAGTTATTACCTTATCATACTGACTCCTAAATTCTGGTCGCCTACAAAGAGATGTTTCATTTCTGAGAAACTGCTTAGTGGCTATTACATGAGATTGACCTAACTCCATATCACCGCAGATGTTGGCCCAAGTCTTAAGGTTTCCGGTAAGTTGGGAGAGAACAAGAGCATTGGCCTCAATTCTCCAGCTTGTGTCAACCGTGGAACCTATGATGACGGAATACATCTTCTACCTTTTGGCTAAAACCGTATTGGTAAGCCCTGAAACTTGTGCAATGATTGTGAACGTATCTGTAAACGTTCAGAGATGAGGTACCTTCCGAGCCAGAGTCGATAAGAGCCCGAGCTATGTGAACAATACCAAAGTGGCATACAGTCACCACCGCTGTTCCCAACAAGACCTCTTATCGGAATTGGATGAATGACCAGCTGAAATGGCAGTAGTATGTTCTCGTGTAATGTCGTTAGGTACCTGATAGGGGGCTGGACTTCCATTGCCATTTAATGAGTTGGCCTGTTGCTCACGATGCAATATGGAATTGTGTCTGCCTTTGCATTTAGAACAATTAAAGGGACCTCTACAGTCTTTTAAGAAGTGAGATCGAAAAAATCGGATAACTTTGAAAAACCACTGCTTTGAAACTCTTCATCTGAATGAAAAAATTCAAACTGTAGGCTTTGTGTTGGAGAAATTCTGATGAAATAGAATCACATGTTTTTTGACTTATGAACTTTCAGTTGAGTCATGTCATCGGAAGTGGAAAGACGCGATTTAGTTGTTGAATTATTTCGAGAAAATACGCAGTGGAGCCAGAAAACCATTGCAAATAAGGCGAAAGTGCCACAAAACACTGTCTCGATGATTCTTAAAAAATTTAATACAGACTTAACAGTTGCTAGAAAATATGGTTCTGGAAGAAAATGCGGTTTCGTGTCTCCACAAAAGGCGAAGAAAGTCGTTGCTCTCTTAGAGAAGAATCCAGCGTTGTCTAATCGAAAATTGGCGGAAAAAGCGAGTTGCAGTGGATTTTTAGTTCGTAAAATTAAAAAAGATGCGGACCTTAAAACATACAAAGTGCAGTAAGTACCCAACAGGAACGCTACTAAGAACTTGGTAGCCCAGAGCCGAGCTAAAAAGTTGAAGACAGATTTTTTCCAAAAATTCGATTGGTGTGTTATGGACGATGAAACATACGTGTTGTCTAAATTTTCTCAATTGCCTGGTCCAGAGTTTTACACCGCAAAGGAACGAGGAAGAGTTGAGGAAAGATTTAAGACAAAACAAAAGTCCAAGTTCCCGAAGAAGTTTCTGGTATGGTAAGCGATTTGTAGTTGTGGGTTAAGGAGTAAAAGTTTCGTAACAAGTGGCATTCTTAACGCCGAAATTTATGTGAAGGAGTGCCTCCAGAAGAGATTGCTGCCCTTCATTAGAAAGCAAAATGTATCTACTTTCTTTTGGACTGATGTAGCCTTCTGCCACTACAGTAAAGTAACTCTTAAATGGTTCGAAGATCAAAATATATTAAAAATACCGAGGTTTCATAAATTTTATGCACTGACCCACTGCTTCTGATAATCCGCATAATTGGTTGTCCCAGTCTCACTTTTTCTTTTTTTATATAATTATTTATTATTTTATTTGATTTCACTTTTTTTAAATTAAAAATTAAAATTTATAAATATTTGATTTTTCATGCATACATATGCTAGGGTACTACTAAGATTTTATTGCGCTATGAATATAAAAAAATGTACCAAAATATATTATAGTGAAAACGTAGGTGCAACTGTATGTAGGTGCCACTGTAGGTATGCATTAAAGGTATTGAACCCTCTATGGCACAGTTGAAATCAAAGAGGCATTGAAAGAGGAAAAGTATGATGTGAAAAATGTGTATAACATCGTAAACCGTAACCGTATCCAACAACCCCTTTTTAAAATTAAACTTGAGCCAGGCATGAGATTGATTGATTGATCACGTTGTGATCGACGGATGGCACGCTTCTAGTGTACTAGACGTACGCACAATACGTGGTGCAAACATCGACTCAGACCACTACTTGGTTGCAGCCAAGGTCTGCACATGTGTATGTGCAGCAAATCGCTGCAACCCCAATCACTGACGGCGTTGAAGTAGCGCAGCCCGACTATGAAGAGGTCTTAAAAGCCATCGCTAGACTGAAAAACAACAAGGCTGCAGGTGCAGATGGCCTGCCTGCTGGGTTGTTTAAGACCGAAGGCGAAGAGCTCAAAAAACGCATGCATGAGCTTCTATGCAGAATATGGTCGGATAACCATAAGGAAGGTAATTCCACGATCTGCGCCAACTGCCGTAGGATAAGCCTTCTTAATATTGTATATAAGGTTCTATCGATCGTACTGTGCGAAAGACTGAAGTCCATCGTCATCGAACTGATTGGACCTTATCAGTGAGGCTTCAGGCCTGGTAAAAACACCATCGACCAGATATTCACACTACGCCAAATCCTGGAGAAGACCCTAGAAAAACAGATCGACACCCATCATATATTCGTCGATTATAAAGCCGCCTTCAACTGCACGATTAGGGATCACTTGTACGCCGCAATGACTGATTTTGCAAAGCTTATTCGTCTTTGTGAAAATTTTGATCTCATAATTTTTTTGAGATCATTTTGATGTCATTATTTTGAAGCGAAAATCTTGATGTGATCATTTTGATGTTATAATTTTGATGTGGTAATTTAGATGTGAAAATTTTGGATTTGATAATTTTGATGTTAAAATTTTGTTGAGATATTTTTGGTATTACTTACAAACTTAATGTGATAATTTTGTTGTGAGAATTTTGATGTGAAAATTTTGATGTGAACAATTTTTCCGTAACAATTTTGATGTGATGATTTTGATGTGACAATTTGTATGTGTAATTTTGATGTGATAATTTTAATGTGATAATTTGGAGTTGATAAATTTGATGTTAAAAAATTGATGTGATAATTTTGAAATAAAATATTTGATGTGATAAATTTGATGCGATGAGGTTGGCACTTATGAGGTTATAATTTTTCGTGATAATTTTGATGTGGTGATTTTGATGTGATAATTTGGATGTGGTAGATTTGATAAGATAATTTTCATGCGAAAATTTTGATGTGATTATTTTAATGTGATAATTCTGTTGTGATAATTTTGATATTTTGTCTGTTACTACTTTGATGTGAAAATATTGAAGTGACACTTATGATGTGATAATTTTGATGTGATGATTTTGATGCAATAATTTTGATGTGTTGGTCGCTGTGGCGTAGTGGTAGTGCGTTGGACTGCTACGCAGAGTGTCCGGGGTTCGAATCTCGACACAGGCGAAATCAAAAAGTAGAAAAAATAATTTTTCTACACGGCACCACCTCTTGGAAGTCAATGGCAAGCCTAGTTTCATCCTTCTCATGCGTCGGGGCATGGACACAAATGAGGCTGATGTTGAAGAAGTTTACCTTTATGCGGATAGTGGCTAGACGCTCGTTCACGGCCGTGAACTTCGAGACTAGATGACGCAGTCTCTTCCCAACCACAAATCCAACACCAAAATCGTGTCTCGATGCATGACAGCTGTAGTAGATATCACAAGATGCTCTTCTGGAGCAACCCTGTCCCGTCCGTCGCATTTCCTGTATAGCCTTGATATTATTGGAGGACATCCATCAGCTGGATAGAGGCATCTTCCCTGTAGAGGGTGCGGACATTCCAGGTGCATATCCGCAAATCGTTGTGCTTTGGGCGTTTGCGGGAGTCGTCAACATTAGGGGGGTTAAATATCCGAGGCTTCGTTTGAGGATTCATTGGTGAAATATTTTGACGTAGTGGGTGCCAAGCCCGACGCCATTCATTCAAGGCCATGGAGAAGCCCGCCGCACACATTAGTTAACTCACTGAAGGTTGTTAGCCTCCACCAGGAGGCTGTGTGTCGACTTGAAACGTAGAAGCGCAAGGATCGACCATGGACGCACCTGCGACTGTCACGATTGTGTCCCACGCCCCAGGGCCCCCCAAGTCCCTAATAAGGGTGTTCAAATTATTCAAATTAACATACGTTAGTTACTTTACTTTACTTTCAATGGCACAACAGCCCATGAGGGGCCTATGCCGAGCTTTTTGCATCCACTCATGTTATGCGTGTTATATTTGTACATGAATGGAAGGGACCTACAGTTTAAAGCCGAATCCGAACGGCGAAGTGAAAAGCTTTTCATAGCAATTTTTACTCTTGTAGGTTTGCCATTGCCTGCCAAGAGGTGGTGCCGTGTAGAAAAATTATTTTTTCTACTTTTTGATTTTGCCTGTACCAAGATTCGAAGCAGTCCAACGCACTACCACTACGCCACAGCGACCAATACTAAAGTAAACCCCAATATTAAAATTCCTCTACTGAAAAAATTTCAAATTAAGTATACCAGGTGTTAGACCTTTCAAAAGCTACTTAGGATCACCAAAAAATATGAACCTCTCTTCGGACCAATCCGCAATGAAGAAATTGTTAATACCACCATAAGTGCCGAAATCAAAACCACTATTAGCGAAGCAATTTATATTAAAAGCTATCCGTATCCTACTTATATAAGAGACAAATTAGAGATTTCTTTCGATGAAGGTATCATTCATGAGTCTTTATAACTCTCCCATATGGGTGGTCCCTAAAAAGCCAAAGCTTTCCGGCGAGAAATAATACAGAATGGTCATAGATTTTAAGCGCCTCAACGCCGTAACGGTATCCGATGCATATCCGATTCCTGACATTAATTCGACACTTGCAAGTCTAGGAGCCGCTAAATACTTGAATCGATAAATACGATCGATCTCACCTTCGGCTTCCACCAAGTTGCAATGAAAGAGTCTGATATCCCAAAAAACGGCATTCTCTACGATGGACGGGAAACATGAGTTTATATGACTTCCGTTCGGACTCAAAAATGCGCCAGCCATATTCCAGTAAATGATTGATGATGTGCTGAAGGATTACATTCGGAAACTGTGCTATGTCTACATTGATAACATAATCGTTTTTGGTAAAAATAAGGAAGAAATGTTGACACAATATTGAAGGTGAATCTAAAAAGAAATCAATTCATGAAAACTAATGTTGAATTTTTCGGTTAGGTCATTACTTCAGACGGCATTAAGCCAGACGCAAAGGTGGTGAGTGCGATAAAAAATCTAGCACCCCCTGAATCGCTGAAAGAACAAAAACGCTTCCTTGGGATGACTTCCTAGTCATCCCTTCTGTCAAATTTGACCCGTAGGTAAAATGCTCAGGTGAAAGCCAACCAATTCAAGAAGGTTAAGATTGAACTTGACGCCGTAGCTTTGGAGGCGTTTGTTAATCTAAAGGACCTTCTTGTTTCCTCAGGCATCCTTGCCTTTCCCGATTTCGAAAAACCTTTCAACCTGACCACTGATGCCTCTGATTACACCATAGGCGCTGTCCTGCCGCAAGGTGAATACGGCAAGGACAAACCAGTGGCATACATCCCTCGTTTCTTGAATAAAAATGAAGAAAATTACGCCACCGACAAAAAAATTAATGTTGGCTATCGTGCCATTAAAATTGTATACGTGCCATCAACCTCTTTTTGCCCTAGGAAATAGAAATAATAATGCTAAATTGAAAATGGATAATATAAACCTGTGCATTATATTTAAGTTATATTTTCATAAAAATTTTGTACAGTGCAGCATGCGGATATGAAACTGATATTTGCATTATCGCCTACTAAAATTGTGTGTGAATATTCTGACGCTGCAGTTCGCACTTGGCTTGAATGTTTCCTATTCACATACTGCACTAATTTGCTGACAACAGCATACACTTAATTTGAGTTTTTGGTAATAATTATTTTTTAATTTGTTCTACTAGTCAGTTGTTAAAGTGCGCCAGATAAGTTCGATTCAATAATAAAATTCAATGTATATTTTATCAATCTCTTAATAAAATCCATGCAAAACACACAAGTGCGTTAAAGATTACCGGGTGGAAAAGACCGTACTAAATTGAAACATATTTTTGGTGACCCCGACGTTATAATCGATTTGGACGGAGTTTTGGCCCGACAGAATGAGTTGGGCAACATCATAGAAAAATTTATCACCAACGTTGGAAAAGATTCAGCAACCAGGAAGACGTTCTAGTATTATGAAAAGAAGAAGAATGGTTTCCGGAACTATCAGCGGAATTCTTTAAAAACCATGGAGTATCACATGAGTATTTTACATCAGGCTATTATGACCAAGTGAAATATGGGATTGATACTTTATCCGCCAGTATTGTCGAGAATTTTGCAAGATTGAAAAATTGCCAGAGGACAGTTGGAGATGCAGCAAATAACAGCGAGGAAACAACGGGCATCTTCAAATCTAGTTTCAAATCATGAGCTTCGAGGACTGATAAACAAACAAATTGGTATCATCCCAGTTCTTAAGCGCCTCATTGAGCAAACACAAGCAAAATCACCGGAAAGACATTCAAAGCTATATTATGAATTACAAATAAAAAACATTAATAGTCATCTACTACAACTTGCTCAATCTGGGAACTCATCGGACCAGAAGCAGAATCAGCAGGATATTCGATGGAGGAATGTTACGATATGGAAGAACTGGTCCATGAAGCGATTCTGAAATTGTCTGAGCATCTAGCATCTGCAGTTAGTAACAATATTCAGCAATCACAGATAAAATTGCCTACGATAACAATTCCAATGTTCGAAGTAAATTATCTGAAATGGCAACAATTTTATGACATCTACACCCAAATGATTCATAACACAGGCTTATCAGACTCTGACAAGATGTTTTACTTGAATAGTAACCTAACCGGTGAGGCGAAATCATTGATTCAACATTTACCAATATCAAACGCATGGAAAATTCTAAAAAGTCGATACAACTACAAACGCATTTTAGTTACGGCATCAGCAATCAGGTCACTACATGATGTCACAACTAAGTGTATTGTGGGATTGGAGACACTGAGCAGCGACATCGCATCTTGGGATACTATATTGCTGCATTTACTCGTCAACAAATTGGAAAAAACTACACATAGTTTGTACGAATAATATCTGAAGCAACAGACTTTCTGGAACTCAGATTTCATTTATTGGATATAAAACTTAAAATTAATACTAATTCAAAATGTTCTTTTACAGCATCAACTGCATACTCCAATTATAAATTGTGTCAACAGAGTCATCCTTTATTTCATTGCCAAGTGTTTCTTCAGATGTCTCCGCAAAATCGGTTAAAGAAGCTGAAGGAATCAAAGCTATGCATGAACTGTTTGAGGGAGGGCACTTTTTACCAGACTGCACATCACATGTGTAACCATTGGTTTTTATTCACTCCACCTTCTCCACGAGCACTTAAAGGTACAGCAACTAACGTATGGTCGCTGTGGCGTAGTGGTAGTGTGTGGAATGCTACGCAGAGTGTAAAAGTAATTTTTCTACACGGCACCATTTCTAGGCAGGCAATGGCAAACCTACAAGAGTAAAAATTGCTATGAAAAGCTTTTCACTTCGCCGTTCGGATTCGGCT